>OZ025256.1:16572052-16655337 GCA_964019135.1 Arenicola marina | reverse complement strand
TAGAAGTCAATTATATCATCAGCATGCTGCTCTAATTAAGGGCGACAAAGATACGACTTTAACAAGGTGCGATAACGATAAGAAGTCAATTATATCATCAGCATGCTGCTCTAATTAAGGGCGACAAAGATACGACTTTAACAAGGTGCGATAAACGATAAGAAGTCAATTATATCATCAGCATGCTGCTCTAATTAAGGGCGACAAAGATACGACTTTAACAAGGGTGCGATAAACGATTAGAAGTCAATTATATCATCAGCATGCTGCTCTAATTAAGGGCGACAAAGATACGACTTTAACAAGGTGCGATAAACGATTAGAAGTCAATTATATCATCAGCATGCTGCTCTAATTAAGGGCGACAAAGATACGACTTTAACAAGGTGCGATAAACGATTAGAAGTCAATTATATCATCAGCATGCTGCTCTAATTAAGGGCGACAAAGATACGACTTTAACAAGGTGCGATAAACGATTAGAAGTCAATTATATCATCAGCATGCTGCTCTAATTAAGGGCGACAAAGATACGACTTTAACAAGGTGCGATAAACGATTAGAAGTCAATTATATCATCAGCATGCTGCTCTAATTAAGGGCGACAAAGGTACGACTTTAACAAGGTGCGATAAATTCTTAGAAGTCAATTATATCATCAGCATGCTGCTCTAATTAAGGGCGACAAAGATACGACTTTAACAAGGTGCGATAAACGATTAGAAGTCAATTATATCATCAGCATGCTGCTCTAATTAAGGGCGACAAAGATACGACTTTAACAAGGTGCGATAAACGATTAGAAGTCAATTATATCATCAGCATGCTGCTCTAATTAAGGGCGACAAAGATACGACTTTAACAAGGTGCGATAAACGATTAGAAGTCAATTATATCATCAGCATGCTGCTCTAATTAAGGGCGACAAAGATACGACTTTAACAAGGTGCGATAAACGATTAGAAGTCAATTATATCATCAGCATGCTGCTCTAATTAAGGGCGACAAAGATACGACTTTAACAAGGTGCGATAAACGATTAGAAGTCAATTATATCATCAGCATGCTGCTCTAATTAAGGGCGACAAAGATACGACTTTAACAAGGTGCGATAAACGATAAGAAGTCAATTATATCATCAGCATGCTGCTCTAATTAAGGGCGACAAAGATACGACTTTAACAAGGTGCGATAAACGATTAGAAGTCAATTATATCATCAGCATGCTGCTCTAATTAAGGGCGACAAAGATACGACTTTAACAAGGTGCGATAAACGATAAGAAGTCAATTATATCATCAGCATGCTGCTCTAATTAAGGGCGACAAAGATACGACTTTAACAAGGTGCGATAAACGATTAGAAGTCAATTATATCATCAGCATGCTGCTCTAATTAAGGGCGACAAAGATACGACTTTAACAAGGTGCGATAAACGATTAGAAGTCAATTATATCATCAGCATGCTGCTCTAATTAAGGGCGACAAAGATACGACTTTAACAAGGTGCGATAAACGATTAGAAGTCAATTATATCATCAGCATGCTGCTCTAATTAAGGGCGACAAAGATACGACTTTAACAAGGTGCGATAAACGATTAGAAGTCAATTATATCATCAGCATGCTGCTCTAATTAAGGGCGACAAAGATACGACTTTAACAAGGTGCGATAAACGATAAGAAGTCAATTATATCATCAGCATGCTGCTCTAATTAAGGACGACAAAGATACGACTTTAACAAGGTGCGATAAACGATAAGAAGTCAATTATATCATCAGCATGCTGCTCTAATTAAGGGCGACAAAGATACGACTTTAACAAGGTGCGATAAACGATTAGAAGTCAATTATATCATCAGCATGCTGCTCTAATTAAGGGCGACAAAGATACGACTTTAACAAGGTGCGATAAACGATTAGAAGTCAATTATATCATCAGCATGCTGCTCTAATTAAGGACGACAAAGATACGACTTTAACAAGGTGCGATAAACGATAAGAAGTCAATTATATCATCAGCATGCTGCTCTAATTAAGGGCGACAAAGATACGACTTTAACAAGGTGCGATAAACGATTAGAAGTCAATTATATCATCAGCATGCTGCTCTAATTAAGGGCGACAAAGATACGACTTTAACAAGGTGCGATAAACGATTAGAAGTCAATTATATCATCAGCATGCTGCTCTAATTAAGGGCGACAAAGATACGACTTTAACAAGGTGCGATAAACGATTAGAAGTCAATTATATCATCAGCATGCTGCTCTAATTAAGGGCGACAAAGATACGACTTTAACAAGGTGCGATAAACGATTAGAAGTCAATTATATCATCAGCATGCTGCTCTAATTAAGGGCGGACAAAGATACGACTTTAACAAGGTGCGATAAACGATAAGAAGTCAATTATATCATCAGCATGCTGCTCTAATTAAGGGCGACAAAGATACGACTTTAACAAGGTGCGATAAACGATTAGAAGTCAATTATATCATCGGCATGCTGCTCTAATTAAGGGCGACAAAGATACGACTTTAACAAGGTGCGATAAACGATTAGAAGTCAATTATATCATCAGCATGCTGCTCTAATTAAGGGCGACAAAGATACGACTTTAACAAGGTGCGATAAACGATTAGAAGTCAATTATATCATCAGCATGCTGCTCTAATTAAGGGCGACAAAGATACGACTTTAACAAGGTGCGATAAACGATTAGAAGTCAATTATATCATCAGCATGCTGCTCTAATTAAGGGCGACAAAGATACGACTTTAACAAGGTGCGATAAACGATAAGAAGTCAATTATATCATCGCATACTTCTCTAATTAAGGGCGACAAAGATACGACTTTAACAAGGTGCGATAAACGATTAGAAGTCAATTATATCATCAGCATGCTGCTCTAATTAAGGGCGACAAAGATACGACTTTAACAAGGTGCGATAAACGATTAGAAGTCAATTATATCATCAGCATGCTGCTCTAATTAAGGGCGACAAAGATACGACTTTAACAAGGTGCGATAAACGATAAGAAGTCAATTATATCATCAGCATGCTGCTCTAATTAAGGGCGACAAAGATACGACTTTAACAAGGTGCGATAAACGATTAGAAGTCAATTATATCATCAGCATGCTGCTCTAATTAAGGGCGACAAAGATACGACTTTAACAAGGTGCGATAAACGATTAGAAGTCAATTATATCATCAGCATGCTGCTCTAATTAAGGGCGACAAAGATACGACTTTAACAAGGTGCGATAAACGATAAGAAGTCAATTATATCATCGGCATGCTGCTCTAATTAAGGGCGACAAAGATACGACTTTAACAAGGTGCGATAAACGATTAGAAGTCAATTATATCATCAGCATGCTGCTCTAATTAAGGGCGACAAAGATACGACTTTAACAAGGTGCGATAAACGATAAGAAGTCAATTATATCATCAGCATGCTGCTCTAATTAAGGGCGACAAAGATACGACTTTAACAAGGTGCGATAAACGATTAGAAGTCAATTATATCATCAGCATGCTGCTCTAATTAAGGGCGACAAAGATACGACTTTAACAAGGTGCGATAAACGATAAGAAGTCAATTATATCATCAGCATGCTGCTCTAATTAAGGGCGACAAAGATACGACTTTAACAAGGTGCGATAAACGATAAGAAGTCAATTATATCATCAGCATGCTGCTCTAATTAAGGGCGACAAAGATACGACTTTAACAAGGTGCGATAAACGATTAGAAGTCAATTATATCATCAGCATGCTGCTCTAATTAAGGGCGACAAAGATACGACTGTAACAAGGTGCGATAAACGATAAGAAGTCAATTATATCATCAGCATGCTGCTCTAATTAAGGGCGACAAAGATACGACTTTAACAAGGTGCGATAAACGATTAGAAGTCAATTATATCATCAGCATGCTGCTCTAATTAAGGGCGACAAAGATACGACTTTAACAAGGTGCGATAAACGATTAGAAGTCAATTATATCATCAGCATGCTGCTCTAATTAAGGGCGACAAAGGTACGACTTTAACAAGGTGCGATAAACGATTAGAAGTCAATTATATCATCAGCATGCTGCTCTAATTAAGGGCGACAAAGATACGACTTTAACAAGGTGCGATAAACGATTAGAAGTCAATTATATCATCAGCATGCTGCTCTAATTAAGGGCGACAAAGATACGACTTTAACAAGGTGCGATAAACGATTAGAAGTCAATTATATCATCAGCATGCTGCTCTAATTAAGGGCGACAAAGATACGACTTTAACAAGGTGCGATAAACGATAAGAAGTCAATTATATCATCAGCATGCTGCTCTAATTAAGGGCGACAAAGATACGACTTTAACAAGGTGCGATAAACGATTAGAAGTCAATTATATCATCAGCATGCTGCTCTAATTAAGGGCGACAAAGATACGACTTTAACAAGGTGCGATAAACGATTAGAAGTCAATTATATCATCAGCATGCTGCTCTAATTAAGGGCGACAAAGATACGACTTTAACAAGGTGCGATAAACGATTAGAAGTCAATTATATCATCAGCATGCTGCTCTAATTAAGGGCGACAAAGATACGACTTTAACAAGGTGCGATAAACGATAAGAAGTCAATTATATCATCAGCATGCTGCTCTAATTAAGGGCGACAAAGATACGACTTTAACAAGGTGCGATAAACGATAAGAAGTCAATTATATCATCAGCATGCTGCTCTAATTAAGGGCGACAAAGGTACGACTTTAACAAGGTGCGATAAACGATAAGAAGTCAATTATATCATCAGCATGCTGCTCTAATTAAGGGCGACAAAGATACGACTTTAACAAGGTGCGATAAACGATTAGAAGTCAATTATATCATCAGCATGCTGCTCTAATTAAGGGCGACAAAGATACGACTTTAACAAGGTGCGATAAACGATTAGAAGTCAATTATATCATCAGCATGCTGCTCTAATTAAGGGCGACAAAGGTACGACTTTAACAAGGTGCGATAAACGATAAGAAGTCAATTATATCATCAGCATGCTGCTCTAATTAAGGGCGACAAAGATACGACTTTAACAAGGTGCGATAAACGATTAGAAGTCAATTATATCATCAGCATGCTGCTCTAATTAAGGGCGACAAAGATACGACTTTAACAAGGTGCGATAAACGATTAGAAGTCAATTATATCATCAGCATGCTGCTCTAATTAAGGGCGACAAAGATACGACTTTAACAAGGTGCGATAAACGATTAGAAGTCAATTATATCATCAGCATGCTGCTCTAATTAAGGGCGACAAAGATACGACTTTAACAAGGTGCGATAAACGATAAGAAGTCAATTATATCATCAGCATGCTGCTCTAATTAAGGGCGACAAAGATACGACTTTAACAAGGTGCGATAAACGATAAGAAGTCAATTATATCATCAGCATGCTGCTCTAATTAAGGGCGACAAAGGTACGACTTTAACAAGGTGCGATAAACGATAAGAAGTCAATTATATCATCAGCATGCTGCTCTAATTAAGGGCGACAAAGATACGACTTTAACAAGGTGCGATAAACGATTAGAAGTCAATTATATCATCAGCATGCTGCTCTAATTAAGGGCGACAAAGATACGACTTTAACAAGGTGCGATAAACGATTAGAAGTCAATTATATCATCAGCATGCTGCTCTAATTAAGGGCGACAAAGGTACGACTTTAACAAGGTGCGATAAACGATAAGAAGTCAATTATATCATCAGCATGCTGCTCTAATTAAGGGCGACAAAGATACGACTTTAACAAGGTGCGATAAACGATTAGAAGTCAATTATATCATCAGCATGCTGCTCTAATTAAGGGCGACAAAGATACGACTTTAACAAGGTGCGATAAACGATAAGAAGTCAATTATATCATCAGCATGCTGCTCTAATTAAGGGCGACAAAGATACGACTTTAACAAGGTGCGATAAACGATTAGAAGTCAATTATATCATCAGCATGCTGCTCTAATTAAGGGCGACAAAGATACGACTTTAACAAGGTGCGATAAACGATTAGAAGTCAATTATATCATCAGCATGCTGCTCTAATTAAGGGCGACAAAGATACGACTTTAACAAGGTGCGATAAACGATTAGAAGTCAATTATATCATCAGCATGCTGCTCTAATTAAGGGCGACAAAGATACGACTTTAACAAGGTGCGATAAACGATTAGAAGTCAATTATATCATCAGCATGCTGCTCTAATTAAGGGCGACAAAGATACGACTTTAACAAGGTGCGATAAACGATTAGAAGTCAATTATATCATCAGCATGCTGCTCTAATTAAGGGCGACAAAGATACGACTTTAACAAGGTGCGATAAACGATTAGAAGTCAATTATATCATCAGCATGCTGCTCTAATTAAGGGCGACAAAGATACGACTTTAACAAGGTGCGATAAACGATTAGAAGTCAATTATATCATCAGCATGCTGCTCTAATTAAGGGCGACAAAGATACGACTTTAACAAGGTGCGATAAACGATAAGAAGTCAATTATATCATCAGCATGCTGCTCTAATTAAGGGCGACAAAGATACGACTTTAACAAGGTGCGATAAACGATTAGAAGTCAATTATATCATCAGCATGCTGCTCTAATTAAGGGCGACAAAGATACGACTTTAACAAGGTGCGATAAACGATAAGAAGTCAATTATATCATCAGCATGCTGCTCTAATTAAGGACGAAAAAAGTACGATAAATATTCCATTAATCCACCATTCATGTCGATGACACATTTTGTGTTCTAAAGCTAATTATGGTGACCCGCAAACGATATCAAGGCGCACTCGGATAAACAATATCGAGGATCTTTATGATCGAGAGTGGTCAAATGATATTTGATAACAGGGTATATACTGGTTGCAGCAAAATGACGCCATTGTCACGAACGCCCGCCCAGGGCGCGAACCCATGACCGATTGATCTGCCGCTCACGAGGCTTACCAAGGGATCTACCTCCACCAATATGTAAGAGTGCATGTTCAGTGACGATCCAGAATCTTAAAACAATAACACATCTTAAAGGTAAGGGTGGCGGTGATGGGGGTGGAGATAGGTTGGTTGGTGGGTTATTTAGGACGCTTCAACCACTTTGGGTCATATCGCGTCAATGGGAGAAGGGAGGGAGAGTGGAGCCATGTCTCCGGGGGTAACCCCCAACTCTGTGAAGAAGGACATGGGATCTTTACCCTGCGATCACATAGACATGGCCACAGCAGGACGAACCACCGACCCACGTGCCGTTAGGCTCTCAGGTGGCCAGAGCACTCAATGCGAGCGCTCTAGCCCACTGAGCTATCGCGCCGGCCCTTGGGGTGGAGGTTGGGCGGTGATGGGGCTGGTGGTGGTTGGAATGGGATAGGGGTGTGGGTTGTCATGGTTGCGGGGTGACGGTGGGTGGTCAGGGCGTCCATGTCGTATGATGGGTGTTTGTGTCTGTGTCTGTATTGTGTCTGTAGGCTGCTGAGCATGCCGCAAGATGCTTGGCCTCGGAAACCAACCGCCACGGGATATAATATCGATCTTACGTCTTCCACCTGAGGGCTGGGAGTTAGGGTTCTGTGATGGCATTGGTGTAGGGTAGAATGGGTGGGTGAAGGGGTGGGTTGTGGTGATTGCATTAGTATGTCTAGGGTGGGGGTTGGGGCGTGGGTTTGGTAGGCTGTTCGGGTGCAGATGAGGTAGGGTGGGTTGAGTGGTTGAGGGGGGGGGGGGGGTGGGGGCGATGGTGGTGGTGTTGAGATGGGGTAGGAGGATTTCAGGTGATAATCGAGTAGGGCGGGTCAGTGTTATTGTGGCCGAGGCGTGTCGTCTGAGCGTAAGGACACGGGAGGGGGGGGGAAGTGCGAGGGGGGGGGGAGAAAGGGAGGGGGGGGAGGGGGGTAGCGGGTTGTGAGGCGAGCAAGGGCCTGACCCTGTGACGGGTGTGTCCGTACCCTGACTCTCACTCAGGCGTGGCGGCGTCTGGCCGCCGCCCTCGCCAGCCCCTCCCCCTCCCCCTACCTCTCCCTCCTTCGCCCCCCACCCCGCCCTCCATGCCATATATCTTAAAGGGCGTGCCGGTCGGTTGGACAGCCACTAGCCAGGGTACGGCAGGAATGGCAGGGGGCCGGGGGGCGGGTCGATGGCCAGAAGAGAGAGCAGGGGCTAGATGCGGGTGGCTGCGGGAAGTGGGGGAGAGGGGCTGTTGTAAGGTGCGTATAAGGGCTGGTTGTCTTATTAGACAGCAGGTCGAGTGGATTGAGGGCGGGGGGGGGAGGGTATGAAGCAGAACGGGGCAGGCTGGGGCGCGGCGGGGTGGAGAAGGGCGTAACATAGCGTCTGTGCCGGTCGATGGGTGGGTGGGTGGTTGGGTTGGAATGTAGGGTAAGGGGGCGGGGTGTTGAGTGTCTTGGGGGCAGACTACTATTGGGGTAGAATAGTGTAAGGATGGCAAGAAGAACTAGGAAATTGGGGTACCGCCGGAAACATTGTCTCGCTTGGAATGCACAAGGATAGAGCCAATAGCAATACCACAGAATGTACTGAAGTAGTACATGGGGGCTGGGGTCTATTTGTGAACGGGGCCTTTGGTAGACAGATGTATGGGCCATAGCGGGGTAGATAGTAAACACATCCACCATTGAATGAACCTGGCTACCAACAGGTAATCCACCATTGAATGAACCTGGCTACCAACAGGTAAGACGGCCTCAAGCATGACACCCGGGAGTGGGGGGGGGGCGTTGTAAGGCGGGTCGGGGTATATATATGGTCAGGACAGCGGTGGGGGGATGAGCTGGGGTGTGGGTGTGTGGAGGGGTGGGGGGAGGAGGTGGAGAGACAAGGTGATGGAGGGGTGGAGTGGTGTGGGTCGGTGGGTCTGTGTGTGAGTGAAGGACAGATAACCTGATGAACGATATTCCAGGTAAAACGCGAGGGGGCGAGGTCGAGGGTTGGGGGGGGGAGGGGGCAGCGAAGGGGGCGGTCCACGCCCGCTCGTACTCAGCTGGGCAGGAGACGAAGCCCATCACCATTCCCCACTTCCCTCCTCAGCACCCCTCCTCCCCCCCACCCGCTCCCAGCTCTTCCTTTAACGGCAATAAGTCAGGCCATGATGGGGGCTCCCCAGTGACGTCACCACTTGGACTACCACAGGACCTACCGTACGCTAGGGACACGGCGCCGGGGCGCGCGTATGTAGGGGCCCGGGTGGTGGAGGGGGGGGGGGGGTGCACACCCACACACGCCACTCACAATCTCTCATCTACGTCTCACTCATAGAGGCGATGCGAATACCTTCAAGAGGGTCTAATAACCCCTGGTCTCTCATTGACTCATATATAATATATATATTAACGATATATATATATATGTACACACATAGCGATCTATAAACCAATAACTGCTCATTCACCACCGGTGCGGTGTTCACAACAATTACTTCATCGATCTTCACCCACGAAGATATCCAGGTGCGAAAGGAATTCAGCGGCAGTGATCGATCTGAGTTTTTATACAGTGGATGGTACAGCTGAGGGGTAGTTCTGTATTATAGTATTACACATCTGTATCAGGTGTGTTGTGTTCGTGTTGTAACCGTGTTGGAACATACCTTCCAAGGATCCTACTCTTGGTCTGGATACCAGAGACAGCAGCCGGCAAAGGTAAGACGTCATGGGTGGTAGGGCGTGTGTTGTTACCTGTGCGACTGTCTCACAGGTATGTGGGTGCGGGTGCGGGTGTGTGGGTGTGGGTGTGGGTGTGGGTGTGGGTGTGGGTGATAATGGGATTTGATGGCAGGGTACTGTCCCATTCACTATATAAGGAGGTTATATCGTGACATGTGACGGAGAACTAGTGAGATGAGAGAGAAAGAAAAAGCGAGAGAGAGAGACAGACAGACAGGAGGAAGAGGGATATAGAAAAATAGTGAGAGCGAGGATAGGGTAGAGATAGAGAGAACGAGAGAAACAGAGAGAGCGGCGAGGGGCAGAAAGAAAAGGAGAGAGTGAGCGAGAAACAGACAACAGTTCGTATAATGTACTACGTGACAGTCTTGCTGTGCTTTGCTCTGACGTTAAGGATGTCACAACATCCCAACCTATAGCGACAGGTAGGCCTTCGAGAACAAGGCCCTGGTATGTTGCGGCTCCACCTGGGGTCCTCACAGAAACCACTGAGTATCCCCATCCATCTTGACCCTCTATAGAAAAATGTCTCTATTATCGCTCTTAACTTTCGTCACTGACACCCCATGAAAGACGAAAATGGGTGCTTGTCATTCAGTTGAAGGCGGCGATAAGCGTCAGTAGCCTGACTAATACTGCCAGCTGGGCTGTCCCACCGGAAACTCATGGCTGGCGATTCAACAATTTGAACATGACAGGAAATAACGCATGGTCGTTGTGATATGGGGGTGGGGAAGGCGGGAGGGGGGGGAGAAGACCAGAGGGGTTGAAAAAGTTACTCTGCGGTTACACTTAAGACTGACCTTCTAGGATTTAGTAGCAGGAGAATCTAGGACTGTATGATGATGATGAATCATATTAGGTGGGTGCGAGTGGACGGTTAGGGTTATAGTAAATGTGGAATGTCAATTTGGAACCTTTAGGGTTAGATTGACACTATGGCAATGGGCTCAGATCCCATTCCCTGGATAATAAAGCATAGAACAGGTCAATAATACATTGGATCACACTAACTCCGAAGGAACTACAGTAAAACTGAATTAATGCCTGTCCAATAAAACAGCATGAATATCAATAATAGCTGGAGAATACCAATTGGATACCAACATGACCCATGATATACCAATATGATGCTTGGGATACCAATATGACCCTTAGGATACCAATATGACCCTTAGGATACCAATATGACCCGAGGGATACCAATATGACCCATGGGATACCAATGTTACCCATGCGATACAAATATGACCCATGGGATACCAATATAACCCAAGGGATACCAATATGACTAGGGATACTAATATGACCCATGGGATACCAATATGACCCATGGGATACCAATATGACCCATGAGATACCAATATGACCCATGGGATACCAATATGACCCATGGTAAATCAATATGACCCATGATATACCAATATGACGCATGATATACTAATTTGACCCATGGGATACCAATATGACCCTTGGGATACCAATATAACCCTTGGGATACCAATATGACCCGAGGGATACCAATGTGACCCACGGGATACTAATATGACTCATGAGATATCAATGTGACCCACAGGATACCAATATGATCCATTGGATACCAATATGGCCCATTGGATGCCAATATGACCCAGGGGATACCAATACGACCAATGTATACCAATGTGACCCATGAGAAACAAATATGACCCGAGGGGTACCAATATGTCTCTTGGGATACCACTATAACCCTTGGGATACCAATATGACCTTTAGGATACCAATATAACCCGAGGGATACCAATGTGACCCATGGGATACCAATATGACCCATAAGATGCCAATGCGACCCACGTGTAGTAATGGGACCTATGAGATACCAATATGACCCGAGGGATATAAATAAAACCCATGTGGTACCAATAAGACCCATGGTATACAATTATGAATCATGGGATACAAAGAAGATCCACAGGCAGCAAATAGGAGTGCCCTTAGCGAATCACTGATCCTCGATTGGTCTTAACACATATTCTCTATGCTCCACCTTTTTTCATGCACACACTTGTTTCCATAAAGGAAGTGCGAAAGTTAGCGCTAATTGTCTTACTGATTTGTACCACATCGGTATGACATTGATAGCATCTACGCTATAGGGCTATAGTTTTGGGGACAAACAAACACACGTGCTCCATGTTGAAAGTATAGGCAGCTTTATGTCAATTTCTTTCCAGGTGTATTCTAAAGACTATGAGTACCATTTCACTAAACTTGGCTATGGGAGATATACGTTAAAATATTTGGAGGCGATGAAGCGCAGAACTTTGGGAATATACAAGGACAAATCCGTCTGCAAAACACTCGAAAGCTAAAAATAACGTTCTAAATTTAGCCCTGCACCCGGGCTTTCGCCAGTTCCTCAAACAGCGAGTGAGTTTCGCGTGCCTCCGCGGTAACAAAAATGGCGAGAGCAAGTGATCAACTTAACCATTCCGCTGTCAAAATGTGCAGTGCATGGAGTAACAGCACACAGATGCGTCATTAAACTTTTGGATCACGAAAAGACCAAGTTTCTTCATTTTCAAGTTTTCTGTTTGAAGCGTTGTGCCAAGGCTGTCACCGGGGAGAATCCGTGTAACGTCATAATGCCTCGTTTTCGGAGGAAATGCAAAAAAAACGTTAGTTTCTCAGTCGTATGGTCCCGTCGTAACAAATATTCGTCATTGTGATGGCGCAAACGAATAACAAATATGCCGTCTATCCGTTTTGTGAAGCTATATTTCTTAAATATTCTTAATTATATCGCTAGGTCTTCCGCAATGGACCCACCCCTCGACGCCTGGCTTTTGCGCAGGTAGTCTGGTTCCCAGCCTCTCTTTGTTTGCGTAACATACACGTCACGCCTACTTCACAGATAGTCAGGATACCAGTGTGCGCAGAGATTCTAAACTCGTTCCGAACAGGTGCTTCGTTTGTTTTTCCCCCAAATGAGTAAACCTGAAGTCTAAGCGAACGGGACTTTATAGCCCTATTGTACACCGCCACTCATTATCGAGCAAATGTTCGTGTTCAACCTCTCCAAATACAAATCAGTTTTCACTCTAGCATAACATATTGCAACATATAAGCTTAGTTATCTATCAGTTATCATTCAATTTTATTTACGAGTATGCACGTGCACCGCTATGAGTCATTCAGATATAAGATATAAGCGAGCTCTTTGACGACTACAAGTGCATACAGTCCATTGTGTCATTTCCACAAATCATTTTAGGGTGAACGCAAAGTTCCAGGGAAAGCTGCCGTCTGCCTGACCAATGTCAAGGTCATCATGACATCACCGGAGCACCGTGTGCGCAGGCGGCGCAGTGAAATCGACGAGGTAGGTGTCCAACGAACAGTGGTTCACCCCGCTCTCCCGCCCCTATCTACCCCCGTGCCAATGACGCCGTTACCATGGCTGTAGAAAAGAGCGGGAAACGTGATTTGTCTATTTCAGAAATGCGACTGAGTAGTTGTGGTTATAAGAGATGGGGCGGGGGTGATACCTTTTCCGATCTCTACGATTGGCATCCAGCAATTCTTGGTGATTTGCGATGAGCTGGTTCAACGCGAAGACGTTTTCCCTACTTACCGCTATCCTTTATAGCAGTCTGCAGTCCTTTATTGCAATTCTTCGATACTCGTGGTATTTTCTGTGTTTCTTCGCACCCAGTTGTGACCGGTCCATATCTTAGAGATTCGATAATACTCTATATTACGTCTTTGGAAGTCGCGATTCAGAGGGGATAACCCCCCCCCCCCCCCCACCCACCCCTTCCCCCGTGTAAATACATGTCCACTATTTGACCTATCAGAACAACCTCAATTAAAGATTTAATAAGATTAAATAAGTTACCTTTGATAACAGACTAATCTCCTGTACGTCTTCACCACTCTCAGCGACTTCGGATCGTGCCTTTTTTTCTGCACGTGTAAGTTTCCTGTTGGGGCAGGTTTCAGCCAGAACCGCGGCCGTAGGAGATTAAAAAGGATTAACATTAACACAGAGATCTATTTCCTCGAATAATTTGATTTGATTAGGTTTTAGCGGCACTTTCATTTTTTTTTAATTTTATGGCTCGTGCCGTCATCCGAATTAAAGTGCAGAACAAATATACAGGCTTACACGTGTGACGTTGCTTCCGCCCTCTGAAGTGGTAGGTTAGCTGATGTAGTCACCACTTATGTCTGCACGACGCGCTGGTCAGGTCTCTCCGACTGACGTCTGACGTACCAAGACCCTGACCAGACACCAGCTATAACGCCAGGCTTTAGTTACATCGCTAGAACGCCGCGAGTAAAAAGCAAACTGTTCATGCTTCGTTGGGTCTCTGCATTCGTCGAATTGGGGGCGGCATTTACGCCAAGGTAAATACCCTCACAGGCAGATTTTGCAAACAGAACGTGTCTGTCCACACTGGTGAGTACAACTGCGTGTCAACTTAGCTGCGGTGAAGTCGCCACTTAGTATATACACATATATATCACTGTCTTAACTATGGTGTATTTTGCAAAGCACCATTACTGCTAGTGCGATACATGGAGTATTACGCCAGGACTATAGCAGCAGGATCATAGCCACAGTGGTATAGATTCATTGGATATTATCACAGGTGAGTAAGGTGTTCACCCCAGACTGTTGTGGAGGTATGAGTCGTGTCGGCATGTGCTAAGTGACCTACTCAACTAAGTGTGAGGCAGGGAAACAGACCTACGTAGTGGAGGTATGACATGAGTTTTCTTCATTACTTTCAGACGCAACCTTCTACAACCCCCCCCCCCCCTACCTCATATACACACAGACGGACTATATAGTCACCCACTTTCCAAATCCGCTGGCCAAAACAGTCAAAAGGGAATCCCTGCAAAAGACGAAAATATACTAATAGATTGCGTCTCTCTAATACCATATGTTAGTGTGTCTCAGATAATATCATGTCATATGTCAAGTTAAATGGTGGTTGTTATTAGTGATATAATATAATATAGCATGTTAAATGGTGTTTGTTATTAGTGATATAATATGATATAGCATGTTAAATGGTGTTTGTTAATAGTGATATAATATGATATAGCATGTTAAATGGTGTTTGTTATTCGTGATATAATATGATATAGCATGTTAAATGGTGTTTGTTATTCGTGATATAATATGATATAGCATGTTAAATGGTGTTTGTTATTAGTGCCTTCGTTCAAAACAATTTGTCTTGGGTAACCACCACTATGTCTATCCTTATATCACTGCGCACCCTTGACCTGAAGGTGGCAAGGGTCTTGTGTTTGATAAAGCCGAGCGCAGGAGTACAGGTGTGAAGGACAACAACATGGACAGATTGGAACGTTGGTAGGCCGAGGTGGGGGTTGGGTGGGGATGTTCGGCCCGGCGCGTCATGCCTCATTACCGTCTTGTCATGTGGTACAGTAAAACCTCTCTAAGTCGACCGACGACTGGTCTGCCGTTCATCGATCGACTTAGGCAAGTGATCGGGTAACAGAATATCACCATATCCTTCCAATACCTTACTCGTGGCAAATTAGCGCAGAAAAGATGTTTTCATAATGGTTTTGATTTATTTGGCAAGTCTGACATTCAAATATACAAGTAGTCACTTTTTCAGAAATTTCTTCATCGAAACTTGCTTGGCGGTTGCCTTAGCTACGATGGCACTTTTCTGTAGCTGTTTTGCAAGGGAGGTGACAAATGGCAACACGTCCCCCAGATCTTTCTTGATTGCTCTGACCCTCGCGTTCCTTCTGTATCATCACTTGTGTTGACATTACACGCCGTAGCAATGGTTAAGGTTAACGGCTGGGGCTTTTTATGCCATGGCAGGGCGATTAGAGTCAATCAAAATAAATCTGTCTTGCTTGATTCCATCGCTTCAACTTTAACTTTTCATCATAGCCATGCACCAAACTCGGGATATACTGTTATTATATTGTCAGACCTGTATTACATGTTTTGTATTATTGCCTCTAAGACGACGATGGGGACATCTTAAGCGTACGACACGTATGTTTTCGTGGATACGTTCTAGATTGATTTGGGTAATAGTTCATGAGCTTGATATGTATCCATCATGTGGAGGAATAATGAAGCCTCCCCAGCTCAGTTAGTGAGCAGGCTAGGCTGCTACCAATCAGCAAACAGCTCATCAATGATACGAATCCTGACACCTGCCCCGGGGTCAAGTTTAGTCCAACCCCATTATATTGTCGAGGGGGATGTCTGTCCCAGTAGCCGCCATGTGCACAAAAGCGGCATCAAGCCCCTCAATTTATTATTTTGTTTCCGTGAAGGAGTAATGCCAGGTGAGATTCTGGCGGATAGAGTAGGGGTCTGGAAGAGGGCGGGAGGGGGGGGGGGGTAGTGTTTAAAATTGTCCGTGTCGCTTTTTGACTATATTCAGTGTCGTTTTTTCTTCTAAAATGACACTGAATGTGTCGCTTTTTCAGATCCTCAGTGTCGAAATTTGGGGGTCAATGTCGAATGTCGACTTTTCAATTATGTCTGTGTCGCCATGTACCCCTTCTAGACCACTAATTAGAATGATGACATATCGTCACATACGCCGTATCCTCCTTTCCGATGGTTGGCTAACGTCATAACGGTGTGCTGGTGTGGTCATTTCTGTCTTTCATGCAAATAAAAGGCAGGAAAGCGGATATTGTTACAGAAATGAAAAGGAATAACATCTCCTTTTTCTTACGTGTGGTTTCGGTTTACTCCAGAGATCCTCTTTCACTCACGTGAGACTAAACAGCCCACCCACGTAAGCAGTATTTACCTGCCACGACATGGTTAACATTCCTCGATCACGTCATCGGTCGTACCAAACCAATTGGTTTTATAGAGATGAACCAGGAATATATAGATGGAAACGTCCCCGCCATGACTAGGAACTCCACGCATGCGCGAGGCAACACGCGAATTGGTTTATTCAGTTTATAAGTACCTTCTTATAGGTAAAGGCTTATAGTTGGCTGCCGTTGAAGTGAGGTAGTGAAAAGCAGAAAAGGTGAATAGATCTCCATTCTTCCGTTAGGCCTTGCCTCAGAACATGGCTTATTGAACGAGCTTAGCCCTTGTGTGTTCAAAAAAGCGGTGTAAAATTTTCATTTCGTTTCCTTTGGTGATTTTTTCTCAGGTTGATTCTGGCGGACACCACATCGCTGATCTGACTCGGCTGCCGAAGGACTCCGCCGCCAGCCCTCAGGGGGGAGGCACCAACATCTACACGACCAACTCCTACATCAACGACGCCTTCGACTTCCTGCAGGGGGACACCTACAGCCCTTACAAGCCGTACGCCGGGGCGAGGGACACCATGGAGACCCCGACGGGCACGGCTGACGGCAGCGTCGGGGTGCCCCTGCACCACCGCCGGCGGGGCAGCGTGGACGGGTACGAGCCGGCCTCCACAGCGCCCTCTACCCACGAGAGAGAGATCCTGAACGCGACACCAACGTCTGGATCCTCTCAGCCCTACCCCGCCATCGCGCGAGTTCATCCCCAACACGCATCACCCTACGCCAACGGACAACGCCAGCAAGATCCCAAATCTCGAAGGGACGGTGCGTGGAATCAAAATGGCGGCGGGCATATCAACGATGGATTCGTCCACGAGTATCCGTCCGGACAGCAAAGCACCGTGTGGAACGATCCAGGAGGTAACCCAGTGAATACAGGATACATCGGAGCCGGGGGTCTAGGCCCCGGACCCCCGTCACCGCTATCGGGTCAAGGTCAAATCTACCCGTACCCTCCTCCGGCCCACCCCCACCGATCCAGCGTCTATGTCGTTCCGGACGGCGGTGATGGTGGTGGCGAGAGTGGCGGGAATGCTACAGCAGCGACCCCTGTGGCGGGAACGCGCCGGAGACAGTCCTCATCGCCCTCTAGCGGCAAAGGGAAGCAGCTGGATGCGGGTCACTCGAAGAAGAAGCGGACAATTATTGCCGTCGTTTTAGTCATCCTCTTCTTCATCATCGCCGGCCTGGTCGCCGTCATCGTTCTCTTCATGCTCGGTAGGTAGACAGCTTTAAAATAATTTATTCTGTAAAATGTTTTGTATTACTAACCTCTTCGCCATGTCAAATAAGTATATTTGGTCTTGAATTTAAATCCTGAAAGCCTGTGGACTATCCGGAGAGGAGAAGATTTGTTCACCGGGGCAGAAGTTGGTGGCCGGCTTTATATCACTGCGCTGTTTGGTATTCTGTGTGATGTCGACGGCGGCTAACTAGGACGTCCGCGCGCGATAAACTAGTCCGTAAATGTTGTTTACAGATTCAACGAGATATGAAACAAAAGCGGCATCATAATTTTGAGATACTTTTAGTCTTGATTCTAAAATGTAAAAATTAAGATGGCGCATGTAAGTAGGCTGCTTTAAAGCTATTTATAATTTCAAATATATCCCGCCAATTAGGAAAAAATGCAAAATACACTGCAAATTATCGTTCACATAGAATATTTCCCGCCAATTCGAATGTAATGCAATATACACTGCAATGAAAGGTTAGCATTCACATGTAGATAACCGTATAAAAACTAAGTGGCTTAGACTTATCCAAGTATCCGAGTTACATGCCAGGTAAGAAGACCGATGCGTGGCCAGTAGCCCTCCATCCTGGCCTGCTGAAGGTAAAATGTTTTTTTTAAGTTGTCTGCTGCACCTTTAAGTCACAATGTCGATAAAACTCACAGAGGCCCCTTGATTGCTTGTATATTCAGGACGCTTCAACCAATTTTGGTCATATCGCGTCATTGGGAGAAGGGGGGAAACAGCGGAGCCATGTCCCCGTGGGTCACCCCCTACTCTTTGCGAAGAAGTACATGGGAGCGTTATCCTACAACCACACAGACATGGCCACAGTGGGGCTGGCACCACCGATTCACGTGCCGTTATGCTCTCAGGTGGCCAGAGCACTCAATGCAAGCGCTCTCTCACTGAGCTATCGCGCCAACCCCGCGTCAATGGGAGAAGGAAGGGAGAGTGGAGCCCTGTCCGCGGGGGTAACCCCCTACTTTTTGTCAAAGACATGGGCTCTTTATCCTGCGACCACACAGACATGACCACAGCGGGGCTCGAACCACCGATTCACGTGCCGTTAGGCTCTAAGGTGGCCAGAGCGCTCCATGCCAGCGCTCTAACCCACTGAGCTATTGGGGCGGCCCCACATTGGTGACCCCGACAGATAGATTCAATCCTTGGCCTAGGCCAATGATATCGCAATAACGCAACATATATATTATATATATTAAGTACATTATCTGTATGTTGTAATAAGTTTGCGTGCATATATACATATATATGAGACAGGCTGGGGGTTGGCACAGGTATATGCAGGGGCGATTGTTGGACGGGGAGGTGAGAGTTATTATCAGATGGGATCAATAGGGTGAAGGTGGGGGAGGGGGGGGGGCGATTGAGAGCGAGGCTAATCAGCGCCGCTCACTTTTTTTGAATTTTTGAAATCGTCAACCCACATTGACGAAAAAAAACCTTTAAACAATTAACCAAATCATTTCGCTGACGCGGAATATGTAGCCCTCGACTAGTTTATTCATCGACTGTCCTGCATGAACCAGCGGACGCCAGTTTAATGACACAGCTAAATGTAGAACGCAGTGCAGAACACACGTCCCTCTTTGTATCAGCCCCACAAGGTACCTGTTGTGGGGCGAAGTGCGGGCCAGGGATGCACAGAGCATCGCGATACATGCACGACCAGAATGTCGGTATGCGTGCTCGGAATTTGAGTGATTCGGTTACGCGCGATGGTCATTCATTATGCAAACCTACGTCTCCGGGCGTAACTGTCTGGAGATACAGGGCTCCAGGGCATTGCTGCAGGCCAAGGAATCAGACATTCCGGCACCCGAAGAGAACACGCACACGTGTAGCAAACAGTGTCCCTTAGGGACGAGCCACTTGGGGTGGGGAGGGAGGTGGGTGGGGGGTTATGTCGTTTTGTACAACACAATCTGACTCTGCATTTACTTGGTAGAAAGATTGCTTTGCCTGTTAAAGAACAAAAATGTCCGCTATTTCTTAAGAAATCCTGCCTATGTACATAAATACATGTTGCAGATAAAAGCCAATTTAAACCATCACAAACCACCCACAATAATTCCCCTATGACCCCCCTATGACCACACATAAAAATTCTTCTTCCGCCAAGAAACATAGACCCCCACCCTTCGTCGTTATCAAATGGTCCCTCCTCTAAACATGCACCCGACGCCCTCTCGATGGGATCTCTCGTTATGGTCTCGCGCGAGGGGGTGGATATAGTTTATCTACGCCGTTACAGTGTCTCGATATCATGACAGCGGCCGTTTTCACTGCTGCATGCTGCAAAAAAACTATGTTGTTAAATATAATTGATGGTCTTAACACGGATTTTATTTGAACTGATTGCAGTGATACACATGTATAACATATCTTTATCAATATGTTATGTGTACCTTGGGATGAAAGCAAGACCAATGTTCACAGTGTGTGTGGTGCTGTTTCTATTTACAAAGCACTCTTCGCGTGGCGACTGTGTTCCTTTGCATTGCGCTGAAGTAGGCTTAGTCATTTTATGTTTTACAAGTCGTTATGCCTTTTAGGTATAGCAAAGTGCCGTACATAAGGATTTACATCACCGACGAAAGCAACGTTTTTTGGGCCTACCAAACAGTTAAAGACAAACTTTTGAATCCATAGTTTAAATAGCCAATCAGCAACTTGAGAGGATTATAAAACTCGACGAGAATACTGATCATGCGTGTTTTTAAAGTGATATCTTCTGTACTTTGCATAAAACATATGCATCATAATTTGAAGACACTTTTAGTCTTGATTCTGAAATGTAAAAAATCTAAATCTATCTTCAATATATGTAGATTGCGATTATGCAATAAAAATGAAGATTTATAGGAGGGGGAGGGGGGGGGGCGCAAGAGGGGGAGGGGTCATGTTCCCAGATCACGAAGAATCAAAATTAGTACAAAGAAAGGGTGGATTGCCTGATTTAAATTGGCGATTTCCCTATTCACCCGATTCACGGTTAATTAATATTAAAATCTCCACTTGACGTTTAATGAAAATCCTTGATCACGACTGTCGACCAGTTCACGAATTATTTCTCCTCATTCCCAGTTTTTCCCGAGAAACGGAAATACCCCTTGCACCCGCCCCCCCCCCCTTTTTTATGGTATACCAACAACAGTGGTCACGTGTTGCGCACCAGAATCCCTTTCGACTCTACGTAATGCCTCCCGTTTGCTACCGACCCATAATGGCCGACTCCTATGCCATATCATTCGATTGTGCTGAACAAGCCCAGCCTGACCGGTCGGTGCACGGTTCGAAGCCCACCGGTGAAAATGTCTGTATGACGAGTAAGCATCTCATCTCGGCATAAGGACTCATCACTGCCCAAGGGGTAGGGGTTTACTTCCTGAGGCATTTCTCATCTCTACCTTTGCCCTTCCCATTGCCGCGATATAACCTACAGAGGTTAAGGCGTCCTGCTGCCGCCAAGTAGCAACTAACCAGTACACATCTGTAGCGGGTGTGCTCGCAAGTTTAATTAACTCTGGTTGTGATAGCGCCACTGACATATCCCCCCCCCCCTCGCCTCCTCACATGTCCTCGCTGGATTATGTATGGCCATGTTTATAGCTGAGCGGAGATCATGGGCGAGGCGAAGAACAAACAGTTGGTTGTAGCCCATAAGCTTTCACCGGGGCATAAATCTGCACCTGTCGTGATCATGGCGACCGCTAAGTCCGTTTGCACATGGTACAGGGCGCCTCCCAAAATCCTCGTGCAATGGTTAGCGCAGTAGACCGCAGACCAATAGGTCTTGGGTTCGAATCCGGCCCGAGTACTTAATTTGGGGCATGTTGCATCCTTTCATCACCTTCAACCCCCCGATAGTTTTCCTGGGCAAGTCTAGTCCTTGTGTATTCATATATATATATATATTTTGTGGGGGTGGGGCGGTGGGGGTGGCGACGGGACGGTGGGAGGAGGGGAGAATTGAGCAACCCACAAACATGACGATCTCTCTATTTTCTGTGAACACCTTCATGACATCCATGGGGAGGGGTCACCCCTTGTCTAGTAGGTAGCTCGTTCAGCTATTGTCGATTGCACTTGGTCATCCTAAGGTGCGTGGTTCGAGCCCCGTCTGTGGAAATGTTTGTGCTTGAAAAAATATCACGACCACATGTGCTTCTTCACAACTGCAGTCGGGAAACACCCAAGAACATGGCTCCTCTCTGCCTTACCTTTTCGTAATATTTGATGCGCTACCTCGATGTCATTCCTGAATGTGTCTACAGATTATTTTTTATTTACCAGTAATGTATTAAAAACTAGGCGTTGCCACATTACCTCAGTGTTTCTCACGATTGTCTGCAGCCGAAAGCGGAACCGTCAGTTTTGTGAATATGTTAGGTTTGTGACGTAAGGAAGCCGGATATAGTGGTGTCGACCCCTGTATCCGGCTGTGTCCGGCTGTATCCGACTGTATCCTGAAACGTCCCGAGCTGGAACCTGTCACCTTGTTATCCCTTTAATAATGTGTCGTGTACATATTGTGATATAAATGGCCTCCATTATGTGGAAGACGGATATCACTTCCTCTGTATTTGTAACTTATACAAGGACATGCGAAATAAATACCTAATAAGGTCCGCTTCCAGTTTCACTGGGCAAACAATTATAAATATACTGAAAACAGAGGATCCTTTTAAGTAATCAGAACTGGGAGATTTCATCTACCAAGCAACCAATCTCCGTGATCAGTTTGCACAAAGCTGTCCTCATAATTAAGTTAATGGTGTTAATAATATGATAATCAGTATACATTTTGTACCATGGTCCGAAGGCCAGCAGCACGGAATAAACATTTACCTTACCTTACCCTTTAATAATCACATGCATATTAGCTTGCACTAAAGTTATTGGCAGGTGTTACTGAAGGTATGTGGGTATTTTGAAGATCATGCATGATCTCTTTGGTCTTCAGAGTTTTTTTTGATGGGGGGGGGGGGGCATAGGGGGTTGCATTCTCATGTAGGGGTACTATCAGGTCCGAGTAAACGTACTTCAATTCGACTAAAGGGTATTCTGTGTCGGTTTTGTCGCATTGCACTCTGTGTTAGACCTGCTGACGAAAATCGAGGAAGAATGGCGCTTCCTTTGCAATTTCCACTGTTGTTGAGAAAGCCAGCCTCCACAACCCACTACTTTTTCCACAATTCCTCATATACTAGGCTACGCCATGTTGTAATAAACGTTGGTGTATGTCTTGGTATTTAACGTTAATGTTTGTCTTATCTTTATAGGATATTTTGACGAGAAACCTGCAGATAAACCAGGTAACGAATCTAACGACATTTTAACCGTTTATGATCGTTAACACTATCGTTTTTAACATCCAAAATGAAAACAAATGAACGATCCTTGTTACAATTTTACGGCCTTAGATTTAAACTTCCCCTGCGTAGTTAATAAGCCACATCGCGCTTTGATTTCCTTTTGGAATGTTGCGGCCATCTATGTTTCTGTCGGCGCGGTTACGGTATCAAAATGTTTCTCATGCCGCGTACACGATGACTTAAGAATGTCCTTTGTTCCAGTTGTGGCGGAGTTCGAAGGTTACGCCAGATTTAATGCCGCTTGGACAGAAGATCTCGCCGATAAAAATTCTGAGCGATATCTACACGAGTCTTCTCAATTTTTGGAACAGGTGGGTCTAAGGCGCGGAATTCGCAACGTAAATGGCTAAAAATAAATTGAATGCGTGTGACGTAGCATGCAGGAAAACCAAGCTTACCCTCGACATATGCACTAGTCAGGCAAACGATGCATATAACAACATGTCCTCTCGTTTTTGGCTCACTACATATCTGGATTTACGCAAAACACATAATTTCCATATAAACTGTGTTGAAACGTAGACAATTTTGCCGTATAACAAGCTTGAATAAAACGGGCAAAGAGCATCTCTCGTCTGAGTGTTTTGGCAAAGTACAAGTATTCATCAATAATCGCCAGCTCGAATGACAATGCAATACTTAAACTAATTTGAGTACCTTGATGATCCACTTTTTACGCAATAAATATTTGTTTAGTATTTATTTCATCCTTCCGTTCACGACAAATGATTTAAAGTTTGTGCTCACCCTTCGTTTGTAGTGAATTTTGGACCTCAAAGTTCAGGCTAAAGTTATAATTTTGGTGTCAATAAATTTCGTTCGTAGCCATTTGTTTCGTTGGTCGGCCGCCCGATACGCTCGGTTTGGTCTGCGAGGTTCAGTAGGGGATGGATGAGTGGGGTGTGTGTGGGGGTGAGGGGGGGGGGGGGCGGGTGGCGTCTAGTTTAATATGGGTTGGCCGAGCGTGATACGGGTACTCGAGGCTTGAGAAGAGCCATGCATAGAACAGCCATGCAATATGCATACACGAAGTATGATATCACATGAGAAGAACTTCACATCTCAATTAGCACCCCCCTTTCCCGCCCCCCCCCCCCCTCCCCCCGCCTTAAGCAAAATAACTCCAATAGCCGCGTGGCATCTAAAAAATGTTTAGACAATTTTCGCTTAGAAGAGTTTATAATTATTGTATTGCTTTCAAGTTTTGCTTCACTCACTTATTTGTTGGGTCAGCGAAAACGTAAATTAAAATCGGCAATTACATGGATATCCCCTTTTCACCTGTTTATTTTCTCTGTTTATACAGTTGTCGCTGATCCTAGACAGTAACTACACAGATGAATATATGGCAGAGCTGGTCGATATCAGGTGAGATCTTTGGTTCGTAGCATACTGCATACCATGGTCGCGCCATGTACAGTGGCGGATCCAGGTATTTACGAAAGAGGGGTATCATTTATTTAAGTACTGCAGAAAGAATAGTTACTATGCCCACTGTGCGTCCTTCTTCAGAGAAACGGGGGGTACGTACATTTTATTGCCTATTTTCCAGCAAAGGAGGGGGTTGGGGGGGGGAGGGGGCGCGTTGATTTTAATATATTGTGGTGGTAACTATGAATTTTTTAAGTTTACTTAATGACCAGTTATTTAAACTTTAAAGTTCTTAAATGGCACTAATTAACTGTATCTGCATATATCAAACACATATGTATATCCCCTCTTCAGTTTATATACCACCTAATTTAGAAATACATGTGGTCCCAGATGCTATTACCACGACCCCAAACCCACCAATACCGGAACCAATGTTATAATATTATTATTATTATTTTAAATTATATATTAGTAGTAATATTGTGAATACGCTTTTAAATGATACCATTATAATACTTTAACCCCCCCTTGTTTCAGATCTGGGAGTATAGACTTTTTCTTCAAGTTGGCCTTCAGTGTCTTAACAACGGTACAGGACGTCACCAATGTCCTGGAAGAGGGCTATAGGGCTCTGACGAATGCTGGAGAGTTAGAACATCCGCTTGAAGAAATAGTCCTCCAAGGTCAGTGTTTAAGGTCACTCGTTCTTTATCGCCTTCCCTGCGCGCGGTTTCCAGTGATGTTACACACGTACAATTATGCCAAATGCAATGCTGTCTCTTCTTGGCCTGATAACATCTTGGTTGCAGTGTACATGACCCGCCTTTCTCCGGTAATGCTGCTGTATAGGTCAGGCTGTCATCGGGTGGCGCTGCATGCACCTGTACCAAGGTTCATGGAACGCAGGTCATGTATCTGAAATGACATCATCAATATGTTCTCTCTGAGACAAACCTATATGTCAATATATATATTTATATATAATCGTAGTTCTAATTATCCTCTTATATATGTTTCTCGGGACTTCTTGCTGATTCATATGTAAACCGGTTATAGCAGCTTGGTCACGCACTGTACTTTCTAGCTGTGGTGACTATTGTATGCTCTTTACATTGCTATAACTAGCGTGGCTATGGGCTAATGGACTTGAACATAATAACATAGATATAATCTACATACAGTATGGTTTATGTCTTCGTTTCACTTCGCATATAACCCTTTTTGCTATTTTACCATTTTTAACAGCTGGTGTTTCGGCGACTACTATACCCACCACCACCGCCACCCCCACTACTACCATCACCAACCCCAACACCAGCGCCGTCACCACCCCCACCACCACCCAAGTACCACCCCTCACCGAGCTCGCAACCCCCACCCAACCCCCTGTCACCCCTCTGGATATAGTAGAGTTGAGCACAGGGGTCCCAGTAGCTGTCTCCACGCCCGCCGACCCCCCGTCTACTGATGGGGTAACCCAGGGGCCTGGTTTATCTACCGGAGACGCCGGCACCTCAGACCAAACCACACAGAGCACGCCCACAACTGTAGCGGAAACCACTGGAGTTAGAGATTCCACTAGTTTCACTCGCTACGATACCACCTCGATCTCTAGTTTAGGCAGCACCTTGTCAGAGACATATACGCCAACAACGAGTTCTTCACAAGGCAAGACAATTTGTATGCGAAATGGTCTTATTTGATCACATAATAGTACGAAACCGTAATTATGTATGGCCATTTATTGCACGTAAGCTGTTAATACTCACATTTAAAAGTCTGCGTATTGGCTTCGGTTGTTATCTGTTCAATAGTGAGTCTCAATCTTGTCTTGTCCCATGATTATTCCTTAGCATTGGATTACGTCTGAAAATTTTGCCCGAAAATTGGATTCTGTTCGGAAATTGGATTCTGTCCGAAAATCAGATTCTGTCCGAAAATCAGATTCTGTCCGAAAATTGGATTCTGTCCAAAAATGACACCCTTTTTAGGAACTCGTGCCCCGTCCTACAGCCATAGAATAAGGGTTAATCCCTATGGTGTTCATTGGGAGTCCCATAACTCGATATGTGTATACATACATCTATAGCGATGTCAAATATATCTATAGCGTTGTCATATATATCTATAGCGATGTTATATATATCTATAGCGATGTTATATATATCCATAGGGATATTATATATATCTAGAGCCAGCTTATTTTAATTGTGCTTTCTAGTTTACTGTTCTTAATCATGTTTCTCAATGACACATTGACGAAACATGCGATCACTCGCTGTTGTGACGTCATCACTTGTGTCTATAGTATGCTATGCTGTCTCCGAATGATCTGATCGCCTGACGGCCATTTTGTAATGTGGATGTGCAGACGGATTTCCTGCTCACATACATCCGTTTCAGGTAATTCAAGATTATTCGGTTTGTTCAATGTTGTTCACATGTATTAAATTGGTTTATTTTTAGCCGTTACCACGACAACGCTTATTTATACCACACGGCAGAGAACTACACCAGCTCCAGGTAGGGTATATAGGATACCTCTGAGAGAGGGAGGACCTATCACCAACCCAATGCCATATTCATGTTATGATATTAATTATAGCTGACACAAAACAGTTTGCCGCTTTGACCTATACAGGTATATGCTAAATATGATAATATGTGACAATAATTTATTTATTTATCAGTTTAACGCACTCGCTCAGGTTAGGGAGCATCTATGACATATTAATAATGATAATAATAATAGACATCAATATGTTATATCTATGCAGTTACTGACAACAAAACCCAGCTAAACATTCATTGGCAATCAGCGAAATATAAGAATAAATATAAAACTAGAATCGATTGTTTGCAGTTTTCTGATGTATAACTCTACCATGGCCTTTTTGCCTTCTTATTTTCCCGCCAGTTCTAGCATGCGAGCCGGTGACGGAAATACTCTGTTTGCCCTTCAACTACACAAACACCGCCCAAGGTTACCCTGGCAACGCAGCCATCGCCCGGCGATTCGACGCTATGGTCACCTTATCCGAGTATGGTTGCTATGACCACACGCTGCAGTTTGCATGCGCCGCGTATTACCCAGAATGCCGGGGTGGACGCCTGAAATTTCCCTGTCGTAGATTTTGCGAAGGTATGTATTTCGGTGTAATATTTTTTGATGGCTCCAACGCCATTTTTTTATTATTGCAAGTTTTTACTTGATGTATGCACGATCCCAGGTTTTTGTACACTTGGTTTGAATAAATGATACTTGACTTTGAACTTGTAGTTGTATTTAATGGCGTGTCATAATTTTGTGGGAAATAAAAGTAAGGGGTGCTATTGGTTGTATTTTCTAAACGACGAACTTATGTTGGCTTAAAGTAAATGTTGGATAGCGCATTCAGTTACTATTCATAATCGATAGTACAGCAAGATTAGTAACGCCTATTGGTTATGATGAATATAAATTAATTAATTTCAGCGCTTCACAATTTGTGTGTGAATGCCCATGGCTATAAATGATGTAAATTAAGCCACGATTGCTCTGATCCGAGAAGCTTTTTCAGTGGAAGTAAGAATCTGTTGGGGCAATTGAGAGAGGTAAAACTCTATTTTTCTTTTACCTGTTTTTACTTGTTCCAGTAGTATGTGATTCCGTTTTGTGTTTTGTTTAAGCTGTGCAGAGTAATTGTCGTTTCACACTGGTGTGCGATTCCTTCTACGACGACGATGATCCCGATATATGTGTTCCTTTGCCGGGTAAGTAGGCTATTTAGGTCAAGGTCAAATATCTTTGGGTCAAAGATTACAAATCAAATGTCATGGGTCAAAGGTGATGGGTGAAACGTGACGGGTCAAAGGTCATGCGTGATGGGTCAATCGTAGTTAAGTCAATGTCACGGGGTCATTACTTGAGTAAAACTTGTGAAAGTGGCTCGGTTGAATGTTATTGGTTTAAAAATAAGGGGTAACAGGCAATGGATGAAAGATTACCAGTGAAGGCTATTTTGTTAGCAAGGCCAAGGGTGACGGTTTGAATGCCCAGGTGCAATCAATTCATCATCAAACTGTTTTAATATTGGACTGAATTATTAGTTATATTTTCACCGAAGTCAGCCATGAGCAGAAGCTACGAAAAATACGTAATTTATGCATTCGGATGTATGGTATCGAGCGAGAACATCGCGATGCTTTCGTTATCTCATTCTTTCATGCCTTGTTACAGATGCACCGGTAGCCACCACAATGAGCCCTGCCATCGGTGAGTCCATTTACTCCATCAACTCTTGTTAAGTAGTATACAACAAACTCGTAATTAAAGGCGCTCTGATACATCTGAAACGCTTTTAATTCTTTAAAAAAAGAATTACATTTGAAGTTGAAATATCAAATTCTCCATAGCAGTGACCCAACATAATGAATTAGGACGTTTGAGACTTTAAATGACAATTTTGAAATGAAATCTCATCGTGAAGGTGAACAATCCTTAAAATTGATATATTATTAATATTTACAATCAACAGTCCCTGTTTGTGTTTTATGTGTCTCTGTGTGTGTATGTATAGGTCCCTGTGTTGCCGAGAACCAATACCAGTGTGGTGACGGCAGCTGCATCCCATTGTCGCAAAAATGTGACAACGCGCAACATTGCCCCGACGGTGGCGACGAGCTCTACTGCGGCCAAAGTGAGTACTATATTTATCCCTCTCGTTTATGCTTATAAGCAAATGTACTCTTTTCGCTAGCGTCTCCTATAGCAGAGTGAAAATGAATGCTTTAATTCTGAATACTATTCGGCGTATACTTATTTCTGATATATCTTTTTATATTTTGCAGTATCCCCCCTGGATTGTGATTTCGAGAACGGTGATTTCTGCGATTATCGCCAGGTGGCACAAGACCACTCCGACTGGGAGGCGCACACCGGCCACACGCCCTCTAGCGGCACGGGACCTGACACCGACCACACCACGAGGACTGCTCTCGGTAGGGGGCGCCACGACAGATAGAACATACACACAAATAATCGTTTATGTGGAGATTAATGCCACCAAAAAGTCATATATATATATCACATGGTACAAAAAAGGGGTATATATATATATGGCATATATATAGTGATGTTGGGACTGGTCCAGGAGATCTTAATTGATTATGACCTGTGGTCGCTGGCAGTGAATCAATCCATGGGTTGGAATAACAGGCCATTGACATGATATATTACATATTAACCACCATTGTTAGGCCCATGTATTATTCAGTATGCATACATTGGACACTTGCTACTATTACGTGATTCACAATGGCGTTATTCGACCATTTGATCTCAAGGTAGGGCTATCCATATATTTCTCCAAGCAGAGAAAACAAGTAATTCTAGGTCCAAAAATATGCGTAGTCGTGTAAGCGAAGTGTTGAGGAAGTGACGTCACATTATAGGCTTCGTATGGTAGATATACTATATATATATACTGTAATCAAGTGTCAGAGAGTTGTAACAACAGTAGTTGTCGCATTATTACCACAGTAACATAACTTGTCTTGGAACCATCGTTTAGGATCTTGTTGACTTTTTTCCCTGAAGGTCACTATGTCCTTGCTGAGGGGTCAGGCGGGTACAGTCTTGATGAGACGAGACTGGGGTCTCCTACCATACAACTACAAAGGGACCATTGTTTACGCTTCTATTTCCACATGCATGGAGATCACATCGGTGCCCTGCAGGTAAGCTACAAGCATGGGGAAGTTACGACATTGGGAAGTTACGACATTCTGAAGTTACCACATGGGGAATTTGCGACACCTGGTACATCTGGTGAATGTAATGATTGCGATATAAGCGTTGGACATCTATCATATGATTTCTATAATGTGCTTCTATAGAATATTTCTAAAGGAATATCCTATACTTTATGACAAAACTCTTTAGGGCATGTCTATAAATATTAATAGAAGGCTAAAGGACAAGTCTATGGAAATCCATAGAAATGCTATAGGACACATCTATAGACATGGTGAAGGCCACAGCTATAGAGATGGCATATGACACAGCTATATACATGATATAGGCCACAGCTATAGAAATCTGCAGACATGCTAAAGGATAAGTCTACAGACTTCTATTGCTGCATCCTATAGCATGTCTATAGGTGTCATGTAGCTTGTCTAAGCATACTGGCTGAACATGTCCAGCCAGTATAACTTCCAGTTGATGCCTTCGCGATGTGCACCACAAGCAGCGAGGTTTACCTTGTCTGTCAATGTCACGCCTGCTCCAAATTTATGAGCAAAACGACAGCGGCGTGACAAAGTGCACGTGCCTTGCAATGCGGCCTTTAAATTTTACGAGCAAAATGTTTTTTTGATGAAACGATGTCGGAATGTTACGCGTGCGTTTTGTCACCGACAATAAAGTGTCAGTGTTGAATCATAGATTTCAAACACAAAACCACATCCCTGTTGAATATTTAGGCCGGCTGACAGCGACCCTATTGTCAACCATCCTAGATCTCGTAATTATGTCTCGTTTGTCATCAAGGTTTACTGTCATTATTCTGTTTGAAACCTTACTGGACTTCGTCTTTTGTCATATCGTGCTGTTATTTTTCGTTAAAGGTGCTAAATCAAAACGACAAAGATATCTGGTTCCGGTCACATGACCAGGGCAACGAGTGGAAACTCGGCTACGTGACCTTGACAACAAGCATCACCAAGGTCACGTTCAAGGCCATTCGTGGGGACGGTTACTTGTCTGACATTGCCCTTGATGACGTCACAATGAGGGAGGGAGCATGTCCCGATCCAGGTAAAGTAGTTTAATTTATGGTCGATAATAGACCTTTCACTTTTCATAAAAGTAATGCTGATGTTGTTGGCCACTTTTGTGAACATAAATGCTTTAATTGGGCAAAAAATAGTTGAAAAGGGTGAAAAGGGTTATTGTAGTGAATTGTAGGCGTGAGTCATACATGAGCTATGTTGAAACAATGGTTTGCACTAACACGGGAGAACTGCGAGGATAACATTTTTTACAGATTGACGTCAAACTAAATTGTTATATTATTAAGTGTGTTTCTCTTGAGATCTTTTGTTCGTCCGCAAGAGGCCTTAACTTACCATTGCTGGGGTTGCAACCAATTTTTTTCTGTTCGCCCAACAGAATGCCCAGAGGGAGAATTTCAGTGTGAGAACGGCAACTGTGTGCTTCAGAAATTTGTTTGCAATGGCCAAAACGAATGTGGTGACTACAGCGAGGAGAAGCAATGCGGTAAGCGTGGGGTTATGCCTACCTTGTATAGCTCCTCTGACTGGATCCGTGCACTGTAACTGTAGACATGCGATCCTTTTGTCATGGGCACATCCATGGGCTGAACAAAGTGCATGTATAAGTGTATATATATCGCCTAATACATTCTTCCCTACGAACGCTTTCGTAGAATCAAACCCAAGCACGTGCTTCAGGGTTTATGCCTGGCGCTGCTCCTGAGTAGACCGATCCAGGCTATTCAGACACGAGAGAAAGTATGGAAGACCGATACATCCAAACTCATATACTAATTTTCGTGCCTGTGTACATGTGATTCATTTATTATATTCACATATACAATCTTTGTCATATGAACTACTGAGCAAATATGGCATTTCCATGGCGTGTTGTTCAGAAATGTTGTATGCCACTTTTATGCACATTCAGGTTATATATATATATATATATATATAATTATATTTATTGTTTCAGAGTGTAATTCTGAGGAGTTCCAGTGTGGTTTAGGCATGTGTATCCCTGCCTACCAGCGTTGTAATGGGGAGACCAACTGTCCGGATAACACTGACGAGCAGAGCTGTGGAAGTACGTTCAGTTAATATGAAAACAACAGTTAAAATGTCAATGAGATTTTCGGTCCACAGTTCAGTAAGCATTCGAATCATTATTTATGTAAACGTTTAGGATGCCATTTCCGATAAAATTTCCGGTAATATTTAAATGAACATATCACTGAACGTTTCAGCAAACGTTTCAGTTCATTATATCACCAAATAATTTAGATTCAAGCCATTAGATTCAAGCCATTAGATTCAAGCCATTAGATTCAAGCCATTAGATTCAAGCAATTTTGCATCTAATAAAGTTACCTTCGGCTAGACTTGTCTGCATCTGAAGCACTGTATTTAAATTCCCTGGCGCTATATATTCTGAAGTATTATGAAAATAACTAAATATATAAATAAATAAGTTAAATTCAGGACCGAACTCCTACTAATGAAAATACCTTTAAGTGATAAAAAATATGTCACATATGTAGTATGTAACATGTTGTCTAGTGCTATATGTTTTGCATGATTATAAACATAAATAAATCAATAGATAAATAAATAAGTTAAATTCAGGACTGAACTCCTTATGATTAAAATACCTTTAATGAATGATAACTATGTAACATATGTAGTATGTACCATTTTTCTTGCTATCCGAACATATCATGATAAATGATGTTGTAAGACTAATGAGATAATTCCGCGTGTTGTGGTTCCGGCAGACTGCACCATGGGGCGCCACAAGTGTGATGACGGCACGTGTATCATGTCTGAGTGGGTTTGCGACCACGAGGCCGACTGCCCCGATCGGAGCGACGAGACTGACTGCGGTGAGTTCCTATAAGGCCTTCATTTCGCCATTCAGCCTTTGCCAAAATATGAATGATTTGAACCCCAATTGTGCACATGTTTGTCACTAGCTGGTGACCCCGATTCCACGCCTTTCCCCTGTTCAGATTAGATGGTTATCTCTAGACACATGACTCATCGATCTCTACCTTGACTCTTCCCGTTGTCAACATATGGCCTGAGGCTGAAGTGTCCTCTTTAAGTCAATCCCAAATCCGGTTCTGGTCAATGGTATTAATTGACATTGACGCGATACACATTACTCCTACGCATGTTGCGTTTAAGACGTCCGCTATTGGCTGATGTCAATATGAACGGTGGAGCCAATCGCGATCGGGAATTTTTGGTGTGCGACAGGCTTCGTACAACTATGAAGTTTTAAAGAGGTCTGGAAGGGGTTGTAGTATCCAGTGTCGAATCTTCAAAATTGTCAGTGTCGAATATCGACTTTTCACGTTCAGTGTCGTTTTTTTCTAAAATGCCACAACCTGTCTCGATGTCGCTCTTTCAGATCCTCAGTTTCGAAATTGAAAAAAAAATTGTAATTGATAAACATGTGGCTTTCCATTGCATCGGCAGGCGTGTGCCCGGCTGGCCAGAGTGCATGCCGGGACTACGGCTGTGTCGCCGACAACCAGGTCTGTGACGGCGTCGTCCACTGTGTCGACGGTTCGGACGAATTTGGCTGTGGTGAGTGAATGTCCTGTTTCAAACCGTGTGTGTCTTTAAGGTTACACACCAATATATCGTGTGTTGAAAAGTATATGGCGTCCAGTAGTGCCTAACATATGATCGCATATTATGACGTCAGCGTCAAGGTTCGATAATTGCTCTATTATTAGCAGAAAGATGCACACATGGTGGCCTATTTTCTTCCAGCATGGGGTTGAAAATAAGGGGGTTTCCACAACTTATAGGGGCGATACGACCCGTTGGTGCGTAGCTTGGTAGACATGCATTAAGTATGTCTACAAATCATAAACATTGCATGGAAGAGTATTTCGGATATTTTGTTTCTTAAATTCAAGTATATCAAGTTAGTGAAAACGGTATATTTTGAGTACGGATTTTATATTTGAATGAGAATACTGCGTGAGTATGCATAAGTGATACGTGAGCTATGCTGAGTCAATGGTTCGTCTTTATGTGGAAGGATATATCATATGATGAATCGTGTTCTTTTCGTTATTGTCTGATCACGGTGATTATTATTATTAAGATGATTATTGCTGCAGTTAATATAATCATTAATATTAAAAATATAACCAGTAATATTGTTGATATAATTAGTGATATTATTAATATAATTATTAATATTATTGATACCAATCTTAATATAATTATTAGTATTATTGATACCAATCTTGATATAATTATTAGTATTATTGATACTGATATTAATATTATTAGTAATAATAATATTCATAGTATTATAATTTGTACTCAGTGAGACAACAACCGGCACCCAGTTTGATCGTGGAGTTTCAAAAAGAGGCTGAGTGGCGCCCCTTATGCGCGGAGAATTTCGTCGCCGATTCGGCGGATGAGATTTGTCAGTTGCTAGGCTACCCATCTGCCACGCGCTTCGCCAACACCGATATGAGTAGCACAAGCTACGTCAGGTTCAAGGCCACTGAGACGGAAGGTCAAGGCCGCTCCCCGCTTCTGGCTGACCTGGAAATAGTGTGCGTCCGGTTTGTTCTTTCCACTGAGCCTCCCCTTGTAGTCCGGGCAACCTATACCCCAAACAAATTGTAATACCACCCAACCTTTTTTTTCTCATTCCCTCCCTATCTGGGAATATAATTCCCAAAACCTACCAAAATCTATGGGGTGGAACATATTTTTACGGGGGTGGTTTTCCTCACCTCCTCAAAACTAGAATCGTTTTAGGTTGCGACCTGATTCAGCATAGGATGTCCGGACTATTAACGCACGTATCCATTGATAGTCTGCTGAATAGGCTACGTCTTGGGAGCCCAATTTAGCCTTTCAGGCTTAATGCGCCGATATTCCCCAAAACAGTCCCCAAAATAGTTCTACCCGAATTGCTTTGGAATTAAAATTTAACATTCTAAAAGATGCTATTGCAACAAAATGTAAACATGCGAACCGACGTGATCGCATGAAATCCGTTATGATTAGTCGCAGAATCACAGATTAATGTCAAACTCTTAAAAAACAAAATAACGACTATGGGAAATTTAAATTTTAGAAGTTAATTTTTTTAAAGTTTAATTCGACCTCGCGTACTCGTCGCCCGAATAATATTTCGTCGATGTATCATATCTTAGTATTATATTATTTGTTATATATATATATCAATAACGTATTTCCTAAGCCTTACTTTTAATGATGCGAAGTTTGTGTTTTTCTCGTTACAGGCCTGAGTGTCCAAACTTTGACGTAATTGAACTGGAATGCTTAATGCCAGGTAGGCACAGTGTTAGTGCACCGTCACAATTTTAAGAATCGCAAAAGACGCTTAGTGAAGACTTGCACATCAAATTTGAGACACCAAAGGTTATGTTATCTGCCAACTGGTTTAAAGAGAGCTTGCTACAGTTCAGTTTTCTGCGCACTGCCTTCCACTCTGACATGTATTTTCCTTCTTGTTTTTTGTACTCCTTTGTCGTTGGCACGATATATATTATATGATCGCTGTTTGGTCGCCATCAGAGTGCGGTCGCCCATCACGTGATGATCACATCGAGGAGTTTATCATCAACGGACAGGAGGCACATGCCGGGCAGTGGCCCTGGCAGATCGCGCTCTACGTCAAAGGCAGCTTCATATGTGGTGGAAGCCTCGTCTCCCGGCGTCATGTGATTACCGCGGCACATTGCGTCAGGTGCGAGATCTCGTTCGAGATTTAGTTTTCGGGTGTGATAATTAATAAATAATATGACTTCATTCTGGTTGGTTTTTGCGATATTTAAAGTATTCGTCGACCATTTAGATTTGTATTTTATCCAATAGGTATCCTTCCTGTTGTAGAATAAGTAATCCAACCCGTAAAACAACATGTCAGGCTTTCCCTTTTGCGATAATCCAAAGCAATAATATAACAAATTGACTGCATTCCAGGATCGCTGGCTTTGCGACCAATGACTTCAGCGTAATGCTGGGAAGTCTCTACCGAAGCCTCGGAACAAGCGATTCAGAGAGAGTCGTGGCCAGCGTGCTGCGGATACAGACTCCAGACGACTACCAAGCCTTCCACCTGGGATCCGACATCGCCATCTTGACCTTGAGCCAAGACGTGCCCTTCACGGACACGATCTCCCCTATTTGTTTCCCCAATTCGGTTGATTACTTCTCTACGTCATCGCAATGCTACGTCAGTGGCTGGGGTTTCACCAATTTTACAGGTAGGTCAAGGTCAAGGTCAAGGTCAAGGTCAATGTCAATGTCAAGGTCAATATCTAGGTCAAGGTCAATGTCTAGGTCAAGGTCAATGTCTAAGTCAAGCTCAAGTTGACAACAAGAGCAGCCTGCGACTTCTACTTTTGTCTTTTACGGTTCTTTTTTGTCCTTCCTTGTTGTCATTCTCTATGCTATGCACCGTTTTCTGTCCGTCGTCGCTTCCACCAATCATCTTGTGCATAATGACCACCGCTGTACCCCACACTCCATTTCCACACTCTTCCTGTCTTCCGCTCTATGCCTTACAGCACGGTTGTCACGAGTCGGTGCGATAGCTCAGTGGGCTAGAGCGCTGGTATTCAACCCTCTGGCCATCAGCCCTCTGGCCACCTATGGGGCGGTGGTTCGAGCCCCGCTGTGGCCATGTCTGTGTGGATCCCATGTTCTTTTTCGCAAACAGTGGGGGGTTACCCCGGTGACATGGCCCCACTAGCTCCCCCTTCCTTCTCTCATTGATGCGATTCGACCAAATGTGGTTAAAGCGTCCTGAATATACAACCAACCAACCATGTTTGTCATTCGTTCTTCCTCCAGCCGAAGAGACGCCTGCAGTTCTCCAGGAAGCCAAGATGAAGCTTTGGTCACATTCCAAGTGCGAGTCTGTTCACGCAGGCGTGGACGACAGACAGCTCTGTGCAGGATACAACTCTGGTTACATCGCCAACTGTCCCGTGAGTCAAATCATTAATGTGTTAATATGGCTGGCTGAATACACCGCCACTGTCCCGTCAGTCAAATCATTAATGTGTTAATATGGCTGGCTGACTACACCGCCACTGTCCCGTCAGTCAAATCATTAATGTGTTAATATGACTGGCTGAATACACCGCCACTGTCCCCTGAGTCAAATCATTAATGTGTTAATATGACTGGCTGAATACACCGCCACTGTCCCCTGAGTCAAATCATTAATGTGTTAATATGACTGGCTGAATACACCGCCACTGTCCCGTCAGTCAAATCATTAATGTGTTAATATGGCTGGCTGACTACACCGCCACTGTCCCGTCAGTCAAATCATTAATGTGTTAATATGGCTGGCTGAATACACCGCCACTGTCCCCTGAGTCAAATCATTAATGTGTTAATATGACTGGCTGAATACACCGCCACTGTCCCGTCAGTCAAATCATTAATGTGTTAATATGGCTGGCTGACTACACCGCCACTGTCCCGTCAGTCAAATCATTAATGTGTTAATATGACTGGCTGAATACACCGCCACTGTCCCCTGAGTCAAATCATTAATGTGTTAATATGACTGGCTGAATACACCGCCACTGTCCCGTCAGTCAAATCATTAATGTGTTAATATGGCTGGCTGACTACACCGCCACTGTCCCGTCAGTCAAATCATTAATGTGTTAATATAGCTGGCTGACTACACCGCCACTGTCCCGTCAGTCAAATCATTAATGTGTTAATATTGCTGGCTGACTACACCGCCACTGTCCCGTGATTCAAGTCATTAATGTGTTAATATGGCGGGCTGCCTACACCACCACTGTCCCGTCAGTCAAATCATTAATGTGGTAATATGGCGGGCTGACTACACCGCCACTGTCCCGTCAGTCAAATCATTAATGTGTTAATATAGCTGGCTGACTACACCGCCACTGTCCCGTCAGTCAAATCATTAATGTGTTAATATTGCTGGCTGACTACACCGCCACTGTCCCGTGATTCAAGTCATTAATGTGTTAATATGGCGGGCTGCCTACACCGCCACTGTCCCGTCAGTCAAATCATTAATGTGGTAATATGGCGGGCTGACTACACCGCCACTGTCCCGTCAGTCAAATCATTAATGTGGTAATATGGCTGGCTGACTACACTGCCACTGTCCCGTGATTCAAATCATTAATGTGTTAACATTGCTGGCTGACTACACCGCTACTACACCATAATAATACGTACAAATACAGCGTTTATTTATTTCTATATAAGCCTGTTTAAGATTTATACCACTTGTTTGGAACTTGCATGTGCTTGGAGTAACTATATTGCAATTTAAAAAAGAATACATGTAGGAAGGTCACAGGATAATCACCATGGTAACACATCACCATCCCCGTCACGCATGGCCTAATATATACAGCGCTACAGTATGATGCCACGTTATATAACATTTCACTCACACCGTTGCCAGGGCGACAGCGGGGGTCCCTTGGTCTGCCGGGACCCGCACGGCACGTGGAAGCTGGTCGGGGTGTTCAGCTTCATCGCCAGGGGGTGCAATGTACCCATGGCGCCCCCTGTGTTCACGGACGTTAATCACTACCTTCCCTGGATAACGGAAGGCATCGGTAAGACACCTCCTTCTCCTTAGTCCAATGTTATACAATGGGGGTCTGGAAGGGGTAAATTATGGCGACAAGCGACACAGGCATATATGAAAAATGAACATTCGACATTGAACCCCCCAAATTTCGACACCGGTGATCTGAAAAAGCGACATCGACACAGATAGTGAAAAATTAGAAAAAAACGACACTGAACTGAGCAAAAAATCGTCGCGGAACATCGTGAACAATTGACATTCGACACTGAGAATTTAGAAAAAAACTAACTGGACGCCCGATCCCCCCTTCCAAACCCCCTGCAATTGGGGTCGTATCTGCAATTCTGGAGACGCTATGGCTGCGTCCCCAGTTTAAAACCTCCCAATATATGACTCAATTATAAGTGGCTGAGCTGCAGACCAACATCTAATTGACAAATCCATTGACCCGCAAGGGTTCTATACAACATTCATACGCCCAAATGCGGCTTAATTTCTCCCCTGATAACTTATAATAATAGCTGTATTTGTTGTATTCATTATACGAAAGAGTGGCTGTAATTAATATATCAAACACCACTTCATCCTGCTTAGAACTTCATTCCCATGTTACATATACTAGGGAGTAAGGAACTTACATCTGAACACATCGGAAGTAGCCCGTCATGTGCGCCATCATCATATGTCCCGTAAGCGCTTTAATTAGGTGGACGCTGGAGCAAAATTAAGTGACTTGATTGATTTCCAGACTGCGCGTTTGTTTGCGACAACGAGAAGTGCCTATGGGATGACACAGCTACGTGTGACGGCATTGACCAGTGCGGCGATTTCAGCGATGAGACAAGACTATGCTGTGAGTGCACCTACAACAAATGTGGCCAATTTCACGTATTTAGCCGGCTACGGGACTCAGTCGGCTAAAATCGCCCATCATTTACATGGTAACTTTAGAGACTAAGCCCCTTGGTCTGCAAAAACTGCTTTGGTGAAATCCGCCTTAGGGGGGGGGGCGGCTTTCTCTTCACTTGACCCTCCCCAATTCCTTATTGGCCCACTTTAGCCTTTATGTGCACGAACGAAGGTGGACTAAAAAGATATTTCATTTCATTTCATTTCATTTCATTTCATTTCATTTCATTTGTCAGCCTCGAGCTTGGCGTGCGACTTTGAGACTGATTTCCAATGCGGCTACACGTACTCTGCTAAGCCCAGCTACACCACGTGGTCCCGCAGACAACATCCGGTGGCGGCCAACATGGGGCCAGTCGTTGACCACACGTTTGGCAACACAACAGGTCAGTCTATAGGGCAATGTGGACCTTAATTATCTTTGGACTTCGTATTTGGCGATTATAATTACTGGGAGGGGGGGGGGGGGCGGAGTTAAACGGTGTTCTTGTCACACAGTGGTTTTCATAGTATATTTTCTCAACCGACTTCGTCGTCAAAGTATAAAACACCCCAAGAACCTAAGGAACATTGGGAACACCCCTCCGACGCATACCGTCTTGCATCTTGTTTTGCAGCGCGGAAGGAAGGGGAGTGAGACATTCCAGGGGTACCTGTATATAAATTTGCCAATGTTATGATTACAGTGCCGCCTGATGTAATTATTTCCTTCTTTGCTCCTCAGGACATTTCATGTTCGCCGGTCCATATAGCTCCATGCTGCTGTCCCCCATCCATGAGAGCAACGGCCCCCTCTGCCTGCGCTACCACTACCACCTGAGGGGCCCCCAGGGCACGGTGGGCTCCCTGACCGTCTTTAGGGTGACTGCGGGCCCGGGGATCAACCACCCCTCCGAGGTCGACCCCTCGACGGGGGAGGAGAAGGCCTTCGTCACTGGGTACCAGCTGGATATCTGGTATTATCGTGACGTCGACATTCAGGCCGGTCGCTTCGTCATCGGCTTTGAGACGTTCACCACTACCAATTCCTACCCCATGGTAGCCATTGATGACGTCATCGTCATGGAGGGCACCTGTCAGAGCCAACGTAAGTGTTGGCAATGGAAAGTAAAGAATCCAAATCACCCATCTATTGCAAGATGTTATTAGTTTGTTTTATAGTAAGACGATTTAACCCCTATAAGTTTTATTGCGACAAGGATGGTTAGTGTACAGAGAAGCTATGTTCCTACTCTTCACGATACTAGTTTTGTTCACGCTTGCTTTACAGAGTGCAGCACTGAACAGTTTACTTGTCAGGATGGGACCTGCATCGACAATGCCGAGATCTGTAACTTCCATGTCGGCTGTGTGCAGGAAGAGGACGAAGAGGGATGTCAAGGTACTTTATCACCCATCATTGATTGGTGCGCTTGAGTAGGACGCTTCAAGAGATATATATATATATACAGGTCATATCGAGACAATTCGAAGGGTCAAGGAATGTAGAGAAGAGCAAGCATCACTTTTAGCTGTAAGAAATAGATGTCGTATCATGTGGTAACAGGGAAATAACGGCAACGATGTACGAATATCGATGACGCAGAAATACCACGATTTCCCAGACGAGACGCAGCACCGGAAACAGTTTTAACAAACGGTCATGTTATTATATATATATATGCTAGTCCCCCTCCAACACTAAAAAAGAGGCGGAATGAGGCATAATCTACCCATCAGCAAACCAATGAAGAATCAAAGCGTAAACGTTACCTTGGAACTGTTCATTTGGTTCTACCATAAGGGTCTGTCGTAGTTGCTCTAGAGATTTTCTTACAGATGGGCTGTACCTTTGCGACTTCGAGCGTTACGGTGACTGTAGGTTGGAACAGGAGATTGCGGACGACTACGACTGGGACATCCTGACCACGGGGCCCTCTATCGGCAACGCGCCGTCTGGCGACCATACCACGGGCACGTATGGAGGTAGGTGTCCCCCCCAACAAATGTTTCTTGAATGTTACTTTATATATTTACATATGGAAATTACTCTCGCGATCTGTTGAGAAGCACAAATTTAAGGGTGATAGTAACGTCCAGACGATCAAGATGTTAATCGTGTAATATTTTGGGGGAATATTACCAATGAAGAGAATTGATCATATTGATAAATACAGCACTAGGAAACACTAGTGAAATACAATGGCGAGTCACGTAGCTTTCTAATGAACCAATCTCATGCATATCAAGATGAACCATTCTATCTAAAGTACAAAATATCTTCTTAAATTCTGTATTCATTATGAAATATAACATATATTACAAAGCATTTACACAATGTGGACCTACATTGATGGCGGTACGTGACCTACAATGAACACTTCCTGTTGTAGTGGTTAGCGAAATAGACTGCAGATCAATTTGTCATGGAACCCTCATGGTTGTAATGGTTAGCGAACTAGACCACAGATCACTAGGTCCTGGGAGCCTCATTGTTGTAATGGTTAGCGAAATAGACCGCAGACCAATAGATCCTGGGGGCCTCCCTGGTGTAGTGGTTACCGAAATAGACTGCAGATCAAGCCCCTGGGTTCGAATCCGGACCCGGGCGCATGAACTAAAGCATGTTTAATTGATTGATCTTGTATCGTCCCGGGAGGTTCCTTGATCCAGTTTAAGCCCTGGGCGCCCCAATGCGGCCTGAACACTAAATGTACAGCGTGCTGTCCATAGATCTGTCAGGATGACTCGTAAATGTCTTGTTTCAGGCCGCGTCCTCTACCTGGACACACTGTACATGGCGGTAGGAGACCAGGCCATCATATCCATGCCTATCAAGGTCCATCAGGCAGACACCTGCTTTTCCATGCACTACAACACCCAGAGTCGCGGCGTGCTAAAGGTAACATAGACTTCAGAGGCCTCGGCAATTTTTTTATGTTACGGTATTTTTTTTATCTCATTAAAGTGTCACATTTACTATACTGTAAGTGTATATGCGACAATTCCCCGGCCCCGCCGCATGGCCATAATAAGCAGAATTAAATTAAAAAGATAAATAAAAGTTATCCGTTATAGATATCTTTATTTATATTGTTGTATATATGTACCAAGGACCAGTAATGTATTGTTCATTTCCTTCTAGCTTCTGGTCTGCAGGTCCCGTATGTGGTCATTTGGCAGACGCAGAGAGGCGATACCCAAGGATTTGTTTTTGCGATAATGTACTGTGCATTTTATGCTAGGTTTTGGCCTGCAGCCGGGGTCCATGCGTGGTCATTTGGCAGACGCAGAGCGGTGAGACAGGCGGATTTGTTTTTGCGATAATGTACTGTTCATTTTATGCTAGGTTTTGGCCTGCAGCCGGGGTCCATGCGTGGTCATTTGGCAGACGCAAAGCGGTGAGACAGGCGGATTTGTTTTTGCGATAATGCACTGTTCATTTCCTTCTAGCTTCTGGTCTGCAGGTCCCGTATGTGGTCATTTGGCAGACGCAGAGAGGCGATACCCAAGGATTTGTTTTTGCGATAATGTACTGTGCATTTTATGCTAGGTTTTGGCCTGCAGCCGGGGTCCATGCGTGGTCATTTGGCAGACGCAGAGCGGTGAGACAGGCGGATTTGTTTTTGCGATAATGTACTGTTCATTTTATGCTAGGTTTTGGCCTGCAGCCGGGGTCCATGCGTGGTCATTTGGCAGACGCAAAGCGGTGAGACAGGCGGATTTGTTTTTGCGATAATGCACTGTTCATTTCATGCTAGGTTTTGGCCTGCAGCCGGGGTCCATGCGTGGTCATTTGGCAGACGCAAAGCGGTGAGACAGGCGGATTTGTTTTTGCAATAATGCACTGTTTATTTCGTTCTAGATTTTGGCCTGCAGCCGCGGTCCATGCGTGGTCATTTGGCAGACGCAGAGAGGCGAGACCGGAGGATTTGTTTTTGCGATTATGCACTGTTCATTTCATGCTAGGTTTTGGCCTGCAGCCGCGGTCCATGCGTGGTCATTTGGCAGACGCAGATCGGTGAGACTGGCGGATTTGTTTTTGCAATAATGCACTGTTTATTTCGTTCTAGGTTTTGGCATGCAGCCGCGGTCCATGCGTGGTCATTTGGCAGACGCAGAGCGGTGAGACCGGAGGCGACTGGATCCAGATTCAGCTGCCGCTCGGTGTAGCCGTGGATCAAATCAAGATCCTGGTCATCAACGGCGGTCAGGTGGCTGATGACGTAGTGGGCTACGTCACCGTGGATGACGTCAGCATTAAGGAGGAGACGTGCCCCCAGCCCGAGTGCCAACCTCTGACTGAATACCGGTGCGCCAGTGGCCAGTGTATCTCCAGATCATTCTGGTGTGACGGCTTCGACGACTGCGATGATCAAACTGACGAAGGACCGGAGAATTGCCGTAAGATTTTACGATCTCTTTTAAAATTACAAATTCACCCAAAATATTGCACCAATCGCCTGGAGTATATGGCGTCTATAGGGCCCGGCATGCTGGCTCTTGGACACTTTTCTGGTCCCTTTTAAAATCACAATTTCACCCAAAATACTGCACCAATCGCCTGGAGTATATGGCTGCTATGCATACATGGTATTTATATATGATCAACAACACATGTGGGATAAACCCCATTTGCTTAGTTATTTCACCAAGTTACCAAGTGATGTATCATGTACACGTTAATTGGCGCCTGCTTTGAGACTATATTTACTGCGGAGTTCCATTGATTTCCGGTGAATATCGATGACGTATGTGTATTCACATGTCGTTCTTTCTGTTCGTCTGGCAGCATGCTTCCCTGACTCCTTTGTGTGCGCGGGGGACGGTTCCTGTCTTCAGAGCATCGTTCGCTGTGACGGGTACGACAACTGTATTGACGGCAGCGATGAGCTTCGTTGCAGTAAGTGACTACTCGCGCCTATACGATGTTGAGAAACGATTTTCAATGTTAAGGAATGTTTTCAATGTTAAGAAATATGTTTCAATGTTAAGAAATATGTTTCAAAGTTAAGAAATGATAGTCAATGTTAAGAAATGATATTCGACGTTAAGAAATATTTAGCAATATAGAGAAATATTTAGCACTATTAAGATACATGATACATATCACGAAACTGTGCAATATACAGAAATATGCTGCAGTATATTGAAACATAACGAACTTTCTCTTTTGGAAAATTACAAAATCTTTTGCAATCTTGAGATATATTTAGAAATAACATTTTGTGCACAAAGATCGCCTGAAAACATTATTCCTTTACGGTTTCAGACGGCACGTGTGGTGAGGACGAGTTCGCGTGTCCTGATGGGCTGTGCCAGCCTATCTACCACTGGTGCGATGGTTTCTCCGAGTGTCATGATGGATACGACGAGCCGCAGGGAGGCTGTGGTACGTCTACCTTGGCAACGAACTTTTTTGAACAGTTTTGGCGCCAGTGGGTTCCGTCAGATCGGAGGGAGGCGGCTTGCCTGTTAGAACAGCCGTAAACACTATATAACGCTCTACCGTAAGGCGGCTTAATTTATAGTCTGTGAATATACAAGTGAGAAGTTGTTGCGCCCTTCTTTTTTTACGTTTTGATGAAAAAGCAGCTTTAAGTGCATGTACCCGATTCAAATATGATTGAATTCGATTTTGGTTGTAATTGTTGGAATTGAGTAGTACCCTATGTAGCAAGATCCGGGTCGGGTTTAGGTTGGTTTCATTGCAACGATTGCCCCCAATCGATGAACACATCGTATCATATCATAAATCATATCATTGCGCAAAGTACATAAGCGTCAAAAGTCAGAATCTTGAGGCACTAACATGAATATCCCTGGTATTTCAAACATTTCATTGTAACCCGACTCTTACCGCAGATTGTTTCGCTGAACAGCACCAATGCGCGGATGGAATCTGCATCCCCGGGTACAAGTTCTGTGATGGTAACTTTGACTGCGCAGACAACAGCGATGAGTACCAAGGCTGTGGTAAGTTTGACCTCAATCCAGTAATTGATCGACTTTTTTCATTTAATAAGGCATACATTTTTGGATGATCTTTAGCACATCGGTAAACGAGTATTTTTTTCTCTGTTCAATTGGGCGTGGAGGTTTAATATTCAAAAGGAAACTAGGCTTAAACGTTTGCAGCCATCGAATTACCTATTTGCGAGATGTACCAGGCCTTCTTGGTGGCATGATGACATATTTTCAAACTCGTCGGTTTTTATTTCGTTGCACATGTTCTCCTCATATATATATATTAACAATGCTTACTGTATCCGGTCATGGGTTAATGGGTTAATGGGTTAATGGGTTAATGGGTTAACCCGGTCATGGGTTCGCGCCCCGCTGGTTCAATCTGGGACACGGACCATGCAACCACATTTTTCTTGTCGCGAGATTTTTCATGACCAAGTTTAGCCTTCAACTGCTCGAAAATCTCCTGAACTGGCAATAATTTATCTCATGTTCATATGTTTCATTGTAATCTTTCCTGCTCTCCAGAATGCAATCCCGACTGGCACTTTGCCTGCGGCAATGGCCAGTGCATTCCCACTCAGTGGCGCTGTGACGGCGTGGCGCAGTGCACGGACGGCTCCGATGAGACAGTCTGTGGTGAGTATAAGTCCAACAGCTGCGACGGTTAGAGCACTCATGGGGCCGCCCCGATAGTTCAGTGGGTTAGAGCGCTCACCTTGAGCCTACCGGCACTTGCATCGGTGGTTTGATCCCCGCTGTGGCCATATATGTGTGGTCGCAGGATAAAAATCCCATGTCCTTCCTCGCAAAGAGAAGGGGGTTACCCGCGGAGACATGACTCCACTCTTCCTTCCTTCTCTCCCATTGACGCGATATGACCAAAAGTGGGTAAAGCGTCCTGAATATACAACCAACCAACCAACAACTGCGCCCTGCATCACTGTTACAAGTCGAATAGTCTGTGATTGTGTATGTGCTAGTGTGAGTGTCGGGGATGGGTGGGGTGGGGAGGGGGGTGATGACAATGTGCGGGCCGATTTTCATTTCACCATTTCATTTCATGGGAATGAGGAAAATAATTCATCGTAAACTGGGAATGAGATATTAGCCGACCGTCGTGATCAAGAATCAAGAGACTTTTGATATTAAATTACCGTAAATTGAAAACTCACCAATTTATATCATGTATACCCCCTTGCCATTTGATTCATCGTGCCCTGAGAATAAAGAAACTTATTCTTTGTGATTTGGGAACACGACCCCCTCTGAACTCCCCCCCCCCCCCACCCCCACCTTGTTCAGGCGACACATGAGATGTTGGCATAAAGTGCATTATCAGTGTTATTTCCTCGTCGTCGCAATACTGCATGATTTGCAAATTACATTATCATTATGTCACTAGCACAGTAGATATTGATACCGCCACAAAGAAGGTTTTTTGTTAAACAGTTATATTGCACACAAAAATTGCAAATACAAACAGACATAAAATAGGCACAATAACAAAAAGAGGGTGCAACCAAAAGACGAACAATGCAAGTCAAATATGAACATGTCCTTGTTTGGATTTCCTTTGCTAGGGTGCGATGACAGTGCTGGCGAATTCGCGTGCTTTGAGGGAACGTGTTTAGCTGCCAGTGACTTCTGCAACGGAATCCCCAACTGCATTGGCGGCGAGGATGAACCTGCCGACTGCCGTAAGCATGCAGTGTCCCCTAGCGAATGGAGCGTATACTATTGATAGCGTTCGAATGACACCAAATGTAATCATAAGATTGCGCTATAAGCGTGCAGCGCCATCTGGCGATTGGAGCCTAATTATATATATATTTTTTTTTATTTCACATCAGACAAAAGACATTGTACATAGCATTCAAGATATTTCATCATACTGTCACAGTAATCCGTGCATTATTGGCTGCCACTTTCTATTTAAGCTTTCCATCGTTGTACTGGTCTTTACTTGCCTCTGCATGGTCATTTGCTCTATCTGGTGATTATATCTTATATTGTTGATGGCGCCTTTTAGATTTGGGAGAGTGTCTTTCCATTTACATCTGTATATATATCTCTTAATTATCAATATAACATGGTTTATCAGGATTATGAGATCGTCTTCTATTATTTGTCCCAACCATACTGTAATATACTTCCAAAGTCGATTCACATAGTAACAGTGCCAAAACAGGTGGTCTATGGTTTGCACGTTTCTTTTACAAAATACACATTTGTCCGTGTCCGTGATGCGACATCTGTACAGATACTTATTGGTAGGGATGCATCTATGGAGAAATTTATATTGGAAGCTACGTATTCTTTCGTCAACTGTGCATGCCAGGACCCCTAAATAGTATTTCTCCCACTTTGCTTTTGCTATATATACATTTAAGAGCTCCCCCCACTTTATCTCATTTTGATTGTGAACACTCAATAGACTAACTAACGTGTTATAACTTTCATTAACCACGCGCTTACTGGCCTTGACAAAGTTGGTAAGTTCGTTCCTTAATTAGCTTAATTATTGATACTGTTCAAATGACGCTAAATTTAATCAAAAGAATATAAGGCCTACTACCATAAGTGTACAGCGCCCTCTAGCGAATGGAGCTTAAATTATTGATAGTGCAAATGACGCCAAATGTAATCAAAAGAATATACTGCCGTAAACATGCAGTGACCCCTATCGAATGGAGCTTATACTATTGATAGCGTTCGAATGACTCTAAATTTAATCATAAAATTGCGCTGTAAGCGCACAGCGTCCTCTAGCGAATCGAGCTTAAATTATTGATAGTGTTCAAATAACACCAATGTGATCATAAGAATAAGTTGTAATCGTAAAGCGCCCTCTAGCGAATAGAGCTTAAATTATTGATAGTGTTCAAATGACGCCAAATGTAATCAAGGGAACACGTTGTCGTCGGCGTGCAGCGCCCTCTAGCGAATGCAGCTTAAATTGTTGATAGTGTTCAAATGACGCCAAATGTAATCATAAGATTGCGCTGTAAGCGTGCAGCGCCCTCTAGCGAATGGAGTTTAAATTATTGATAGTGTTCAAATAGCACCAAATGTGATCATAAGAATACGTTGTCGTAAGCATGCAGTGCCCCCTAGCGAATTGGGGTTAAACATAGCTGCATGAGTAATTGTAATGTAAGTGGGTCATACATTATGTATTTCTGAGTGATTCACTACTATTTATTTCACCCATTTTGTTCGGTGTTTAGGTTGCGGCCTGGGTCGATCCGAGTGTTTCAGCGGTGGCTGCATCGCTTCTCAGAATCTTTGTGATGGCTCCTATAATTGCTTCGATCACTCGGATGAGTCAGGATGCCGTAAGTATTGCACTAGGGAAAACGTCAAACGCGAAACGCAGTGGCAGACCCAAGGGTGGGGGATGTTAAGGATTGTTAAGTCGAACTTATTGCAATGCCACTTTTTGAGGAAGAATTGCCGTTTTTACATGCAAAATCAAACCTTCTGAGGTATGGACCACCCCCGGCCGAATAATAATTGGACCCCCCCCCCACACCCTTGGCGCCCCCAAAATCGTGGACCCCCACACCACCCCCCGACCAGGTCGCAGTTTCTGAGTAATCCCCCTACACCTTTTGCCAAAAAGCCGCCCCTGAAACGCCTAAATCATGCTCATGTTAGGTACAATTAAATGTCATCGGTGTTTGTTGCTATTTTATATATCTCATTGACCATAGGAATGGCATATATTCGTGCCCTGTGTAGAAACAAAACGTGCCGCTTCCATTTTTCTTGGCCTCTGTTAAAAATAACGATCTTGACTATTGTTTGTCTCCAGATTGCGGCCCAGGGACGTTTCGCTGTAGCTCCGGCCGCTGTATCAGCCAGAACGACGTGTGTGACCTTCACCTTGACTGTGACGACATGTCAGATGAAACCGACTGCAGTGAGTTCCACTAACCAATACCTCAGTACCTAGGAAGGGTGGGGGCGGTGGGGGGGGGGGTGGTACCTTTGCCGATCTCCGCGATTGCCACCCATGAATTGTTGGAGATGTTGGCATTTTTGGGGATCATTATCCGTACAATTCCATGTTCAACGCGAAGACCCTTTACCTATTTACCATGATCCGTTATAGCAGTCTGCAAATTCGTCGATATTCGTGATATCATCATGAATGCGTGTTTTTTTGCGCACAGTTTTAAAATGTCCGAATCTTGGAGATTCGATATGATTCTCCCTAATTCTTGGAGATTTGCGATTCAGAGGCCCCCTCCCCCCCTGGACCCGGTGGCCAAGTTAGACGCGAAACAGACATCAACACCTCTGTATGCGCCCATGCATAGACTATGCAAATCCTCCATCAGAATTTTCTGGGATGATAATAAAATGACAGACATGTGAAAGATTTTCCAGGGTTATGTTCGGTGATGGAGATATTATTTGCAAATTATTGTTTTAAAAAAAAATTATATAATAAAACAAAATATTTGTCAAGACGTTCATGAATAATTAATATGTATTATAACATTCCGTTTGTGTCCAGAACTATGCCACACCAGAGAGATATAATTGTCCTATTAAATTGCAGCATGCACAGTGGATCAGTACAGATGTACTAACGGAAGATGCATCTTGAAACTTGACAAGTGTGACGGTCAGGACCACTGCGGGGATGGCAGCGATGAAGTCAACTGCACAAGTGAGTGTTCAAAAACAATTAGGCAATTTAATGGGCCATGTATATATATATATGTACATGTGCAGCATATCGTGGCAGAACAGATTACGGCGAAAGGAGGCCAACGTAATTGCGGGGATATAACGTTTAATCGTGTTTCCTTTTGCTTCCGCACATTACAAAAGCAGAATTTCTTTAATTTTCGGTTCCACGCAACGTAGAGCCGAAAAAAGGTTTCGGCAGTTTTTAGGAAGCAAAACATGTAATAGTCATCAAAAAGCGTTCGCCCTCTTTGAACAGAGTAAAATGGATGTAGGTAACACGCGCGCGATACCTTGAACCCTTTTGTAAAGTCAAAAACGGAAATGGGTAACTGAATACTAAAGTCATAGTCATAAATGCCGTAGAGTGACGTTTCAGCCCATATTTTCGGCGAATTTGCAGCGATCATTTTGAAAATCAATGACATGAGAAAGCAACACTGCAATTTTAATGATACCAAACCTACGTTTGTACTGCGATGTTGTCCCTTTTCATGACACAAACAATATTTCTTCATGCTGACACTCCATTGGCAGGTATCATTAAAAATGCACGGTGTTGCTTTCTCACGTCAGTAATTTTCAGAGCGGTCGCGGCAAATTTGCCGAAAGTATGCACCGAAACGTCACTATACGGCATTTGTGACTTTGACTTTAACTGTCCTGGGCTGTGAGAATCTTGCTAACGGACGTTGTGTTTGTGGCTGCAGTGTGTCAGCCGGGCCAATACCAATGCCTTGACCGGAAGTGTATCGAGTTCCTGTGGGTCTGCGATGGACAACCGGACTGCGCTGATGGCTCCGACGAACTGGAATGCGGTACGCATGTCATTTCCTTGTGAAGCAGTATTAAAAAAAGAAGACCTTACAGCAATAACGCCGTAAAGTCTGATTGTAATTACTATCAATAATAATGCAATATCAAAGCTTATTTTTACAATGTTACAGTAATATTGCAGTAAAGGTCTTATTGTAATTATTATCAATAATAATGCCATATCAAAGCCTATTTTTAAAATATTACAGTAATAACGCCGTAAAAGTCTTATTGTAATTATTACCAATAATAATACAATATCAAAGCCTATTTTAAACATATTTGTGGAAATGGCCGATGTGATGTGTTGGCAATGAGTATCCAGCGTTACCTTCATGTCGCCGTGGTAGCCGCGCTCTCTGCCCCACGGTTCCAGGTCGTATCTACGGCATTCGTCGCCGAAATGCAGATCCTGATCTCCCCTTTTTGAGACTCGGTTGTTGGCATTTTGTATTGGCTCGGTTCACAGGGAGCTGTACGGCAGACGAGATCTATTGTGACAACTATGATTGTGTCGCCAGAAACAAGATTTGCGATGGCGTCTTCGACTGCAATGACGGAAAGGATGAATTGGGTTGTGGTAAGTACAGGGTTAGAATATTGTTATAACTAGAATGATGTAACTATCCCCGACGTGCAGTCGGTTCGAGTAGTGCTTCCCTCTGTTGGGCGATGTCGTAACTGTGTAACTTCGGATGACCGCCTTAATAGGGGTCTGGAATGTTTAGGTAAAGTTTATTCGTACATAAAAGGTCTTAGGCCCATTGTACACAATACAGGCTAATTTAAATGGCACTGCCGGTGTCCATCATTTTGAAAGCATGACAAACATAAGCTGCTACATTGCAGACAACTGATGGCGTCGAAGAATTCAAAATTTTACAAAAGAGGCGTCTGTTTACATTATGAGCAGGGACATTTATACCATATGCGCGACGAAGGTCTCTAAATTGCTTGCAAATAAGTAAGAAATGGTACTCGTCCCCTAGGACTCTTACATTATAAGCATGGACATTTATACCATATGCGCGACGAAGGTCACAAAATTGCTTGCAAACAAGTAAACATGGTACTCGTCCCCTAGGACTCTTACATTTTCTTCTAAACAGTAAGTGCATTATCGCTCTGCTCGCGGTACCGTAGCCCGGAGCATCTCAATGGGTCATATGTGGCTGGAACATCGTAGTCTGGCCAGAGCAACTCTATGTTTACGAATAGTGCAATGTTGGAGGTATGCCTCAGGTTCCAGATGATGCTTAAAAATACTATACCCATCGAGCTTTGATGTACTATTCACACAGTCACGCCACTCCTGTAAGGATATCTGTTAGACGCTGCTTAAATTGTGACACAAACCATGGTATGTCTCCAAATCCCTGGGACTCCCATACTAATCCATAGCCAGACTTAAATAACATAGATCTAATGTGAACAGCCCATGTAGTGTTACCAGATGATCCACGGGAGAGGGGAACATTATAGCAGCTGCGTGTATATCGGGTGCATAGAATGGGTAAATGGTAACAAGCTACGCAGGCATATTTGAAAAATCGACATTCGACATTGATCCTCAAATTCCGACACTGAGAATCTGAAAAAGCGACATCGACGCATGTTTTTGAAAAAAAACGACACTAAACTTAGCTAAAAAGCGACACGAAAGGTCGAGAAAAATCGACATTCAACACTGAGAATTTTGAAAAATCGACACTGGACCCCCCTTCCAAACCCCCCCTTCCAGGCACATTCTCCATTAAAAGCATTGAAGAAGGCCTTACAAAATAAAGGTACAACGCTTATTCTAAATAAGACCTGTTCGGTGCGAACTGGGCAGACTATGTAATTGAGTGGTTATGGGCTCCAGCAAGAGAAGATTGGTCTGATAAAAACAACATAGTCGGATAACCCAAGTAACTATACTTGCATCGCGATTCAGGAGCGGATCTAGTGGGGGAGGGGGGAAGGAAGTGGGTTAGGGGGGTTGCACCCCCCCCCCCCCTTGGGAACTTGTTCATACAAGGTAAAACTCATACGACACTCCCCTCTCTCTGGTCAGCCCCCCCCCCCCCCCATGTCAAGTCCTGAATCCGCCCCTGCGCATGGTTTTACAGGATAACAAAAATCATGTCTCTGCATTGACCCTTTCATTGTCACGATATCACCGACAGCTGGAAGTTAGAACTCAAAACATCTCACTTGAACTAACCAGTATTCCTCTGTGTTCATCCAGTGCGTCTGCGAACGTATCGGTCGGGGGAGAAGGTGGTGGAGGCGACGTGGTACGGCGACAACGACTGGTACCCGGTCTGTGCCAACGACTGGCAGGTCTCCTGGAGCGATGACGTCTGCCGCAGCCTCGGTATGGGGTAAGTACATGCGCACCAGGGGAGCCTCCATAACCCAGCTGGTAAGCGGGCTGAGCTGTGGCGGATATCACGAACGCAGCTTAGCCGGCTACGGGTCTTAGTCGGCTAATGTTATCATGTAAAGTATGGACGATTTTAATCGACTAAGCCCCGTAGCCGGCTAAACAATGTACGTGAAATAGGCCACTGTAGATCAAAAATTTAATTCAATCCGGGCACCTGCTCCTGGGGCAAGATTCATCCGACCCAATTTCTTTGTCCCGGGCGTTTTCCTTAGACCAATTTAGCATTTAGCACATAAAGAGCGGCCTTTTTAAAATTCATAATGGTAAGTCGTCGTGATGTAATTGTTAAGTTTGAAATACAATCCTGTAAGTTGATGCGAACATGTGAAGTTGTATACCAGGAATATGTGTTATACATCACAAGTTGCCACAGAACACCATTTTATTTTACTTTAATCTCGCAACCGCTACTTTAAGTTAGTAATGTATGTACGGTACGTGTGCCTCGACAGACCCGCCATGACTACGTCATCCACGATCTCACTGGAAGTCGCCGGCTACCTGAAGGTGAAGGCCACTGAGATAGGAGTACAGGAATTCTCTGTGGCGAGAGTCCAGTTCAGGTATGATTGTCTAAGTCAGGGGCTGATCCCGGGGGGGGGGGGGGGGTGTAAGGGGCGACCCGACCCCGGCCCCCCGTTTTAGGGCCGAAATTTATACCATTTAACAGATGAAAACCGAAAACGGCCCCGCCTATCCAGCATATCTGGATCCGACCCTGAAACCGCCCCCCACCCCCCACCCCTGTGAGTCATTCATCTAAGCACCGAAGCTATGTCATATCCTTCACGTTGTGTCAAATGTAAATATGCTTTCATTTGGACTGAATTTCTAGCTGTCTTAGTATTAGTATTATATTAGTATATCTTAGTATTTCAAAGCAGTACGCAGGCGACGTGTTACGCTTTATGTCATCGTGAAAATTACTGATAACCACTTCGGGAACTTCTGTATGTACCTTCTGATTATGACACCAGCCATATTGTAATGACATGTATCATTAAATTCTAATTACCCTTGTTATATGGTGTGTCAGATCTGATGCTGAGGCATTGATCATTGTACCAATTGTGTTTAACTGATGTGTATTCGTGTTATTATTTCAGCGAAACATGCGCCAACAGCACAGTATTGAAGATAACATGCGAACAGCTCAGTGAGTGGACAATTTACCGCAAATCGCATTATACATGTATACATTGTGGGCACAAATGAACGGGATATTTCTAAGTAATTACACTTGTGAATATTAACACGGGGTGTGAGACTGGGAGGCTGTCTATATATCATATGGGAGCTATGGTGACCAGGTCTTTCCACAGGCTATGCGGGAATGGGGTTATCTAGCTCAGTTGCGGAGCCGCAGATCAACGGTTCATGGTGGTACCATTGATGTCATATCTCATCCAACCCCATTTTATTTTTGTCCCTGGAGGTTTCCTTGGCCTCAATTATATCCTTGGTGTGCAAAACATATATAGGCCTATCCTAAAACATCAATAGTTAATTGCAGAATGCATGACAAGCTTTTTATTGTATATTATTTGCGTTGTTTAAAATTGCCTGTTAATCAAAAGTGTTATTTGGTGTTGCAGCGTGTGGCCTTCAGTCAGACACGTTCCTTCTCCAGCCGACCCCGATGATAATCGGCGGTGATTTAGCCGCGGAGCGCGAGTGGCCGTGGATGGGCAACGTCGCCTACCTGGGCAGCCACCTGTTCCGCTGCGGCGCCATCCTCATCGACCGCCAGTGGGCGCTGTCGGCGGCCCACTGCTTCTTCTGGAGCAACGGCAACAGCCTGGTGCCGCTGACGCAATACTTCAAAGTGTCCTTCGGCTCCACGGCGCTACGGCCGCAGGCTGGTTCCGCGGGCTCCCCGTCGGCCTCACGCCAGGAGGTGGGCGTGTCCAGGATTCTGCTGCACGAAGGGTACGCCATCAAGCCGGATAACAACCGACTGAACGACATCGCGCTCATCCAATTGGACGAGGCTGTTGACGTCACGGATGACGTACGCACCCTTTGTCTTCCTGACAAATCGGAGACGCCCGCGCCGACGTCGCGGTGTTACACTGCGGGGTGGGGAGTGCTGAACACGGAAACAGGTCAGTGGGTGTGACTGGTCGGTTGGTTTGATTTTGGGTTGGGTTGGGTTGGGTTAGTAGACGGATTCATGCTGTCAAACATTCATTGACGATACTGTTGCTTTTATACAATCATGTGCCGGAAAAAGCTCTTCATGTGCGTTACTTCCGACAAACAAGTCCGACAAACAAGCAGCATGTCAATGTTTTGTCAGTTTCAGAGATGAGTACTGCTCACTTATACCTAGTTCCATCATACATTTCATTGCAGAGGGGTGGATCAATCCCACTGTTTGCCCCCCCCCCCCCTCACCCCTAAACCCCCACTTAATCGAACTCAATTTGTTTATCTGCCATCTTGTTTTTTGGGCATGTCTGATTCCCTTTAATGCCTACTTCCAGACGAAGTGGCCAACGATTTGCGCGACGCCAAGCTCAAGCTGTGGGCGGACGCGGACTGTGTGACGTCAGTGTGGGAGAGCTTCAACAGCTCGCAGCAACTGTGCGCCGGATACAGCTCGGGTCACGTGAGCACCTGCAGTGTGAGTAGGAACTCCTGTTTCTTTGGGATTTGGGATTATATCCAAACACGTACGAAACTTCAGGGGCGGATCCAGATTTTAGGCGCGGGGGGGGTCTTATATATCGCGATTACAGTGCATACTTGGCGGAAGCGGGGGGGGGGCGCTTCTTCATCATCTAGTCGCTGCTCCTGGACAGGGATAGGTTCTTTATTCTCGGGGGCTAAACCTGTCGGTTTGGTGGGGGGGTGGCTTCTGCCGCTTGACCAGGGGGTTAGGGACAGGGGGAGCTTGGAAATCAAGCGGCGATAGCCCCTCGCTGGATCCGCCGCTGAACTTTTTTTTTTAATCTTTCCATGGAATCAAAGAATATATGAACGCAGTATATAGATATGTATTTCGTGATAGTGGGATTCATGTTGCTTCAAAATGGAAAACAAATATATGTATCAAATACCCCACCTGCACCCATCAGCAACTGTTGCAGCTTACAGACTCGGGTGGATATGTAGAATAAATTGCCGGGGGTTGATCGTCAAAAGCTATTGATTAGAATGTTCAAGTGTAGCCACATTCGTCTTTTGTAAAATGTCCAGGTCGCGTGTCACGACACACGCAAATCGTATATGAAAAAAAAAAACTGTAACCAACAGGTGCGGATAGAGATTGCCGAATTGTGTTGAGCAAGGAGTAACGCCCAGAGTTTAATTCTACCAAGTCCATGGGTGGAATATCAGTCAACAGTAGAACGACAAATGCCCCACAGACATAACACCTTGTACACGTAGCGCAGTGCATATATACATAGCGGTATGCAATACTATGGCCGAACTAAATGGTGTATATACATTTTGCTTTCAATAGGGTGACAGTGGAGGCCCTCTCATGTGCCAGAACCTACACAACCGCTGGATTCTGACCGGCATCACAAGCGTGGGGCCCGCTAACTGCGGTCAAGGCCTCAGTGAAGTGAACACGGCATTACCTGGCGTGTTTACACGGGTGGGAGCCTATATAGAATGGATACACCAACAGATCGGTCTCTTCAGCAAGAAATGAGTGCTCTCTGCCGAATCCTGCCTGAACTGGATACACCAGCAGATCGGTCTCTTCAGCAAGAAATGAGTGCTCTCTGCCGAATCCTGCCTGAACTGGATACACCAGCAGATCGGTCTCTTCAGCAAGAAATGAGTGCTCTCTGCCGAATCCTGCCTGAACTGGATACACCAGCAGATCGGTCTCTTCAGCAAGAAATGAGTGCTCTCTGCCGAATCCTGCCTGAACTGGATACACCAGCAGATCGGCCTTCACAGCAAGAAATGAGTGGTCACTGCTGAATGATGGACGTATGAAGCAAGGACGGATTTCTGAGGCACAGTTTACCCTTCTGTGTGGCGTATATACACTATGGCGGCAAGACCGGTGGATTAAAATCTCCCAAGACATGAATGTCGGAGGAGACTATTCCATGCGTACACTATGTAAATAAGATGTGAGCGATGCCGATGTAATCTTTCCGTTTTCATTGACATGCCATTGGGAAAATCCGCTTGCCTGTGATTTAGGTTAGGGTGGGGCAAGACGCCCAGGTGGGGTGAAACGCCCATGCCCAAAATAACCCAGACGCGCATGTTCCGGAAGACTATGGGTGGCGCATACGTGTCACGTGATCATATCCGAACGTCTTCTGGAAACGTGGGGTCGAGTATGCAAAAATAAGTATAACATTGACAATTTCCCATTATGACCTCCTTTTTTGTAAAATTGCTCTAGAATTATTGGCTCACCATAGCTGACTTATGAGGAATCAGGTCTGATTACCAGGTCAGTCACAATAACAAGATTATAAACTGTAACGATGTGTCTGTGAATTTGGGCGATAATTGCATAAAGGCGGGCTAGACTAAAAAACATTACTGTTGTCTGATGGGGTAAAACGCCCACTTCATTTTGGGACAACACGCCTACCAGATTATTGGGTAGGCGTTTTACCCCAATGGTAGGCGTTTTGTCCCATTATCAATTCTTTCATTAAAAATATATTTCTTGTTTAACACATAGATCGACAATTCGTCTCCTTTATTAATGTTCGTCATAATAGAACATAATGGAAATCATTAAAGCTGCTCATACATATATTATTCACCTATATCATGACTTCAAAAACAGGGCGTTTTGCCCCACACCGGGGGCAAAACGCCCCCAAATGGAATTTTATTTTTTCGTTTTCCACTCCTTACGGTTAATATTTAGAAAGGAATCCATGTATCATTAATGTAGAACCATGGGTGATGAAGGTCTCTGGCGTTATCTAGATTTGCTCGTATCATACTGAAAATAAATATGGCGCATCTTGCTTAAAGTAGGCGTTTTGCCCCACTCTACCCTATCTTATGTCTAGGATGAGTTTCTGGAAGTATAGTCTTGGTATAGTATGTGGCTTGGCATCTAGATCTATCTGTCTATTGACCTCTATTAAGTATTTCACCATGGCAAAATTGTTTTTGGCATCGCAATGTCTTCACTATGGCGAGCATGTATTTATACGGCTGAATTGTTCGCTGGAATGAGGGTTAACCGTAACCAACATGACGAGTAGATGAAAGCCAATGTAAAATATTATTTGCATTTATAGATTGGCCGTAATACAGCCAGACATGTTAATATAACCAATTTTTAATGTATTTCATATTTTCTAGTATTTTATATTGTATATAGCTGCATTCCGTTTTTCTTTTATAACTTTTACATTCCCTGGTTGTCCAACATATCTGTCGCACCTCTCTGCCCCCCTCCCCCCCCCCCCTCCCCACACTCCCCGCTACAAACCTTTATAGTGGTAGAGCGGTTTTGTATTGCTGGCGGCTGCATTGTGTATGGCTAGAATTTTAAAACCACAATTTTAATGCCACTTTTCTATGGCTAACTATCCTGTAAAACATTTGATATGTAAGTTCGATGACGCATCAGGGAAGAAATGGATCGATCAACTGTATAGGTGCTCAAACTGCTGGTACGTCCTTCACATCCACAATTGATACAGGCCTAGATAGATATGAGACGCCCTCAGTGCGAGTTTCATGTTGTATTCATTTTGAACACAACTTTTCGAAACAGTATATCCTTATATCATTTTTATATTGATTTTTTTAAATATTTTGCTGTGAAATCATTTGACGATTTACGTGAGGATAAGGGTGGATTTCGCAGTGATGCTGATATCTTCAGGTCTGAATCCAGTCGCTTAATGACACATTGGAACGTTTATCATGAGCAGATCTCTATGTGCTGTTTAGTTTGTAGGTTGCATTGTATGAAAGCGACAGCGAAAGCGTTACTTGGTGTAAATGTATTCATGTTAAATCGCTTACCATAGCCGTCAGGCCATCATATGTCGCCCCTGATGGACAGAGACGTTGACTGTACACAACATATATTACGGCCTTTATGTTTGCCTGAATACGAAAATGCTAATGTCGCATCGAGCGGGTCTCAAACCATGACGTACATTGCAGGGAGGTGTGTACCGTGTGAGTTATACGGAAGTTACACGGCGTTTATTTTGTCTGATAGACAATACGGTACTCGTATCTGGGGCCCATATTATCGAGCAATGAATGTACAACTAGAGTTGTAGAGCAAGATTTATTGCAGATTACGCCCGAATCTACGACATGACTTGTTACGTGACTGTCACGCGGTCCCCTAGTGGAGATCCGGGCCTTTGACAACGAAGTCATTATTGTTTGGACGAGGGGGTTAGGGAATCGCGTGAAGTTAGATGAACTTTTGAATTGCTTCAAACGCAAAATATCATTTAGGGAAACTGAAAGAGGTGTTCCCTTTTTGAGAAATGGGGCAGCAAGCTGTCAATCGCCCACTGGCAATGGTGACATTGTACGGGCGATGTATATACATATTCAGGGAAGTTACATTGTCCATCAGTGAGAAAAGAGTTCTTTAGTTTGGCCGTGTTTTTGCTGTGTCGAGCTATGTGATAATTTTTTTAAATTATTATTAAATGATATATTACATAACAGTCGGTATAGTAATTATTTGGAACTTTGTCCTCTATTTTTCGGATCGTAGTTTTCAACCAACATTATACGTTAACAGTTTTTATATACTTATCAGAAGTGACCCCAATATTATTTCCATGAACTGTTGATAATGACGTTCCATGAACGTAAGAGCTGCTGGATGTTTAGCTGGCATACGTGAACTGATTATTATTCCATATTGAAATAATATGTTATTTAAGTTTGTTAATTACTTGTTGATTAATAGCAGTGTAGCCGTCCTGCTTGTGGTTAAGTATTAATGCCATGTATAATCCCGTAATTAAATAATCTGGGGGTGAATATAAATGTCTTGTGGTGTGCTTCTGTGACCACAAAGCAGAGGGAAGAATAACACATTGCTAACCGACTACGGGGCTTACTCGACTAAAGTTACAATGTAAATAATGGGCGATTTTAGCCGACTAAGCCCCGTAGCCGGCTAAACTACGTGTGTGAAATAGGCCGCAGGGGCCATAGCAGAGATCCTGGATGAGAATAAGCTGGATGAAGCGTGCCATATACTGTACGCGGTTGTTCTGGCAATATGGGTAGCATTTTCGCCACATATTTGTCAGCCTATATATATTGTGATAGCGCATGCCACGTGTTTAATTGCAATCAAATGGTTTGTTCTACTGCTTCAGGCGTTTATTCGAGATAGCACAATCGGTATGTTAGTAGACGAGAGAGTGCATTGACGGTTGTCTCGACTTGGATCTAACAATAAATACTGTAATAAAATAAGTCTGTTTGTATGTGAAGTAAACCAGTTGTTATTCAAATAGAATGACATGTATATAAATCTCATATACTCGCCATCATGGCCTTACATTAATCAGTTTTCACAAGGTAAAGTGTGTTATATAATAGAAGTGGTGAACCGACTGATTGTGAAGAAATTACTAGATTTTGAGAAACAATTCAGGCAATTGAATTGCTTGAATTAAAGCGAAGTAAGCGTCACAGAAATAAACATTATTCCTTATGATGCTTCCATTTCTTTATCGGGACACTGTGTGGGATGCTATTGTTACGTACCAACACATATGTGCCCTATACGGCTCGTTGTATTGGGGCGTATTCGATTGGGAGTGTTCGCGAGCCAGAGCATCGAGATGCGCCGAGGGTTTTGTTCTGATAACAGCGGGTCCAATCGATTGCGTGGCGTACCGTCCTCGGAGTATGGAGGGCGGTTCGCCGGGAACCAGCCTGACTGTCATTACACCCACACCAGGCCGGGAACCAGCTTGACTGTCATTACAACCACACCAGGCCGGGAGCCAGCCTGACTGTCATTACACCCACACCAGGCCGGGAACCAGCCTGACTGTCATTACACCCACACCAGGCCGGGAACCAGCCTGACTGTCATTACACCCACACCAGGCCGGGAACCAGTCTGACTGTCATTACACCCACACCAGGCCGGGAACCAGCCTGACTGTCATTACACCCACACCAGGCCGGGAACCAGCCTGACTGTCATTACACCCACACCAGGCCGGGAACCAGCCTGACTGTCATTACACCCACACCAGGCCGGGAACCAGCCTGACTGTCATTACACCCACACCAGGCCGGGAACCAGCCTGACTGTCATTACACCCACACCAGGCCGGGAACCAGCCTGACTGTCATTACATCCACACCAGTCCGGGAACGAGCCTAGGATGGCGGCGAATATGTCATATGCTCAACGAAGCAATGACATGTCATATGCCCCCCCCCCCCCTTCCCACCTCGCTGATCACAGGAGAGTCTGCAGCCATTTTCCTGTCGCAGGAGGAGTCAGTACTGATAGATCCAGAACTAAAGCCAATCAAACGCGCGGAGTGGCGTGTTACTATTTTAGTGCAGCAGAATGGACGCAATCGAATCCGCTCTTAACTATTCTTCGAACTTACCTGCAGCATCAATGTGCCCGCACGCAGCCTTAATTCTTACCTTGCCACACAGCTTCGAAAGCTTCGACAAACCGACCCCGGGATAAACCCGATACGGCGCAGCTAGTGGTCGTCGGTCATTGCCTATGCCCCATTATATTGTGGCATGAGGTTATCGCTAATGATGTCGCATCAGGTTCTTTTCAACCTTTTAAATTGCAATTTCTCCGATCTTTAATCAATGGCAAGTTTTATCCATTTGAATTTCTTTATTATATTAACTTCCTCCATATACATCCATGGGGTCTCTATCCTTATGTCAATTTCTTTCGATTTTCATCCCTATTCCACAATGCCGCAATCGTCTGTCCCAGCAATGTGTCTCTCAGAAGCCCATCTCTCTGCATTGCTTACAATGCCTTGTTATACTCAGCTGAATGCCCTTCCCTTTTATCCCCGCCGTATATCCTGTAAGCCGCCAGGTCTAGACTACAGTAGAACCGTTGTTGCCGCCAGACCTAGACTGTCGTAGAACCGCTGTTGCGTATTTATTCGGTGTGCAGTTGCAGGACCCAGAATGCCGCCTTTGGCTATTTATATAAAAAAAATACTTCAGCACGCACTTGCGGTTCTAGGTTACTCAGGTGGCCGGCGTCCAGGTGGGGCCTGCAAACCCCTACGCATTACAACCCAACGGCGGTTCTATGATGGCTCTCAGAGGGCCTGCTTCCCGGGTTCTACAAACCACTACGCATTACAACCCAACGGCGGTTCTACGATGGCTCTCAGAGGGCCTGCTTCCCGGGTCCTACAAACCACTACGCATTACAACCTAACGACGGTTCTACAATGGCCCTCAGAGGGCCTGCTTCCCGGGGCCTACAAACCACTACGCATTACAACGCAACGGCGGTTTAAAGGGTATGTTGATCCAAATACGTCCAACGTGCGTCGTGGTTCTCCCTTTCCCCTCCCAAATAAACTGTGTGATGACCGCCCTACCCTATTGCTAAACATCAACGGTCCGCAGCTCTGGATCCAGAACATCTGGACTTAAGCACCAGACGAATCCCCGCTGGTCAGCGGTCTTCAACCCGACCGACCAGTAGCAGCCTCGCTCGGGATATCTCTCCACCCCTCCACCCTGGCCTTACATCCCGGGGTGACTTACTCCATACGACCAACTAGGCTACATGAATACTGGGGCCTCTACAATTCGAAATAACTTGAACGGAAGTTGAGGTCTTGGGACTTCTTTATTGGCCCCGCCACACTGTGGCGGTATGTGAGTCGACCAACTAAGGCGCGATGAACTTTGACCCTGATAAGATGTCACATTCGAGTTCCAGGACGAAAGAATTCGATTCATTAGCAAAATGATCGCCAAAGACACGCCACGTTTTCAACTCTAAGAGTGCATTCATATCCAAAACATCACAGTCCATAGTTTGAAGCGAATTGATGCGTTGTACCCAGAATGTTTGTTTCTAGAGGTGAGCGCACGCCGTCAGTGACGTCACTAACAGACCCTATGTTAAACAATCTGTTTAGTTACTTCACGTCGTGTTTTACGTCTCGATATCGAATATTGTTCTACAGTTCTTCGGTGGCACCGGTTAGAGTTAGGGTTAGGGTTAGGGTTAGGGGCACACGACTCGAGATAAAGACAAACGCAAATCCTTGACCTCTGCACTGGGAGATCCGTAGGAAGGGGTCCGCCCTGTTGTTCATCAAACAGCTGGTCGAGCACAAGGACAAAGCCAAAAGACAAAAAACTTAGTTTAAGCAAGCAAGTGTCGTTTATTGACGCAATATTATCAACACAATAAAGATGTATAATACCGGGGTACCCATCTTAGTGTGGGGCTTTATTATAGGAAATTCCCAAACTGTTAATCTGTTGATAACTGAACTGAACCGTTTATGGTAATTTGTGGCCTCAGGCATAGATAATACAAACGACGTCAACGTGACTATTTCATCGCACAGTTGTCATGTAAAAAGCGCCATGAATAAAGCGACCTATCTAATAAGTAAAGCAGCATTTGGTGCTCTCTCATCTGCCGTATCCACTGTAAGTAACAGTATGTAGTATGGAAGGCGCCGATCGCCATCAAAACTGTAACCAGTCTTCAGGATACAGCGTCTCAAGTCGCTAAACTATGTTCGCGAAATATGCCTTGGACATCGGTCTGTGGTCTGGACGAACTGACATGCACAGCAGTGTCGACCGGCAGATGGTCACGACGCTGACACAAATACGAATTTGGCACTTACGCCAATGCCATATCATTTAAACTGCGACACGACCGTAGAACCACCGATGCGTGTTTATGCGGTATGCAATTGAATGGTCCCGTGAGAACGGTCGTCTGATTACCGTAGAACCGCCGTTGCTTGTTTATGCGGTATGCAATTGAAGGGTCTCGTGAGAACGGTCGTCTGATTACCGTAGAACCGCCGTTGCTTGTTTATGCGGTACGCAATTGAAGGGTCCCGTGAGGACGGTCGTCTGATTACCGTAGAACCGCCGTTGCTTGTTTATGCGGTATGCAATTGAAGGGTCCCGTGAGGACGGTCGTCTGATTACCGTAGAACCGCCGTTGCGTGTTTATGCGGTATGCAATTGAAGGGTCCCGTGAGGACGGTCGTCTGATTACACTAGAACCACCAACAGTGTGTTGAGCGTGTGAAGGAGCGTGGCGCTGTCTGTTATAAAAGCCGTTAGGTTGCATTGTACACCCATGTGCCCGTTTCATATTATATTTTCATATACACTGAGAAGTGCTGGCTCAACAAGCTCACAATAATCCCTGGGTCTCTATAGCCTTATGCTGATGAGTACTGACGTTACAGCTAACTTGCAGTGGCGGATCCAGCGGTGTGTGTGTGGGGGGGGGGCTACTGCGGCTATAGCCCCCCCCCCACCCCCTGGTCAAGCCGTAGAAGCCCCCCCCCCCACCGACAGGTTTAGCCCCCTAGAATAAAGAAGCCTATCCCTGTCCACGAGCAGCAACCTGGTGTTGAATAAGGGCCGAATCTGTATTAAAATCAGTTAAAACTAAAAGGGCCATTGAGATATCGTAACAAGTCGCTGAAACAAAAGGTGCATATGACAATATTAGTCCGAAATTGTTTTTTTTTGACGGGGCATCGAGGCTGTCTGGGAGGGTACTTTCGGCGGGGGGGGGGCGCTCTGTTTGTGGGTATGTGTTTCCAGGGGGTGGTTACCTTCCGGGGGCAATTGTTCGGAAGGGGAATTGTTTGGGGTGGGGAGAGGTGTTCGGGGGCAATTGCCTCGGAGGGGAAGTGTCTGGGATGGAGGTGGAGGGGGGGGGGGGTGTGGGTTGTCAATGGCCCGGACGGAGTTTTCGTGGGAGGGAATTGCCTGAGGGGTGGGTATTTTTGGGGAGGAATATTCCGGGGGGAAAATGGTCTCGGGAGGGGGGGGGAGTCGTCCTAGGGGGGATTGTCCAGGGTAGTTGTGCTAGGAAAAATTGTCCAGGGGGGGATAGTCGTGGGGGGAATTGTCCGGGGGGGGGGGGGTCGTACAGGTGGGAGTTGTCCGGGAAGGAATTGTCCGGGGGGGAATTGCCATAAGGGGGAATTGTCCGGGGGGATTTGTTCGGGAGGGGGGGGGGGTCCTGTTCCCGTCAGCACACCGCCACGGTTTACTATGCAACTGCGGTGTAAAGGATATGCTTATCAACCACTTCACGCGTCTCGGTCGCTATGTCAATCGAGATATTACTGCCATCGGTTGTTGATGGTTGTATATTCAAGACGGTTTCACCACTTATGGTCATATTGCGTCAATTTGAGAAGGAAGGGCGAGTGGACCCATGTCCCCGGGGGTAACCCCATACTCTTTGCCAAAGAAGGACATGGGATCTGTATCCTGCGACCACACGGACGTGGCCACAACGGGGCGCGAACCACCGATCCACGTGCCGTTACGCTCTCAAGTGGCCAGAACAGCGCTCTAACCCACTGCGCTATCGGGCCGGCCCCTCGCATCGGTTGCCGAGAGTCGTTCACTATTCCACCGGAGGAGGCTTCAGTTGCTGCGTTGGACCAGACGGCTGGAGTTTTCCGCTGGTGGAATCCAGCGTAAAACGCTTGGTGAATATTCCACTCGCGTTTTCCAAAGCAAAGTTGTTATTCTCCATGTAGGTTGCCACCTCCTTCATCTCTTTATTTTCGGCCACCTTCACTTGTCCCGTTGTATCATCCCATTTTGTTTGCATAACAGTTTTTTCGTGTCTCTCATTAGTCAGATACAATGCTTGAATCAATTTATTTTCCGCAGACGCATCTTGTAGGGGAACGTAAGCCTCACCTTGGAGGTTATCGCATTCAACAACGTCGACGTCATTTCTCTTGAGCTGCATGGCGCCTTTGTAACTGTAGCACTGACCCCAGATGACGACGACGTTCTGCAATGCACAGCCGGCACCCTGCGCCTTTGCCGGGTCCACAGCCTGGACAGCCTCGGACAGCCTCGCCTGGACAGCCTCGCTGATGACGTTCACCAAGTCCTCCTGCTTCGCGCTGCCTTCATCGAAGGTCAGATAGCCAAACTCATCCCCATGTCCGTTAAGCACCATCAGCGTCGTTTCCGACTTGACACCTATGGAGTCTATGAACTTGTTGATCGACTGTTTTGCAACTTCGAAGGAATAGACATCAACCTCCACCAAATGGTCCTCGCCATCGGCTTGTTTGATCGCCGTGTTCCTCTTGGCGAACCGCCTGATGGCGAGCCGACGGCGCACCTTATCCTCGGATTTAGGAACAAGACGATACGAAAATGCTTTGCTGTCTTTTGCCTTATGCTCTACCAGGTTGTCCAACACGATTTTGACAAGTCTCTGCCCAGCACTGCACAGAACAAGGATTCGAGGGGGGCCGCCTCCTCCAGGCTTAAAGTACAAAACTAGCCTTTGTTTTCCTTGCTCGCCCTCCAGATTATCTTGGATACTTTTTTGGTCGGGGAGGGCTTCGTGTGTTAGATCACCATCCAGGCTGCGTTTTATTTCGGCCAACCGCCGCTCGTCCAAGTCGAATCCGCCGATGAGCCTGAGGCAAATACTGCCGTAGACACCATCGTTGGTGTTGTACAAGAGGAGGATTTCTCCGTCCGTACTTCCCATTGCTGGAGAGCTTTTGCAGAAATGAGTGAGTGCTTCGGCTAACTGTCCGGCGTAAAGCACGTTGGTTTCGCTGCCTTGGAGTATCAATGTCCTTTCCACGGTGTCGATAGGTGCATTGAGAGCAAGGACCGAGAGGCGGATGAGGTTCTGATACTCGCGTTGGTCGCTAAAAGCTTGCTGCATGTTGCAGTCACCCGCCGCGTCCGCGCCGACCATTCCGTCTCCGGCCATAGGGGATGTCAGCCATTCCCGCGTGCGTCTGCGATCGATGGCGCCAGCCCACATCTTGAGAAACCGCGGATGGACTTTATCCACGTATGCTTCGGTAACCTGCTCAGAAGTCTCGTTGACCAGGTCGTCAAAGCTCTGATTCCAGTCGTCCAGGGAGATCTCTTCGATAGCCGTGGCCGAGGGCGAGGTGGGGTCGGGGTGGGAGCCGGGGCGGAGGCTGGGGCGGAGGCTGGTGTGGAGGTGGGGGCCGGGGCGGAGGCTGGGGTGAAGGTGGGGGCCGGGGCGGAGGCTGGGGTGGAGGTGGGGGCCGGGGCGGAGGCTGAGGTGGGGGCCGGGGCGGAGGCCGGGGTGGTGACCGGGGCGGAGGCTGGGGTGGAGTTAGAGGCCGGGGCGGAGGCTGGGGTGGAGGTGGGGGCTAGGGTGGGGGCCGGGGCGGAGGCTGGGTTGGGGGCCGGCGCGGAGGCTGGGGTGGAGGTAGGGCCCGGGGCGGAGGCTGGGGTGAAAGTGAGGGCCAGGGTGGGGGCCGAGGTGGAGGCCGAGGTGGGGGCCGAGGTGGGGACCGGGGTGGAGGCAGAGGCGGAGGCCGGGGTTGGGCCCGAGGTGGGGGCCAGGGTGGGGGCCGAGGTGAGGGCCGAGGCCGGGGTTGGGGCAGGGGTGGAGGCGGAGGCCAAGGCGGAGGTTGCGATGGAGGTCGGAGTGGGAGCCGGGGTAGAGGCAGGTGTGGGTGCCGGCGTGGGGGCCGGCGTGGGGGCCGGCGTGGGGGCCGGCGTGGGGGCCGGCGTGGAGGCCGGGATGGCAGTCAGGCTCGGGCCTGGATTGACGGGAGCCTTGGGGTCCATGCCTCGGCCTTCCTGGCTTTCCCCGTCAACCGCTTCCAGAGGTGCCGTGCAATCGTTGTGACTATTGGTCGCCATCTTGTGCCGGTCGCCTCTAGCTCACTGAGCGGCCGCCTTGTAACCTTGTAACGTGGATGAGGCTACAGCAGATTCGTGGCGCAACGGACCTGAAAAAGACCAAAAGACAACGGTATAACGACCCTTTAACTACATGCATGGACGGCAGGTAGATGTGCAGGAATACGGCATGGCCAGGTAGTCAATGACCAACATAGACAGTAGACGCGGTCCTAATAATTACTGAGACGGTAGAAGCGGTCCTAATAAGTACTGAGCCGGTAGAAGCGGTTTCTAATAAGTACTGGGTCGGTAGAAGCGGTCCTAATAAACACTGTGCCGGGAGAAGCGATCCTAATAAGTACTGAGCCGGTAGAAGCGGTCCTAATAAGTACTGAGCCGGTAAAAGCGGTCCTAATAAGTACTGAGTCGGTAGAAGCGGTCCTAATAAACACTGAACCGGGAGAAGCGGTCCTAATAAGTACTGAGCAGGTAGAAGCGGTCCTAATAAGTACTGAGCCAGTAGAAACGGTCCTAATAAGTACTAAGACGGTAAAAGCGGTCCTAATAAGTACTGAGTCGGTAGAAGCGGTCCTAATAAACACTGAGCCGGTAGAAGCGGTCCTAATAAGCACTGCGCCGGGACAAGCGGTCCTAATAAATACTGAACCGGTAGAAGCGGTCCGAATAAGTACTGAGCCGGTAGAAGCGGTCCTAATAAGTGCTGAGCCGGTAGAAGCGGTCCTAATAAGCACTGAGCTGCGAGAAGCGGTATAAAGTACCGAAGCAGTAGATTCAATCCTATTAAGTACCGAAACAGTAGATTCAATTCTAATAGGTACCGAAGCAGTAGATTCAATTCTAATAGGTACCGAAGCAGTAGATTCAGTACTAATAAGTACCGAAACAGTAGATTTAATCCTAATAGGTACCGAAACAGTAGATTCAACCCTAATAGGTACCGAAGCAGTGGATTCAGTCCTAATAAGTACCGAAGCAGTAGATTCAATCCTAATAAGTACCGAAGCAGTGGATTCAATCCTAATAAGTACCGAAGCAGTGGATTCAATCTTAATAAGTACCGAAGCAGTGGATTCAATCCTAATAAGTACCGAAGCAGTGGATTCAATCCTAATAAGTACCGAAGCAGTGGATTCAATCCTAATAAGTACCGAAGCAGTGGATTCAATCCTAATAAGTACCGAAGCAGTGGATTCAATCTTAATAAGTACCGAAGCAGTGGATTCAATCCTAATAGGTACCGAAGCAGTGGATTCAATCCTAATAAGTACCGAAGCAGTGGATTCAATCTTTTTTTTTTTTTTTTTTTTTTGTTTTTTTTTTTGTTAAATATATATTTATTTCAATATCAATGTGGATAATCCAAGTACATGCAAGTCATAATAAGTGGTATACATAGCAAACAAGCTTATACAGAAATCAGCAAACATTTTACGGGCTCCCACTTCGTTTTTATACGTTTATATCGCGATGTTAAAATACCTTTTGAAAATTTCGTTACATGTTCTTCGATGTTATAATGATATCTTATAAATGAAAGAGCACCTTGACAGGAAATATTGGTGTTACAGCATTTACAAATGTATATATATCTCCTTACAATCAAAATAATATGATTACTCAGTAGCTTGTTATCAAAGGGTGCTAAATTTCCAAGTATGACGTTTGGTCCCGTTAAATCAACATTGAAATTACAAAGCGAGTCAAACACAATACTAAGCTCAGTCCATACAGCATTTACAACCGGACACTCCCAGAAGAGATGTAAGATTGTCTCAGGTTTATCCGCGCAAAAGGTACAAGAATCAGTGTCTAATATATTACATTTCTTAAGCCATAGTTTCGTTATCAGTGTTCTAGTCAGTATTAAATATTGGAAACACCTCAATTTACTTTCTATTGAACATAGGTATGGCAGTTTATACATCTGCTTCCAGTTGATATTTGCCATGTTAAGATCTTGTTCCCACCTCTGTTCATTATTGCACGTGAATGGAATAGTCCGTACACGGTGTTGGTAAGCAAAAGAACATACTTTGGGAACTATCATAATTGACTTTAGACATTCACAACCTTGATTATTACTTTTAAACATTGAACCTGCTTGCAGTGGTACGCTTCTAATCAGTGTTTCGTAATCTAGAAAGTTCATAGACATATTAAAGTTCTTTTGAAATTGTGACCAAGTTAAGAATGAACCATTGTCATCTAATAAGTCGTTAACATACATGACACCATGTTCGATAAATACCTGTTTACGCGAAACAATATTAGAAGATGTGATAAAACTAGAATTCCATAGTGGGTATTCAGGTACGGTTTGCTTTGATAATACAAGTTTATGTTTATACCAGGCGTAAAACACTTCTTTCCAAAATGGGTTTTGGGTCTTGTCTCCCATGTGTTTAAGGGAGATTTCGTCTAATTCCCAACATAAGTTTTTTTCCGTGCAGACCACACTGCAGAACAGTTGTTGCCATTTCCCATCACCTTCGATTAATCGCTTTATCCAGCATATTTTTAAAGCATCAATAAATATCAACAAGTTTGTTAACTTTACACCTCCAAATTCAATATCCTGAGCCAATCTATTCAAAGAAATTTTACATTTTTTGCCCCAAATAAATGTTTTGAAGATGTTTTCTAATTTCGTTATCACTGCACTCGAAGGGGATGGAAGCACCGATAATATATGTACCAATTTCGGGATAAAAAGTGATTTCACAATTGTAACTTTCCCGTGTAACGATAGTTTTCTTTTAGCGTAGATATTACAAAGTCGTGTTATTTCTTCCAGTTTACTATCATAATTCTTAGCATACATGTCATCCATATGGGCAGAGAAAGAGATTCCTAACAATTTGAATTCTGATACCCACTCTAGAGATTCATTTATACATACTTTGAACTTTGGCTTCTTAGTGGATTCAATCTTAATAAGTACCGAAGCAGTAGATTCAATCCTATTAAGTACCGAAAAAGTAGATTCAATCCTAATAAGTACCGAAGCAGTAGTACTGAGCCGGGAGAATCGGTGATTCAATCCTAATAAGTACCGAAGCAGTAGATTCAATCTTAATAAGTACCGAAGCAGTAGTTTCGGTTCTAATACTGTGTCTGTGTACTATTGATATTAGAGACGATCACGCGGTCTTGTTTTGCTCACACAGTAGGCGTCATTTCCGGTTTGAATATAATTAGAGTATCGCCTCCTGATTGGTCAATGGCGGACCAGGCAGAGATCTAATAAATATCGCCGGCTGTGATGTGGCAAACGTGTTTATCCCTGGACACCACATAACTCTGTCGCGGCACTGCTACTTAAAACAAAGCATCGCGAAGCACACAAACTGATGACGTTTACCACTAAGTTGAAAATATGTGGTAAATTGATATCCCGGGTAAGGTTAAGAGACTCCATTGGGCAATCTGGTACGCGTGGAATATAGACAAAAGAATACTGGATGATTCAAGGACTGGTTGTTATTTGTATCTTGACTTCTTTAATTTTGGAAATACCCCTTACCCCCCCCCCCCATGCAACTTTAAGCGGCCTAAAAGATATACTGTACCACCGGTCATATTCATACAAGTAAGCCATCTCCCGGCAGGGGGCGTTAAACTTGCGCCATAGTCCTAGTGATGTGAGGAACGAGCTCCCTCTGCCGGGAGAGTGACATGTAAGTATACTTGCTGAGTGGGCCGCGGAACCAGGCTACCTACAACAGCACTTCATTTCATAACAACAACCCTACTGCATGGAAGAGGCCCACATGGCGTAGCCCTGTAACATGGCCCACCGGCCGCAGGGCGGACCGGAGGGCCATGGATTACCGATCACGGCCTGTCGTCCGATAGCAGGGGGTGGTGACAAACATTTCTGGATTCCACAGAGCTACACATGACGCAGCCGGGGTATAACCTTGTTGTGCCCGTGCAGCCAATCTGCATATGCATGTCTCAATGGGTCTGTCAGCGAGGACACAGTGAACATTGCACACTGGCCCCATGCACCGCCTCTTCAGAGTCACTCACAGCGGACTTTTACCCGATAAGAGATGTTAGCGATTATTAACAGCGATTGATGCTCTTTATCGAAATAAAGATTATCGGGTTGCTCTCTGAAAACTTGCGACCTGGGGGGGGGGGGGTTACTCTCTGGCTAAAACTTGCGACCGGGGGTGGGGGGGGGACGCTGCTCGGAGAAGCCCACTTAAACAGTGTATGTTCAGGTTCCCAAGGGCGGGGGGGGGTGCAACAGCCCTAACCCCCCCACCCCCCTGGATCCGCCCCTGCCACCACCACCACCACCACCAAATACGACGAGATCGGCCAATGAGGATCACATTCGCGAAGGACAGAGACACCGTACGGTCCTCACAGCCAAGACCAAGCAAGGATCGGTGTTAAATTAGTACCAGGTTGGGGCTGAAAAAGGTAGGTTTAAAAAATAACCAGCGTGGCAACACTATGCATGTCCTAACCGTACCGCCACACACTGTGCGTGAACAGAAGCGGGCGTCTCTAGCCTCGTTCTGGCTGGCGATGAATTATTCATGAGGGAATGTTAAGACAGGAACAGATCGGCCATGGTGACCCAGGATCAGTTGCTGATTATGCTATGCATGTTAGAAATTGTAGCTTACAAGGTAACGAATGTCTCTCTGCATGACTCTCTTTACCTACACTGGTGACTATTTTTTTATACGCTAGGCTACATTCTATTTGTTATATGGACTGGTGGGTCGATCAACTGAAAACGAACCATGACATGTGCCGCCCGAATCACCGAATGGCCGCGCCCAGGCCCCACAGCACAGGCACAGCATTGTCAGAAAAATAAATAAACAAACCTACGTTAATAATGAAAACTCGAAGCAATCCGCTTACCGATTATTATGTCTATGATTCCCATGTGCTCCAGCGCTCTGGCAAGCTGCTCTGTATCCATATTGAGTAACAAATTCATGGAGTATCGTCAGCATGAAACTAAAAAATTCAGAAGTGTCTCTTCATGACTCTTGCCTACTTTGAAACATCAACATGATCGCGCCAACTGTCGTGGTGGCAGTTGGCGAATTCGTTGCCATGAAGACAACGCGCATTGAATGACGTCAATTTTCTGTTTTGCAGTGTTCAGGCCGGGGGGCGCGGGACGTAATACATTGCTGGGTTTCGGAATGTTCTGCCTTAAAGACACCTCCTTTTTTTACCTTGGAAGGGGTATTTCACCTTCAGAATTCGCTCGGGAGGGTATCTTCTTTCCATTGACCCTCTCTATGTCGCGGCTCCATGCAGACCCGCTTGGTTTTTTTCCCCGCGGCAAACCCGCTCTATGGACGAAACCTTTTAGCCCCGCCCCAACCCCGGTGGCCTAACATATCATTTCTATCTTTTTTTATCCGAAATGTGCCCCTGACACGTTATTTTTCTTAATTTATTAATGATATTTTCATGGCCTTTCTTGCTACAGAGAAATGCACTTGATTTAAGAATCACACTTTCTAGACTAAATAATATATTCTTAATACAAGAGATTTTCTCAAGTCAAGTACTACATTCTTGGATTTTTTCTTCATTCAAGAACAGTATTTTGTTGCACAAGACATACTTTCTTAATCAAAGAAACGTCGGCAAGAAAATTTTAGTTTAAGAAACTTTTTCTTGACGTAAGAAAAAAATTCTAACATTTTTCTCAAACTAAGATTTCATTTCTTGTAATAAGATTAAATTTCTAACATAAGAAAACTTTTTTGGCAGTGCAGTTCGCCGCCGTTCGCTACCGAGATGATCCACGCTGTACGGTGGAGGAGATTTTCCCGCCGATCCGGTGTCGCGCGCAATAGTCGCCTTGGAGGAGGATTCTCAGCGGAAATAGTACCTCCGTCGTAAAAACTTGGGACGTTTGGTGGCGCTGTAAAGGGAAATTGATAGGCAAACGCAAGTCCAAGCAAACTAAAGAACTTATTGGGATGTATAAATATATCTTTCAACGAACTGGCACTAGAAACAAGCCGGCAAATTACATAGCGTTGACAACACAGGCACAGTAAATCAGTGGGGGAGGCGGGGGGGGGGAGAGTGTAGGGATCCCCCACATCATCGTATCATCGTAGGCCTATATGCTTACACGTTTGGTTGCTTAAATGTTTTCATGTAAATTTGATAACACCAAGTATCTTATTCACTTGTGTCTCTAGTTCAGCATGTTTCCCATTCCGACCCTCAGAATTACCGGCACAATTTCCATGTTCAGGGTCATTTTACCGAAAAACGAGGTAGAAGACCCATATATTTTTTTCTCTTATTTGAACTAACAAGGAGCAAGCTTGTTACAGACAAATTTTTACTAACTTTGTCTGAGCCGTTTTTTTTCTGTTGAATATTTCGTGTTGAAATTCCAAAATTCTCCATTGACGGCCGTTATGAAATTAGACGTGATCTATTCAACGTCATTTTGACAGAAAAGTAAGTAGAAGACATATCTTTTTTATGTCATTTTATCGTTTTGGATACACAGTGCTATAAGTTGAAAAAATGTCAAGAAGTTTGTCTGAAAAAAATGTAATCTATGCATCTACCTTAACAGTTTGGGAATTTCCTATAATAAAGCCCCACACTAAGATTGGTACCCTGGTATTATACATCTTTATTGTGTTGCTAATATTGCGTCAATAAACGACACTTGCTTGCTTAAACTAAGTCTTTTGTCTTTTGGCTCTGTCCTTGTGCTCGACCAGCTGTTTGATGAACAACAGGGCGGACCCCTTCCTACGGATCTCCCAGTGCAGAGGTCAAGGATTTGCGTTTGTCTTTATTTCGAGTCGTGTGCCCCGAACCCTAACCCTAACCCTAACTCTAACCGGTGCCACCGAAGAACTCTAGAACAATATTCGATATCGAGACGTAAAACACGACGTGAAGTAACTAAACAGATTGTTTAACATAGGGTCTATTAGTGACGTCACTGACGGCGTGCGCTCACCTCTAGAAACAACCATTCTGGGTACAACGCATCAATTCGCTTCAAACTATGGACTGTGATGTTTTGGATATGAATGCACTCTTAGAGTTGAAAACCACATGGAGTAAATATTTACTCTTGATACTAGTTTTGAATCGAAAGTCGCTGGTTTTTTGTGGGGTTTTCGCGCCATTACAACCAGATCACCAGGTCTTGTATATGGGACGGTGAAGTGTCATATGTACCCAAACCCGGATTGGCTAGAGGTGAGCGCACGCTGTCTGTGATATCACTTACAGATCCTATTGCGTGGGAAAGGTTTATTCTGGGCACATGCTATATGTTTTAACAATCCTTGGTTGGACAGCAAGTTTGCTTACATTCGACATGAGGTTATTTTGATCAGCTTCTTTTTATTTCGATAAAGAACATCATTCGCTGTTAAAAATCGCTAACATCAAGGATAGTGTATTGACAAGCTGGCGTGTCTTTGGCGATCATTTTGCTAATGAATCGAATTCTTTCGTCCTGGAGCTCCAATGTGACATCTTATCAGGGTCAAAGTTCATCGCGCCTTAGTTGGTCGACTCACATACCGCCACAGTGTGGCGGGGCCAATAAAGAAGTCCCAAGACCTCAACTTCCGTTCAAGTTATTTAGAATTGTACAGGGGGGGGGGGCTCTGTTTGTAGGTATGTGTTTCCAGGGGGTGGTTATCTTCCGGGGGCCATTGTCTCGCAGGGGAATTGTCTCGGGTTTGGGAGAAGTGTTCGGGGGCAATTGTCTCGGAGGGGAACTGTCTGGGATGGAGGTGGAGGGGGGGGGGGCGGTTTACCCGGGTGGCACTTGCCCGGACGGAGTTGTCGTGGGAGGGAATTGTCCGAGGGGTGGGTATTTTTGGGGAGGAATATTCCGGGGGGAATAGTCTCGCGGGGAACTTACCGGGGGCGGGGGGTCGCCCTAGGGAGGATTGTCGAGGGGGAGTTGTCCTACAGAAAATATTGTCCAGGGGGGAATAGTCGTTGGGGGAGTTGGAGTTGGAGAGGGGGCGTTACTTGTCCTAGGGGGGAATTGTACAGGTGGGAGTTGTCAGGAGGGGGGTTGCCATAGGGGGGAATTGTCCGGGGGTGAATTGCCATAGGTGGAATTGTCCAGGGGGGGGGGGGGTTCGGGGGGGGGGGGGTGGTCCTGCTCCCGTCAACACACCGCCACGGATTACTATGCAACGGTGGTTTAAAGGAGATGCTTATAAACCATTTCACGAGTCTCGGTCTCTATGTCAATCGAGATATTACTCTAATCGGTCGTTGATGGTTGTATATTCAGGACGGTTTCACCACTTCTGGTCATATTGCGTCAATTTGAGAAGGAAGGGCGAGTGGAGCCATGTCCCCGGGGGTAACCCCCTACACTTTGCAAAAAAAGGACATGAGATATGTATCCTGCGACCACACAGACGTGGCCACAGCGGGGCGCGAACCACCAATCCACGTGCCGTTAGGCTCTCAAGTGGCCAGAACAGCGCTCTAACCCACTGCGCTATCGGGCAGGCCCCTCGCATCGGTTGCCGAGAGTCGTTCACTATTCCACCGGATCAAGCTTCAGTTGCTGCGTTGGACCAGACGGCTGGAGTTTTCCGCTGGTGGAATCCAGCGTAAAACGCTTGGCGAATATTCCACTCGCGTTTTCCAAGGCAAAGTTGTTATTCTCCATGTAGGTCGCCAGCTCCTTCAACTCCTTAAGTGCGGCCACCTTCACTTGTCCCGTTTTATCATCCCATAGCGTTTGCATAACAGTTTTTTCGTGTCTCTCATTAGTCACATACAATGCTTGAATCAATTTATTTTCCGCAGACGCATCTTGTAGGGGAACGTAAGCCTCACCTTTGAGGTTATCGCATTTAACAACGTCGACGTCATTTCTCTTGAGCCGCATGGCGCCTTTGTAACTGTAGCACTGACCCCAGATGACGACGACGTTCTGCAAGGCACAGCCGGCACCCTGCGCCTTTGCCCGGTCCACAGCCTCGCTGATGACGTTCACCAACTCCTCCTGCGTCGCACTGTCTTCATCGAAGACCAGATTGCCCAACGGATCGCCATGTCCGTTAAACACCATCAGCGTCGTTTCCGACTTGACACCTGTGGAGTTCATGAACTTGTCGATCGAGTGTTTTACATCTTCGAAGGAATGGACAGCATCCTGCACCAAATGGCCCTCGTCATCGGCTTGTTTGAGCGCCTTGATCTTCTTGGCGAACAGCCTGATGGCGTGCTGACGGCGCACGTCATCCTCGGATCTAGAAACGAGACGATACGAGAATGCTTTGCTTTCTTTTGCCTTATGCTCTACCAGCTTGGCCAACACGATATCGACAAGTCTATGCCGAGCACTGCTCTCCAGAACAAGGATTCGAGGGGGGCCGCCTCCTCCAGGCTTAAAGTACAAAACTAGCCTTTGTTTTCCCGATTGCTCGCCCTCCAGATTATCTTGGATACTTTCTTGGTCGGGGAGGGCTTCATGTGTTAGATCACCATCCAGGCTGCGTTTTATTTCCGCCAACCGCCGCTCGTCCAAGTCGAATCCGATGACCTTGAGGCAAATGCTGCCGTAGACACCATCGTTGGTGTTGTACAAGAGGAGGACTTCTCCGTCCGTACTTCCCATTCCTGGAGAGCTTTTGGAGAAATGAGTGAGTGCTTCGGCTAACTGTCTGGCGTAAAGCACGTTGGTTTCGCTGTTTTGGGGTATCAATGTCCTTTCCACGGTGTCGATAGGTGCATTGAGAGCAAGGACCGAGAGGCGGATGAGGTTCTGATACTCGCGTTGGTCGTTAAAAGCTTGCTGCATGTTGCAGTCACCCGCCGCGTCCGCGCCGACCATTCCGTCTCCGGCCATAGGGGATGTCAGCCATTCCCGCGTGCGTCTGCGATCGATGGCGCCAGGCCACATCTTGACAAACCGCGGATGGACTTTATTCACGTATGCTTTGGTAACCTGCTCAGAAGTCTCGTTGACCAGGTCGTCAAAGCTCTGATTCCAGTCGTCCAGGGAGATCTCTTCGATAGCCGTGGCCGAGGGCGAGGTGGGGGCCGGGATGGGGGCCGGTGCGGAGGCTGGGGCGGAGGCTGGTGTTGAGGTGGGGGCCGGGGCGGAGGCTGGGGTGGGGGCCGGGGCGGAGGCTGGGGCAAAGGCTGGTGTGGAGGTGGGGGCCGGGGCGGAGGCTGGGGTGGGGGCCGGGGCGGAGGCTGGGGTGGAGGTGGGAGCCGGGGCGGAAGCTGGGGTGGTGATCGGGGCGGAGGCTGCGGTGGAGATGGGGGCTGGGGTGGGGGCCGGGACGGAGGCTGGGGTGGGGGCCGGGGCGGAGGCTGGGGTGGAGGTAGGGGCCGGGGCGGAGGCTGGGGTGGAAGTGAGGGCCAGGGTGGGGGCCGAGGTGGGGGCCGAGGTGGGGGCCGGGGTGGAGGCAGAGGCGGAGGCCGGGGTTGGGCCCGAGGTGGGGGCCAGGTTGGGGCCCGAGGTGGGGGCCGAGGCCGGGGTTGGGGCAGGGGTGGAGGCGGAGGCCAAGGCGGAGGTTGCGGTGGAGGCCGGAGTGGGAGCCGGGGTAGAGGCAGGTGTGGGGGCCGGAGTGGGGGTCGGGGCAGAGGCAGGTGTGGGGGCCGGCGTGGGGGTCGGGGTGGCAGTCAGGCTCGGGCCTGGATTGACGGGAGCCTTGGGGTCCACGCCGCGGCCTTCCTGGCTTTCCCCGTCAACCGCTTCCAGAGGTGCCGTGTAATCGTTGTGACTATTGGTCGCCATCTTGGGCCGGTCACCTCTAGCTCACTGGGCGGCCGCCTTGTAACCTTGTAACGTGGATGAGGCTACAGCAGATTCGTGGCGCTACGGACCTGAAAAAGACCAAAAAACAACGGTATAATGACCCTTTAACTACATGCATGGACGGCAGGCAGATGTGCAGGAATACGGCAAGGCCAGGTAGTCAATGACCAACATAGACAGTAGACGCGGTCCTAATAATTACTGAGACGGTAGAAGCGGTGCTAATAAGTACGTAGCCGGGAGAAGCGGTCCTAATAAGTATTGAACCGGTAGAAGCGGTCCTAATAAGTACTGAGCCGGTAGAAGCGGTCCTAATAAGCACTGAGCCGGTAGAAGCGGTCCTAATAAGTACTGAGCCGGTAGAAGCGGTCCTAATAAGTACTTAGCCGGTAGAAGCGGTCCTAATAAGTACTGAGTCGGTAGAAGCGGTCCTAATAAGCACTGAGCCGGGAGAAACGGTCCTAATAAGTACTTAGCCGGTAGAAGCGGTCCTAATAAGTATTGAGTCGGTAGAAGCGGTCCTAATAAGTACTGAGCCAGTAGAAGACGGCAGGTAGATGTGCAGGAATACGGCATGGCCAGGTAGTCAATGACCAACATAGACAGTAGACGCGGTCCTAATAATTACTGAGACAGTAGAAGCGGTCCTAATAAGTACTGAGCCGGTAGAACCGGTCCTAATAAGTACAGAGCCGGTAGAACCGGTCCTAATAAGTAGTTAGCCGGTAGAAGGGGTCCTAATAAACACTGAGCCGGGAGAAGCGGTCCTAATAAGTACTGAGCCGGTAGAAGCGGTCCTAATAACTACTGAGCCGGTAGAAGCGGTCCTAATAAGTACTTAGCCGGTAGAAGCGGTCCTAATAAGTACTGAGTCGGTAGAAGCGGTCCTAATAAGCACTGAGCCGGGAGAAACGGTCCTAATAAGTTTTGAGTCGGTAGAAGCGGTCCTAATAAGTACTGAGCCAGTAGAAGACGGCAGGTAGATGTGCAGGAATACGGCATGGCCAGGTAGTCAATGACCAACATAGACAGTAGACGCGGTCCTAATAATTACTGAGACAGTAGAAGCGGTCCTAATAAGTACTGAGCCGGTAGAACCGGTCCTAATAAGTACAGACCCGGTAGAACCGGTCCTAATAAGTACTTAGCCGGTAGAAGGGGTCCTAATAAACACTGAGCCGGGAGAAGCGGTCCTAATAAGTACTGAACCGGTAGAAGCGGTATAAAGTACCGAAGCAGTAGATACAATCCTAATAAGTACCGAAACAGTAGATTCGATCCTCATAGGTACCGAAGCAGTAGATTCAATACTAATAAGTACCGAAGCAGTATTCAATCCTAATAAGTACCGAAGCAGTAGTTTCGGTCCTAATACTGTGTCTGTGTACTACTTATATTAGCGACGATCACGCGGTCTTGTTTTGCTCACACAGTAGGCGTCATTTCCAGTTTGAATATAATTAGAGTATTGCCTCCTGATTGGTCAATGGCGGACCAGGCAGAGATCTAATAAATATCGCCGGTTGTGATTTGGCAAACGTGTCTATCCCTGGACACCACATAACTCTGTCGCGGCACTGCTACTTAAAACAAATCAGCGCGAAGCACACAAACTGATGACGTTTACCACTAAGTTGAAAATCTGTGGTAAATTGATATCACGGGTAAGGCTAAGAGACTCCATTGGGCAATCTGGTATGCGTGGAATATAGACAAAAGAATACTGGATGATTCAAGGACTGGTTGTTATTTCTATCTTGACTTCTTTAATTTTGGCGGGCAAGAGCTCAATACGTAAGGTGGGGGGGTAGGGGGAGGGGGTCGTGTTCTCAGATCACGAAGAATAAATTTCTTTATCAGTTTTATTCCCAGGTCACGGTGTTTTACAAGCCGAACTCTCCACGTGCAATCCAAGGGCGGATACACGATACTAAATTGACGATTTCCCCAATTCACGGTTATTTAATAAGTTAAAATTGCCAGTTCACGATTAATGAAAATCCATGGTCGCGACGGTCGGCTTATACTCAATTCCCAGTTCAGGAAGAATTATTTTCCTCATTCCCAATTCACGGTGAAATGAAAAGCCAAATCCCGAGGAACGCCCCCCCCCCCCCCCCTCCCCCCATGCAACTTTAAGCGGCCTAAAAAATATACTGGTACCACCGCTCATATTCATACAGGTAAGCGATCTCCCGGCAGGGGGCGTTAAACTTGCGCCATAGTCCTAGTGATGTGAGGAACGAGCTCCCTCTGCCGGCAGAGTGACATGTTAGTATACTTGTTGAGTGGGCCGCAGAACCAGGCTACCTACAACAGCACTTCATTTCATAACAACAACCCTACTGCATGGAAGAGGCCCACATGGCGTAGCCCTGTAACATGGCCCTCCGGTCCGCCCTGCGGCTGGTGGGCCATGTTACAGAGCTACACATGACGCAGCCGGGGTATAACCTTGTTGTGCCCGTGCAGCCAATCTGCATATGCATGTCTCAATGGGTCTGTCAGCGTGGACACAGTGAACATTGCACACTGGCCCCATGCACCGCCTCTTCAGAGTCACTCACAGCGGACTTTGTTACCCGATTACAGACACCACCACCACCACCAAGTCCGACGAGATCGGCCAGTGAGGATCACATTCACGAACGACAGACACACCGTACGGTCCTCACAGCCAAGACCAAGCAAGGATCGGTGTTAAATTAGTACCAGGTTGGGGCTGAAAGAGGTAGGTTTCAAAAATGACCGGCGTGGCTACGCGATGCATGTCCTAACCGTGCCGCCACACACGGTGCACTTGGTATGTTGCACAAATGTTTACGAATGTTTTCTCCGTTAATTGGCCTGCCTGCCTGCCTGCCTGCCCTGCCTGCCTGCCTATGGCAAGCCCTTTGTATCGTAATTCGAGAAACTTAGTTTCTCGACAAGAAACCTAGTTTCTTGCTCGAGAAACCCGGTTTCTTCGCCGAAAATCCCGGTTTCTCGACAAGAAACTAAGATTCTTGGCGGGAAAGTAAGTTCTTAACGCTAAAATGGGGGTTATAGCCAGAATCCCGGTTTCCAGAGATATAACCCTAGTTTTAGCGACAACCCCAGTTTTTACAGCGCCGATTGTATCTTAATGTCTATACCTTCATTATTGGTCAGGAAACTGGCTTTCTTGCCTTCAAATCCTACTTTCTCGCCAAGAAACCAGGATTCCGGGTTAAAACCACAGTTTTATCCTCCATAACCGCAGTTTCAGCGAGAAACCTAGTTTCCTGTCGAGAAACCAGGTTTCCTGTCGAGAAACCAGGTTTCCTGTCGAGAATCCAGGTTTCTTCGTTGCTAAGGTCCGTATCTAGGATTCCTGAACGTCACACTTCGCACCGCACATTCAGCCAATGAGAGCGCATGTGAGTGAAGGAATTCCCGGGGAATCCCTTACTGGGCTGGGTCCTCCACAGACCCTGCAGCACCACGTTAGGAATACTTTTTTTACATTCGTAGCCACACTTTAATATATCTTTCATTTTACTATCAATGTCGGAAAAATATAATATTCTTTTCAACATCCTCACAATGCAATAAGGGGAAGCTTTGTACAGTTGGCCAATCCGTATTTTTATCGCGTGCCCGGACCTACTCTGAAACCGTTTCACCGCGCGGAGCGAAGAAATACCCTCAGCGCAACCGTTGTATCTATGGGCCACAGTACAATCCGCACACCGCTGTGTTGATATTCGGTCGCAGAGAGAGTGTGTATACGCTCGCTAGAAAGCATGAGCCCAAGTTTCAAGGCCAACGTACCACGCAAACAGGCACCGCTGTGGCCCGCAGATAGACGGAAAAACCATCAATTACGAGTTAAAACGCGACAGATCGGTCAAAGGTCATAGTAGCGTAAGGGATTGCC
>OZ025256.1:16310230-16571852 GCA_964019135.1 Arenicola marina | reverse complement strand
TATTCGGTCGCAGAGAGAGTGTGTATACGCTCGCTAGAAAGCATGAGCCCAAGTTTCAAGGCCAACGTACCACGCAAACAGGCACCGCTGTGGCCCGCAGATAGACGGAAAAACCATCAATTACGAGTTAAAACGCGACAGATCGGTCAAAGGTCATAGTAGCGTAAGGGATTGCCCGGGGAAATTCCCTCACTCACATGCGCTCTCATTGGCTGAATGTGCGGTGCGAAGTGTGACGTTCAGGAATCCTAGATACGAACCTTAGCAACGAAGAAACCTAGTTTCTCGGCAGGAAACCTGGTTTCTCGACAGGAAACTAGGTTTCTCGCTGAAACTGCGGTTATGGAGGTTAAAACTGTGGTTTTAACCTGTAATCCTGGTTTCTTGGCGAGAAAGTGGGATTTGAAGGCAAGAAAGCCAGTTTCCTGACCAATAATGGAGGTATAGACATTAAGATACAATCGGCGCTGTAAAAACTGGGGTTGTCGCTAAAACTAGGGTTATATCTCTGGAAACCGGGATTCTGGCTATAACCCCAATTTAGCGCTAAGAACTTACTTTCCCGCCAAGAATCCTAGTTTCTTGTCGAGAAACCGAGATTTTCGGCGAAGAAACCGGGTTTCTCGAGCAAGAAACTAGGTTTCTTGTCGAGAAACTAAGTTTCTCGAATTACGATACAAAGGGCTTGCCATACCTGCCTGCCTGCCCGAGCCGCACGGGTGGGCCTGGCGCGCGCACTAACGCATCCAGCTCGGGGTGAACTAGCTCAAAGTTCAGGCCGGTGTGTGTCGCCCATTCGGAGAAGCCCCCACCCTCCTGTATCTATCATAATGGCACCGTACGAACACATGGAGCGGAGAGGGTCTCAACATCGTGTATTTTATATATAGTTATATATTATATATAACATTTGCGCACGTGGGGGAGGGGACACTTCTGCATTTCACCCCGGCACTCCCAAGGGGGGGGGGGGTAGTTCTTCCATGTAAGGGCGAACCATTGTTTCAGCATAGCTCACTTATTACTCACGCCTAACGTTTACTACATTAATACATTTCGTGGGCTCAAACATGGAAGATGGACGAGGCGGGGTCGGGGGGTGGGGGGGGGGGAGGCGATAGCCATTTTCTGCCTTAATAAAAAATATCCTTGCTTCCACTCACCCCACTGATCTCATCAACGCGTTTTTCACACATGCAGGTATAACGGTCCCTATTCTAATCCCGTGTAAGGGTGTATTTTTACATGTAGCTGCATCTAAGTACTCGTCGCTTGCAACGCTGCAGGTTCATTTACTTGTGAGATTTTGTATAATATTTTTGTGGTGTTAGGTTAGTGTTGGCGAGGACGCCTAACACTTAAGCAGGGGGCATTGTGGCGCATCCCACTTCTGACACCAAAATATTGTTACGACCGTAACTTGTCAGGATCGCCGTTTGACGAAAATAAAATAAAATCTTGTATAAGGGAAAGAAACAAAAAAAAACTATTCACAAAGGTAATGTCAGTCTCCCACCATTGGCGGCATTTATTTAAATATTCTTTGCAAGGCAGGTACAAGGGACAATATAAAAATAAAACACTCTGCATGTAACCAGACCTCTAGTCTGGTAAAGACTAATTAAAAGAAAAATCCCCTGAGCTTATTACCATAAGAATTAAGATAGATCTAGGTGGATTGATGGGGGGGGGGGGATCCCAGCGAAATAGGGGTGCAGAAGAGAAGATCCAGTGGGAAAATGCAGGGGTTAGTAGTAGGTGGGAGAGATTCTATTCAGGAAACATTAACAGTCAGAGAGCTGAGAGGCTGTCATCATCTACATCGTCATCCGGTCCTCGGGACATCGGGTTCACGCATCGTCAAATCATCAGGGTCATCGTGGTCATCGTGGTATGGTGGGTAATAAGAAAGGGGGGGGGGTGTAAATGGGGGCACTAACCGACAGGGTCTGCACTGCTTCTCTCGTCTGAGTGTGTGCCGAGTGTGTTCCTAGAACTAGTGTGTTAAAATTCCAACCGGTGTCTCCCTTTATACCCGTCACACCGGAAGACGCACACAGAAATAATCTATATCTCCCTTTTCGCGTTTCTCCTTAAATTGAGAGTTTAAAGTATGCGATGCAGGTTGCTGGCTTAGATTAAAACATTAAAGAATATCAGGCAAAAATCAACAGGACCAGAAACTAGGGCCTTGTGTGACCGATATGAAAAGTCGGCTTGCCATAGCGCCTGTGTGAGTGAGTGTGTGAATGAATGTGTGAGTGACTGCTTTTCGTAAGGTGCGCCGGGTTGGGGATGAGTGAGCATGAAAGTGAGTATGAAAGTGAGTTTGAGAGTGAGGGAGCGGCCACCGTAAGGTGTTCATTTGATTGTTGGCCTGTATTAGCCAATCCGCCAGCGTTAAAATGCGTCTTGTCCCATCCTTTCCTTGTCACAGCGGGTATATAAACGTAAGGGATTCCGACTCGTGACTATGGCTCCGTCCCAGCTCGGGGCAGGCTGATATTTATTAGTCACTGTGGTCCGACTGGAAAGGTATGTTACCTGTTTGTATGATACTTTGATATAGATATGCGTTTCTATTGGATTATTTAAATAGTATAGATTTAAATAACTATATGCCTTTATCCTTGTCATATACCTTGTCTTTACGCTCTATATACTTCCATGAGTACTTAGATGTTTTTCGTCTTTCCCCAGACTACCACGCAATCTTAATCTTTGTATACATTTGTTAAATAAATGTACATGAGTGAACCACACCGGCTGTTTTAGTCTGTGTCACTTGTACATAAATGCGGCTTTTGTTGGCAGCGAGGTTATAAAACTTTGGTAATTATCATAATGGCTAAAACGAGGCTGCGCGCGAGAAACAACAATCATGGCCGCCCCGAGAGGTAAACATCACCAAAAACAATACAAATTGGTTCGTACCATCCCAAATAAGAAAATACAAGTTAAAAAGACAACAGAAAATGACAATACGGCCTCATACAAGGTAGGTAAACAGTTTAGTTGGGGTTGACATCGTACACAAAGGGATAATTTTACAAAAATACCTGATTTCCCCGGGTACCAAAATGGGAGGCGTCACAGTTATTAGCCAGGGACCCGTCTGCACGCCGGGTGGGCGGGCAGTTTTAATTGTAGCGGGTAGATTTTCAGTTTGGCGGGCAGTTAGGTGCTGTTTACCCGTCGAATAAGGGCCTTTCGGTCAAGAGGTTTAGAAGAAAATCATAGCGCGCACAATGTTGTATGAACACTTGATGTACCAGCCCAAAGTTTGGCTGGCAAACAAAATTCTGGCTAATACCCTGCACACATGGCAGGAAAATACTGTGCACACCTTGGAAAAAAAGCAAACACTTTCAATTGTTCACCAACAGGCTGGGCCGTCTGCATAATCACCACTTAGAGTTGAAGGGGTCAGTTCGACATTGACCCCCAAATTCTAACACTTAGGATCTGAAAAAAAACGGCATCGTCACAGATTTTTGAAGAAAACGACACTGAACTTAGGCAAAAAGCGAAACGGAACGTCGTGAAAAATCGACAGTGAACACTGGACCCCCCCCCCCATCCAGATCCCTACTACGCCAACAGACCTAGCGCTGAGTGGAAGATTTGTCGAGCCATTATCGGGTTCAAAACACAGTAGTCACCCAAGAAGCGGATTTTCTGAATTAAGAAATTGATATTATTATAATAAAGAGGATTTGTTAGTCGAGTTGGTTGGTTATTCAGGACGCTTTAACCACCTTTGGTCCTATCGCGTCAATGGGAGAAGGAAAGGAGGGTGGAGCCATGTCCCCAGGGGTAATCCCCTACTCCTGCCCCGTCGGGCATACAACTAGTATTTTGACCTGTCCGACCGTGAAATAGTCCGATCCAGGCTGTCAATCATTCACTGACGTCACTGTTGCTATTATCCAATCATGTGGTGAAAAAAGGTCTTCCACGTGCGTTACAAACAAGTCGGTCAACAAAGCAGCATGTTACTTTCTTATCAGCTTCAGAGATGAGTACTTCTCACTTGTACCTACCATCAGCTATGATTGTCAATTTCATACTCACGAATAAGGAAAAAGGACTCAAGCGTAGGCGGGGCTCAGTGACCGAGCCCAGATTGGTCTATTAAACCGCCTCGGGCAGTCAGTTAGGTCTCTCCCTTGCGAAAGGATTATAGATACGACCCCTGGCGTGCACACATGCATCCGGCTCGGAGAGAAATAGCTCAAAGTTTAGCCCCATGTGGCGTTGTTGGGAAACACCGCCACATGTCCAGTCTATCAAATCCTGTACGGCATTTTACAAACACGCGTGGCGAGAAGCGGTGCTGATGGCGAGAACTTTTTGGGGTATGGCAATAGTTTCTAGAAGTATGTATCTTACAACTTATCTTGTTATTTTGGTTGAAGTCTCCGTGATTACGACGATATTCTCTGTTGATTTTTCGAAGCAGCAGACAACTCAGTTCTGTCCGCCACCTTGCCCACCCAGTTGAGAAACTGCGCTTGCGTGCATGTCGGTGAACCACACCATGCGCTTGGTGGCGCTTCATACACCCAGCCAATTGACACGCAATAAGCGAAACGCCACCTGGCGAAAGTCGCTGGTTAAGAATGACCAAATACGAAATGGCGCGATAAACAACAAGAAAGTCTCATTTCAACCGACTTGATAGTAATGCGATACTTTGTTAGTTCATATGCATGTGGGTGTTGTGGTAAATATGAAGTTTAGGTATCAGAATACAGAATGACAAGGGTTTGATGGATCGTGCGGTAAACAACACTTAGTCGCCCACAAAAAAAAATCTTACACCCTCATTTTCTACATGCGGACATGGGACTGTTGTGTGGAGCAACAACTGTCTCATATGGGACTAGCTCAAAGTTCAGTCCGGCACCTGGACACTCCTATAAGATTCGTCTTTTAAATTTACTATTACAACAAAAAGTAAACATTCATTGTGATCCAAATCTGGCGGAGAAAAAACGTGTGTACAGTGACGTTGATGTGCTGGTGACGTAACACGCATGAAGTAATCTCCGCCAGGGCGAGCGCCAACGACTAACTTTCCGGAAGTCACTGGTACCAACCATATATATACTAGACGTTATTGGCCAGGATTCGCTACTGGCAGCGCCTCCTTGAGGCAGAGTGTTATACAGTGTTTACAGCTGTTCCAACAGCCGCGGCGCCTCATGTGATCTGACGGAACAACCCCGCCGCAAAATTTGTTGAAATAGTAACTTTAAACTTGGGCCATCAGAATCGCTGATAATATTAGCGTTATATTTACCCGAACGGCGTCCCGTACTCGCTATCGCGGCAACGAATAACCAACACTGCCGCTGACCAAGTGAGTCCCTTGGTGGTCGAAAGAAAGTTCGAGATTCTCAACGCCCAATGCGTACTGCCAGCTTCGTCTGACTTCGTCAAACTGTACACCTTTAGACGGTGAGTTCCCAGGTTCCATATAACCTGGCTTGCACGTGTACCAGACACGTTAAACTGGTATCCTTGACAGATTAAAAAAGTTGTGATGCCGAATCACACTGGCTCATGTAGCCTAGGTGGCTGCGCTGTGACGTGTGAGGCTGTGGTCACTCACGATAGTGCGAGAGACTGGGCTCAGACAGGATACGGATGTCGACATAGAAACCAATGTAGGTCATGCGGCGGGCAGTATGCGCTCTGAAAAACTTGCGACCGGGGGGGAGGGCGGACAAGCCGACCTTAACAGTGTATGTTCAGGCTCCCAAGGGGGCTGTTGCTCTCTCAAAACTTGCGACCGGGGGCGGGGGGTGCTCTGAAGACTTGTGGCGGGAGTGGGGGGGGGGTGCTCGGAGAACTTGACTTCAACAGTGTATGTTCAGCTTCCCAAGGGGGGGGGTGCTCTCTAAAGACTTGGGACTTTAACATGTATGTTAACATGGAAGTTGTATGTTCTGGCTCCCAAGGGGGGCGGGGGGTGCTCTGAAGACTTGTGACAGGGGGGTGGGGGGCAGGGGCTCTGAAAAACAAAACTTGCGACCGGGGTGGGGGGGGGGGCTCGGAGAACTTGACTTCAACGGTGTATGTTCAGCTTCCCAAGGGGGGGGGGGTGCTCTCTAAAGACTTGGGACTTTAACATGTATGTTAACATGGAAGTTGTATGTTCTGGCTCCCAAGGGGGGTGGGGGGTTGCAACCCCCCTACCCCCCCCCCCCCCTAGATCCGCCACTGGTTTCCGTTTCACGAAATTAACTGTCAATTCAATTGAAACATACACCATAGTTAATCACAAATGTAATGAATATAAATTTATGGACACAAAGTATGACGCTAATTTATTAACGGGCAGTCCAATCGCGTGTAAAAAAGGAAACAGATCGCATATTTATGTTGGCATAACTTCATAAGCACATGGCCATCTATACTAATAAAATGAAGCTGTCTGTCCCACTGTGCCGCGGCATGCAAGAGCGCATTGGCAACAGCAGCCGCCTTGAACCTATATATTCAACCGTCGCTCTTAGATGTGTCAAAGCTATTGTATGTGTCAACACAACCACTGGGTGATTATCACCTTATCCCGCGCATAATATCGCTTACGGGTGCGGCGGGCTACCTGGCTTGGTGCCAACAGTAATATTTTTCCCAACGCATTATCGTCCGAACCGTCATCAAAGCAAACAAATCCCGTACTGTCTCGCGCCCACAACTTCCCATCAGTAGTCAGGAAACACGTGGTCGCCCCGGTGGCGCCACCTGGCGAGGATAGTTAAGCGGACTACACGTCAATTCTATAGATCCAACCAGGACGTCAGGCAGATTTTATCCACTGAAGGTAGTAGTACTACGTTAAATGACGAACAACCTCCCGCTCTGAATTTATGTCTATATAATTATCTATATTATTTCTGCCCAATGTCTACCTTCTGCCTGCTACTATTTAACGTATAAAACAAAATACTGTTATACTGTTATTTCTTTCGCTTATTACTACGAACGCTAGACGTTCCGCGAGCGGAGCGAGCGGGGCGGCTAGTAGCCTAAATACACGCTAAAACTGTAAACAAATGTGGGCAAACCGTTTAAACCGGCTTCAAAAACGGTTTCGGTTTCCCGTCGGTTTCAGGTAAATCGAACACCCCTTCATGCTTATCGGGGTGGAAAAGGGACAGGGGCCGGGGTGGGATTGTCCTGTCGGCCTCCCGAGGTGGGACTGTCCTGTCTGCCTCCCGAGGTGGGACTTTCCTGTCGGCCTCCCGGGGTGGGACTGTCCTGTCGGCCTCCCGGGGTGGGAATGTCCTGTCGGCCTCCCGAGGTGGGAATGTCCTGTCGGCCTCCCGAGGTGGGACTGTCCTGTCGGCCTCCCAGGGTGGGACTGTCCTGTCGGCCTCCCGGGGTGGGACTGACCCGTCGGCCTCCCGAGGTGGGACTGTCCCGTCGGCCTCCTGAGGTGGGACGGTCCTGTCGGCCTCCCGAGGTGGGACTGTCCCGTCGGCCTCCCGAGGTGGGACTGTCCTATCGGCCTCCCGAAGTGGGACTGTCCCGTCGGCCTCCCGGGGTGGGACTTTCATGTCGGCCTCCCGAGGTGGGACTGTCCCATCGGCCTCCCGAGGTGGGACTGTCCCGTCGGCCTCCCGAGGTGGGACTGTCCTGTCGGCCTACCAAGGTGGGACTGTCCCGTCGGCCTCCCGAGGTGGGACTGTCCCGTCGGCCTCCCGAGGTCGGACTGTCCCGTCGCCTCCCGAGGTGGGACTGTCCTGTCGGCCTCCCGAGGTGGGACTGTCCTGTCGGCCTCCCGAGGTGGGACTGTCCTGTCGGCCTCCCTAGGTGGGACTGTCCCGTCGGCCTCCCGGGGTGAGACTGTCCTGTCGGCCTCCCGAGGTGGGACTGTTCCGTCGGCCTCCCGAGGTGGGACTGTCCTGTCGGCCTCCCGAGGTGGGACTATCCCGTCGGCCTCCCGAGGTGGGACTGTCCTGTCGGCCTCCCGAGGTGGGACTGTCCTGTCGGCCTCCCGAGGTGGGACTGTCCCGTCGGCCTCCCGAGGTGAGACTGTCCCGTCGGCCTCCCGAGGTGGGACTGTCCCGTCGGCCTCCCGAGGTGGGACTGTCCTGTCGGCCTCCCGAGGTGGGACTGTCCTGTCGGCCTCCCGAGGTGGGACTGTCCCGTCGGCCTCCCCAGGTGGGACTGTCCTGTCGGCCTCCCGAGGTGGGACTGTCCTGTCGGCCTCCCGAGGTGGGACCGCCTGTCGGCCTCCCGAGGTCGGACTGTTCCGTCGCCTCCCGAGGTCGGACTGTTCCGTCGCCTCCCGAGGTGGGACTGTTCCGTCGCCCTCCTGAGGTGGGACTGTCCTGTCGGCCTCCCCAGGTGGGACTGTCCTGTCGGCCTCCCGAGGTGGGACTGTCCTGTCGGCCTCCCGAGGTGGGACTGTCCTGTCGGCCTCCCGAGGTGGGACTGTCCCGTCGGCCTCCCCAGGTGGGACTGTCCTGTCGGCCTCCCGAAGTGGGACTGTCCTGTCGGCCTCCCGAGGTGGGACCGCCTGTCGGCCTCCCGAGGTCGGACTGTCCCGTCGCCTCCCGAGGTGGGACTGTCCTGTCGGCCTCCCGAGGTGGGACCGCCTGTCGGCCTCCCGAGGTCGGACTGTCCCGTCGCCTCCCGAGTAGGGACTGTCCTGTCGGCCTCCCGAGGTGGGACTGTCCTATCGCCCTCCCGGGGTGGGACTGTCCCGTCGGCCTCCCGAGGTGGGACTGTCCTGTCGGCCTCCCGGGGTGGGACTGTCCTGTCGGCCTCCCGAGCTGGGACTGTCCTGTCGGCCTCCCGAGCTGGGACTGTCCCGTCGCCCTCTCAGAGTGGGACTGTCCTGTCGGCCTCCCGAGGTGGGACTGTCCTGTCAGCCTCCCTAGGTGGTACTGTCCTGTCGGCCTCCCGAGGTGGGACTGTCCCGTCGGCCTCCCGGGGTGGGACTGTCCCGTCGGCCTCGCGAGGTGGGACTGTCCTGTCGGCCTCCCGAGGTGGGACTGTCCCGTCGGCCTCCCGGGGTGGGACTGTCCCGTCGGCCTCCCGAGGTGGGACTGTCCTGTCGGCCTCCCGAGGTGGGACTGTCCTGTCGGCCTCCCGAAGTGGGACTGTCCCGTTGGCCTCCCGAGGTGGGACTGTCCTGTCGGCCTCCCGGGGTGGGACTGTCCTGTCGGCCTCCCGAGGTGGGACTGTCCCGTCGGCCTCCCGAGGTGGGACTGTCCTGTTTGCCTCCCGAAGTGGGACTGTCCTGTCGGCCTCCCGAAGTGGGACTGTCCCGTTGGCCTCCCGAGGTGGGACTGTCCTGTCGGCCTCCCGAGGTGGGACAGTCCTGTCGGCCTCCCGGGATGGGACTGTCCCGTCGGCCTCCCGGGATGGGACTGTCCCGTCGGCCTCCCGAGGTGGGACTGTCCCGTCGGCCTCCCGAGGTGGGACTGTCCCGTCGGCCTCCCGAGGTGGGACTGTCCTGTCGGCCTCCCGAGGTGGGACTGTCCTGTCGGCCTCCCGAGGTGGGACTGTCCCGTCGGCCTCCCGAGGTGGGACTGTCCTGTCGGCCTCCCGAGGCGCGACTGTCCCGTCGGCCTCCCCAGGTGGGACTGTCCTGTCGGCCTCCCGAGGTGGGACTGTCCTGTCGGCCTCCCGAGGTGGGACTGTCCTGTCGGCCTCCCGAGGTGGGACCGCCTGTCGGCCTCCCGAGGTGGGACTGTCCCGTCGCCTCCCGAGGTGGGACTGTCCTGTCGGCCTCCCGAGGTGGGACCGCCTGTCGGCCTCCCGAGGTCGGACTGTCCCGTCGCCTCCCGAGTAGGGACTGTCCTGTCGGCCTCCCGAGGTGGGACTGTCCTGTCGGCCTCCCGAGGTGGGACTGTCCTATCGCCCTCCCGGGGTGGGACTGTCCCGTCGGCCTCCCGAGGTGGGACTGTCCCGTCGGCCTCCCGAGGTGGGACTGTCCTGTCGGCCTCCCGGGGTGGGACTGTCCTGTCGGCCTCCCGAGGTGGTACTGTCCTGTCGGCCTCCCGAGGTGGTACTGTCCTGTCGGCCTCCCGGGGTGGGACTGTCCCGTCGGCCTCCCGAGGTGGGACTGTCCGGTCGGCCTCCCGGGGCGGGACTGTCCGGTCGGCCTCCCGGGGTGGGACTGTCCCGTCGGCCTCCCGGGGTGGGACTGTCCCGTCGGCCTCCCAAGGTGGGACTGTCCTGTCGGCCTCCCGAGGTGGGACTGTCCCGTCGGCCTCCCGGGGTGGGACTGTCCCGTTGGCCTCCCGAGGGAGGACTGTCCTGTCGGCCTCCCGGGGTGGGACTGTCCTGTCGGCCTCCCGAGGTGGGACTGTTCTGTCGGCCTCCCTAGGTGGGACTGACCTGTCGGCCTTCCGAGGTGGGACTAACCTGTCGGCCTTCCGAGGTGGGACTGTCCTGTCGGCCTTCCGAGGTGGGCCTGTCCTGTCGGCCTCCCGGGGTGGGACTGTCCCGTCGGCCTCCCAAGGTGGGACTGTCCCGTCGGCCTCCCGGGGTGGGACTTTCATGTCGGCCTCCCGAGGTGGGACTGTCCTGTCGGCCTCCCGGGGTGGGACTGTCCCGTCGGCCTCCCGAGGTGGGACTTTCCCGTCGGCCTCCCGTGGTGGGACTGTCCCGTCGGCCTCCCGAGGTGGGACTGTCCCGTGGGCCTCCTGAGGTGGGACTGTCCTGTCGGCCTCCCGTGGTGGGACTGTCCCGTCGGCCTCCCGAGGTGGGACTGTTCCGTGGGCCTCCTGAGGTGGGACTGTCCTGTCGGCCTCCCGGGGTGGGACTGTCCCGTCGGCCTCCCAGGGTGGGACTGTCCCGTCGGCCTCCCGAGGTGGGACTGTCCCGTCGGCCTTCCGGGGTGGGACTTTCATGTCGGCCTCCCGAGGTGGGACTGTCCTGTCGGCCTCCCGAGGTGGGACTGTCCTGTCGGCCTCCCGAGGTGGGACCGCCTGTCGGCCTCCCGAGGTCGGACTGTCCCGTCGGCCTCCCGGGGTGTCCTGACACCGCTAGACACCAGGTATTGCAGTGTCCAATTTTGTAGTTAAGCAGATTACATGCGCAAACATAACATTTACCGTTACATGTATTTACATTGGATAAACCATCAAGAAATACCGATGAGAAAAAATGCTCACTACAGTGGAAAAACAGGCTGTGAACTCGCTAGGCGGCGCCACAGTAATATCGCATACTACCTAAAGCGCATATATGGATCTGAACTGTAATGGCGTAAATCTATCTGATGTCTCCTACTACAGACCAGATACCCCATCCATATGCAGCAGGCCTTCATATTTTTCTGACGATTTGCTGTTTTGTTTATTTCAGCAAACCACCGTCCACCATGCATGTACTACTAGATTTGCTGTTTCTGCTGTTCCGCTTGACCTATTACTACATGGAGGCCTTCTTGAGGATATTCCTGCCGCCAACACCCAAGGACATCACTGGTCAAGTGGTACTGATAACGGGCGCTGGTATGGGTATCGGCCGCCAGATGGCGTTTAAGTTCGCCGAGCAGCGCGCTCGGCTTGCTGTGCTGGATATCAATGAGGTGTGTATTCATACGCTGCTCTAAGTATACTCTTGACCTGATTGACTGACGAAGGACTTTTTTTATGGACCTCTGTGGGTCATATCGCGAGAATGGGGTGGGGGGTGAAGGTAGAGAGGAGTCCAGCCTACATGTGCAACCCTTGTAAGGGGGGGGGGGGGGAGGGGGCAAGGGGTATTTGCGTTCCTCGAGATTGGGCTTTTCATTTCACCGTGAACTAGGAATGAGGAAAATAATTCTTCCTGAACTGGGAATGGGGTATTAGCCGACCGCTGTGATCAAGGATTTTCATTAATCGTGAAATGGGAATTTTAATATTAAATAACCGTGAATCGGGAAAGAGTCAATTTAGTATAGTGTATCCGCCCTTCAACCGCATGCGGAGAGCTCTGTTTTTTATTCATCGTGACCTGGGAACACGACCCCACCCCCCCCCCAACCCCCCTCCAAGCATAAGAACGTCCTGGGGTGAATTCGAAATACGCACCAGCCGCTGTAAAAGTAAATTTGGATTTGCCATTAGTAAAAGTATTTTGAATTTAACGTTAGTAAAAGTTTTTTGGGATTTACCATTAGTAAAAGTAAATTTGAATTTTCCCTTAGTAAAAGTAAAGTAAATTTGAATTTACCCTTAGTAAAAGTAAATTTGAATTTATCCTTAGTACAAGTAAATTTGGATTTACCATTAGTAAAAGTGAGCTTGTATTTACCATCAGTAATAGTAAGCTTGGATTTACCGTTAGTAAAAATCAATTGGGATTTACCAGTAGTCTCAGTAAAAGTTTCTTTTCCGTAGCCTGTTTTGGATCATATTTGGTGCCACTGAATTTGCAAGGTAGCTCAGTGGGTTAGAGCGCTCGCAATGAGTGCTCTGGTCACATGAGAGCCTAACGGCGCGTGGATCGATGGTTCGAGCCCTGCTGTGGCCATGTCTGTTTGATCGCAGGACAAAGATCCCATGTCTTTCTTCGCAAAGAGTAGGGGGTTACGCCCGGGAACATGACTTCACTCTCCCTTCCTTCTGCCATTGACGCGATATGACCAAAAGTGGTTCAAGCGTCCTGAATATACTTTAATTTGTTTAAATATGGGAAGCGGCCAGCTCACCTCCCTTCATAACGATGGTTCCTTGATGCCTAACGATGCGCTCTTTGTATTGACTTCAGGAAGCAGTCGCAGAAACGGCAGCCGAGATAGTGAGACGCGGTGGCACTGCGCATGCTTATACATGTGACGTCACAAGTACGGAATCCATCAAGCAAGCTGCGATTAGAGTTCGGGAAGACCTAGGCGAGGTGGATATACTCGTCAACAATGCTGGCATTCTTCTTGGCAAGCAATTGTTGGACTTTGAAGAGCGAGAAATGAGGAAAACTATGGAAGTCAATACGTTGGCTCACTTTTGGGTAAGTGAGGGCATTGTTATTATCGCCCATGCGGCCACGTGACCCAAGTTGGTGGATTTCGTGCAGAAAATGAAGGAGCTAACTTCGTAGGGGATATATGCCTTTGAACTCTAATATAGTTTTGCTGTATCAGCTAAACTAATTTATTTTTCGTAAAGCTGCTCATACAGAAATATTGCTAACAAAATGATGTCTTTATATTTGTATTTTCTATTAAGGAAAAACAAATTGAATAAGCATGGCTTGCTTGGTTTGTTTAACGCTAATATTAGGGCAGAGACAAACAGGAATAAGTAATTAATTAGGCCTATAATTAATGAAATCAATAATGTTTCTTTACTATAAATATAACGGTATATTAATATTATACGTAAAATATCTGTATACATTATGAATGAAATCTTTATATACATTATAAGTAAAATCTCTATATTTATAATATACATAATATAATAGATAGCAAATATTGATTAAATAATAGTGGTGACTCCATAATAACAAGTACCGGTCTTTAAAAAAGGCTAATTGCACAATTCTTATGTTCTGTTTGCATGCAGACTGTTCGAGAGTTTCTGCCTAACATGTTGAAGAAGAATGCCGGACACATTGTTACCATTGCCTCCATGGCAGCCAAAGGGGGATCTCCGTTTCTGACGGATTATTGGTAAATCAAACAACACCTGGAGCCGTAGGTTCAAAATGGTCGGGGGCGAATATGTCGCCCTTCAATGGGACATTAGCATGGAGTTGTGCGAAATATTTGGCCCCCGCCGTTTTAAACTCACGGGCCCAGATATATTCACCGCATCGTCGGTAGTGATGAGTGACGTCCTTAAATATTCTCCATTATATTTTAACTTATCGCACCGAACATGATGTGTGTGTTTTTTTGTATTAATGTCGCTATGTTTCCTGCGATAGGGGTGGGTGGGTTTGGTTAGGGGATTATCTTCTTTGACTCATTTTTTACTTTTTGTTATGGCTTAATTGTCTCTTCATTTGAGGGTATCTCTACGAGGTTAACATAGCGACAACTGGTTACAGTCGTATTAGTTCGTGACGTGACTTAGGGGCCAGCCCGGTAGCTCAGTGGGTTAGAGCGCTCGCCTGGAGTGCTCTGGTCACCCGAGAGCCTAACGGCACGTGGATCGGTGGTTCGCGCCCCGCTGTGGCCATGTCTGTGTGGTCGCAGGATAAAGATCCTATGTCCTTCTTCGCATAGAGTAGGGGGTTACCCCCGGGGGCATGACTCTCCCTTCTCCAATTGACCCCGATTGACTAGGGGGGGGGGGCACTATGGGAGGGCATTAAGGGAGGGGACTGGAAGGGCACTATAGAAGGGCACTTTGGGAGGGCACTATGGGAGGGCCTTATGAGAGGTCACTTTGGGAGGGCACTATGGGAGGGCACTATAGGAGGGCACTATGAGAGGGAACTATCGGAGGGCATTATGAGAGGGCACTATGGGAGAGCACTATGAGAGGTCACTATTGGAGGGTACTATTGGAGGGCATTAAGGGAGGGGACTGGAAGGGCACTATCGGAGGGCACTTTGGGAGGGCACTATGAGAGGGAACTATGGGAGGGTACTTTGGGAAGTCACTCTGGAAGGTCACTATGGGAGGGCGCTATCGGAGATCACTATGGGAGGGCACTATGGGAGGGTACTATGAGAGAGCACTGCGGGGGGGGGGGGACTGGAAGGTAATTATGAGAGGACACTATGGGAGGGCACTATTGGAGAGCATTGTGGGGGGGGGGGACTCGAAGGGAATTATGAGAGGACACTATGGGAGGGCACAATGGGAGGGCACTATAGGAGGGGACTATGAGAGGTCAATATGGAAGGGTACTATAGGGTACTACTCTGTTCATTCACTATATAATATAGACCACTCTGTTCATTCACTATGTAATATAGACTACTCTGTTCATTCACTATTTAATATAAACCACTCTGTTCATTCACTATGTAATATAGACCACTCTGTTCATTCACTATATAATATAGACCACTCTGTTCATTCACTATGTAATATAGACCACTCTGTTCATTCACTATGTAATATAGACCACTATGTTCATTCACTATATAATATAGACCACTCTGTTCATTCACTATATAATATAGACCACTCTGTTCATTCACTATGTAATATAGACTACTCTATTGATTCACTATGTAATATAGACCACTATGTTCATTCACTATGTAATATAGACCACTCTGTTCATTCACTATGTAATATAGACCACTCTATTGATTCACTATGTAATATAGACTACTCTATTGATTCACTATGTAATATAGACCACTTTGTTCAATCACTATGTAATATAGACCACTCTGTTCATTCACTATGTAATATAGACCACTCTGTTCATTCACTATGTAATATAGACCACTCTGTTCATTCACTATGTAATATAGACCACTATGTTCATTCACTATGTAATATAGACCACTCTGTTCATTCACTATGTAATATAGACCACTCTGTTCATTCACCATGTAATATAGACCACTCTGTTCATTCACTATTTAATATAGACCACTCTGTTCATTCACTATTTAATATAGACCACTCTGTTCATTCACTATGTAATATAGACCACTATGTTCATTTACTATATAATATAGACCACTCTGTTCATTCACTACGTAATTTAGACCACTCTATTCATTCACTATGTAATATAGACCACTCTGTTCATTCACTATGTAATATAGACCACTCTGTTCATTCACTATATAATATAGACCACTCTGTTCATTCACTATGTAATATAGACCACTTTGTTCATTCACTATGTAATATAGACCACTCTGTTCAATCACTATGTAATATAGACCACTCTGTTCATTCACTATGTAATATGGACCACTCTGTTCATTCACTATGTAATTTAGACCACTCTATTCATTCACTATGTAATTTAGACCACTCTGATTATTCACTATCTAAATCTTTCTGTTTGTTTCTCTGGTTGGCAGCGCCTCTAAGTTCGGTGCCTACGGCTTCACTGAGGCGGTGGCGGCCGAGGTGAGGTACCTGGGCAAGGCCGGCATCCGCACGACCACCGTTTGTCCCATGTTTGTCAACACGGCGCTGGCCGTCGGCAACCTGGCTGGGCGCCTGGAGATCAAGGACAGGTAAGGATGACGTCACTATGGACATGAAAATGGAAATGGAAGTAACAAATGGAAATGGAACTAAATAATGGAAATGGAACTAAAAAGGGGAAATGGAAGTAAAAAATGGAAATGGAAGTAAAAAATGGAAATGGAAGTAAAAAGAGAGAAATTAAAATGGAAATGGAAGTAAACAATGTAAACTAGAATAGATATGAAAAGGAAAGTAAAAATTAAACTTAAGGACCTAGTTTATGTGTTATTTCAGTTACTCTGGTATCACGATTTAGCCAGGTGTAGTGAAATGTACGTTGCTTCTGCCCAAAGTAGGAAATAAACAACATTGGGACGAGTTCCATTTTGACAGTTGCTTATTTCGTTCAAGACAATTAAGTGAAATATACATATACAGATAGTGATACTGGCAGTCGTAATGGTTTTGGTAATGATATTTTTTTCATTCATTCATCCGTTCATATCTTCATCAAGAAAAAAATCATTCATTACAATTATTCATTCAAAATCATTCATAAAAGTATCCTTCATAAAAAATATCTGTCACAACAAAAAATCATTCATTTAAAACTTTCGTTCCTAGGTTCGGGAAGCTGTTGCAGCCAGAAGAGGTGGCCCAGGCTGTCTTGGACGGGGTGCTGAAGAATGCCACGCATCTCATCATCCCGCCATCCAGCAAGACGATTGACTTGTTACCGTAAGTAACCGTTCCACCCTTCAGCAAGACGATTGACTTGTTACCGTAAGCAACTATTCCATCCTCCAACAAGACGATTGACTTGTTAACGTAAGTAAATATTCCACCCTCCAGCAAGACGATTAACTTGCTACCGTAAGTAAACGTTCCACCCTCCAGCAAGACGATTGACGTGTTACCTTAATAAATATTCCACCCTCCAGCAAGACGATTGACTTGTTACCGTAAGTAAACATTCCACCCTCCAGCAAGACGATTGACTTGTTACCGTAAGTAAACATTCCACCCTCCAGCAAGACGATTGACTTGTTACCGTAAGTAAAGTTTCCACCCTCCAGCAACACGATTGACTTGTTACCGTAAGTAAACATTCCACCCTCCAGCAAGACGATTGACTTGTTACCGTAAGTAAAGTTTCCACCCTCCAGCAAGACGATTGACTTGTTAACGTAAGTAGATATTCCACCCTCCGACAGGGCGATTGACTTGTTACCGTAAGTAAACATTCCACCCTCCAGCAAGACGATTGATTTGTTAACGTAAGTAAATATTCCACCATCTAGCAAGACGATTGACTTGTTACCGTAAACAAATATTCCACCCTCTAGCAAGACGATTGACTTGTTAACGTAAGTACACATTCCACGCTCCAGCAAGATGATTGACTTGTTACCGTAAGTAGATATTCCACCCTCCAGCAAGACGATTGACGTGTTACCTTAATAAATATTCCACCCTCCAGCAAGACGATTGACTTGTTACCGTAAGTAAACATTCCACCCTCCAGCAAGACGATTGACTTGTTAGCGTAACGATTGACTTGTTAACGTAAGTAGATATTCCACCCTCCAGCAAGACGATTGACTTGTTAACGTAAGTAGATATTCCACCCTCCGACAAGGCGATTGACTTGTTACCGTAAGTAAACATTCCACCCTTCAGCAAGACGATCGACTTGTTACCGTAAGCAAATATTCCATCCTCCAGCAAGACGATTGACTTGTTAACGTAAGTACACATTCCACGCTCCAGCACGATGATTGACTTGTTACCGTAAGTAGATATTCCACCCTCCAGCAAGACGATTGACTTGTTACCGTTATTAAATATTCCACCCTCCAGCAAGACGATTGACTTGTTACCGTAAGTAGATATTCCACCCTCCGGCAAGACGATTGACTTGTTACCGTTATTAAATATTCCACCCTCCAGCAAGACGATTGACTTGTTACCGTAAGTAAATATTCCACCCTCCAGCAAGACGATTGACTTGTCCCCGTTATTAAATATTCCACCCTCTAGCAAGACGATTGATTTGTTACCGTAAGTAAATATTCCACCCTCCAGCAAGACGATTGACTTGTTACCGTAAGTAGATATTCCACCCTCCAGCAAGACGATTGACTTGTTACCGTAAGTAGATATTCCACCCTCCAGCAAGACGATTGACTTGTTCCGTTATTAAATATTCAACCCTTCAGCAAGACGATTGACTTGTCACCGTTATTAAATATTCCACCCTCTAGCAAGAAGATTGATTTCTTACGGTAAGTAAATATTCCACCCTCCAGCAAGGCGATTGACTTGTTACCGTAAGTAGATATTCCACCCTCCAGCAAGACGATTGACTTATTACCGAAAGTAGATATTCCACCCTCCAGCAAGACGACTGACTTGACACCATAAGTAGATATTCCACCATCCAGCAAGACGATTGACTTGTTACCGTAGGTAGATATTCCACCCTCCAGCAAGACGATTGATTTCTTACGGTAAGTAAATATTCCACCCTCCAGCAAGACGATTGACTTGTTACCGTAAGTAGATATTCCACCCTCTAGCAAGACGATTGACTTGTTACCTAAGTAAATATTCCACCCTCCAGCAAGACGATTAACTTGTTACCGTAAGTAGATATTCCACCCTCTAGCAAGACGATTGACTTGTTACCTAAGTAAATATTCCACCCTCCAGCAAGACGATTGGCTTGTTACCGTAAGTAGATATTCCACCCTCTAGCAAGACGATTGACTTGTTACCGAAGGTAAACCCGTAACTCACAGCGTTGTCATGCAAGTTGTTTCAACCTGACAGCTTACCTCGTTATTGCATAGATATTATAATCAGGGTTGGGTTTTTAAAGCGCTTTTCTTTTGTTCAAACCTTAAAAGAAATGGTTACCCAAAACTTTTAAGATAATTTCGACTGAATGCGTATATTTTTTATCTCACGAACAGATAGATAACATTAACGTGTTCAAGGGGCAAAGTTTGACCCATGTGGGCACAGAGCTGGCCTAAAATTCCAAATAAATCCATTTATTCATTCTGTCATTGGTTGGTTTCAGTCTGATGCCCAGGAAGGCTGCTTTGGCCTTGGTTGACTTCATGGGCGTGCAGTTCGTACCACCGAAGAAAACCCTGTGAAATGGATTAACACCGTGAAGTACCAGCGATAAAAAAACCTGTGAAATGGACTAACACCGTGAAGCACCAGCGATAAAAAATCCTGTGAAATGGATTAACACCGTGAAGTACCAGCGATACAAAAACCTGTGAAATAGATTAACACCGTGATGTATCAGCTAAGAAAACCCTATGAAATGGATTACCACCCGTAAAGTAACGGCGAAAAAGACCCCTGCGAAATGGGCTAACACCGTGAAGTACCACGTCAACTGAACGTCGCAAACCATGTCTGTAGTTAAAACCAGACATCTCTACTGTCACAAAATGAAGTTTCGCAATTGAGTCTAGGATCAACAGGGGGACGTTATGCACGAGGCACGGACGGCGTTATGACATGCATTGGAATACTTCGCATCCATTTAACCCGCAACAATATAGGTCGATTAACGAAAACGGAGGAAGCTGACGGAAAACATTGGATGTTTATGACGGCTCAACTAGCAATTATTGTTGATTTTGCAGTTATTAAATTGATCACTATTTATATCCCGACATTAATAAAGTTTTGTAAGAGTGCGTTATGAGCTTTTTGTCTGCATGTAAGACGACGTTTGTTGAGGCAAACTTTACCAAAATAGTTCATGGTCGTCATTGTGGGTCTTTATTACAGTGGTGATCTGGTCCTCAACGCCCCTCACGTTGTTGCGCGGGGTTCTGATACTAGTCAATCCTAGTGATTATTTGTATACACCGGTGTTTATGTGGTGTTAAAGGCCCCGTGCGATGGTTGATATCACTTGCAGACCTGGAAAGATCTAGCATCAAACATGCATGAAAACCAAACCATTTATTTTATCGTTTTGCTTGCAACTAGCATAACCTACCTTTGTCACAAGTTTTTAAGCATTTCGCCTTGATGGCTTTGGTCCCAGGTATCACGGGGTAGAGCGCCTGCATTGAGTGCTCTGACCAACTAAGAGCGTAAAGCCGGGTTTACACGGTACGAACATTCCTTCTATCAGTCTTAGTAACAACGGTCAAAGCCTCGGTTCCACCTCCAGACCGCGTACCAACCGACTCTAACAATAGACCCATCCAGGCTGTCAATCATTTACTGACGTCACTGCTGGTTTTATCCAGTCATGTGGCGAAGAAAGGTCTCCCATGTGCGTTATGTCGGACAAACAATCGGACAAACAAAGCAGCATGTCACTTTCTTGTCAGTTTCAGAGATGAGTACTTCTCCCTTGTACCTACCATCAGCTACGATTGTCAATTTCCTACTCATGAATAAGGAAACAGGACTCAAGCGTGGGCGGGGCTTAGTGTCGGAGCCCAGGTCGGTCTATTAAACTGCCTCGGTTATGTCTCTCTCTTGCGAAAGGATTATGAATACGGCCCCTAGCGTACACTTTCGGTGCAGATTGCGATAAGTTTAGGTTGGACACCCGCTTCAAGGCAGTACGTGAGATCACCACGGCGCCACCTGGCGAATGCAATTAATATGGAACCTTTTTTTTTCGACTTTCCGAGCATTTTTTCTCTTCGATATCTCAATATTAATCTAATATACATAACAGGAAATAATATAAAAAAAAATATCAGGACCTTTGGCCAATTTATTATCACTATTTTCTTTAATCCCCGAAATTCCATGGGACGGTGCAAGCTCTCATTGCAAAGAAAGTAGCATGAAAACGTATCAATGTTCTTGTATTATTCTTGTAAACATATAACAAAGTACTCAAAAGTACGCAAAAATCGGGATGTTTTACCGACTGTTTTTTTTATAATCGTAGATAAATGAAAATACCCGAAAATCCCATAGGTCGCCATGTTAAAGTGTAATAGGGGGTGGGGGCCTTGTGCGTCACTTTTGGAAAAAGCCGCCCAAAGACATCTTTTTTATATTATTGCGTTGTAATAAGCATATAAAAAGATGTATCTTGTGACAATTTCACAATTTTTTACCGGAAGTTTTGAAAAGTAGCATACTACCTGTGTAGTGAACCGACCGATGCTTCGACCGTTGTTACGACTGTTGAAGGAATGGTCGTACCCTGTAAACCCGGCATTAATTAGCGTTAAACTGGGACAATAGAATAATATCTACCAATCAAGCAAGGGAACGACATATGACATGTGCGCAACCGTTTTTTATTGCAGGTTATCGTTCATAAATGAAGTAAAATCTGTCACACCAAGCCTCAAATTCATTCGCTGTATTTGCAGGTCGACGTGAATGCATTTGGTGAATGCTATATTCGGTTTCTTGCAATAAATATAGCTGTAACTAACACATCGCCCACTCACTCTTCCATGCCGAACAAACATAAATTACATTGATAAACCAACCACTTTCACAAGATATTCACAATTTATTTATATAGATTTATCTCTCTCATGTGTAACATATTAGATTGGCATCTTTATCACATCAAACTAAGTGCAAAAACAAAAGTAACAAAAAACGAAATGTTAAATGCGAATTGTTTCTATATCCCAACATGAACTTTTTATGCATGGCAACAATTTAGGGCAAAGGTGGTTTGCATCATATTTGTTCGTAAATGATCTTCCTTTTCCGTGAACCACTGAGTCAGCATAACTCACGTATAACTCGCACCTTCCATTTAAAACAAGGCACCACTCGTGAGCTCTGACATTGATCGACCTTTCCATTGAACTCGCGTATCAAAACAAGCACTTGTTGCTTTTGTGTTTCATCGTTGCCATGGGAATCAATTGGATTCTTTAAACATCCTCATACGAACAGGTACATTGCTATAAGGTCTAAATATGTTACGTCTAAACTTGTATGCTCAAAAACAATTTCGTACTATCCTACTACAGAAGATGAGATCACTTTAAAATAAATAACCTTTCTCACGATAAATAAGTTCATTCAACGTAACTTATCTGCGATGTTACGCGCACATATATATTATTGACCTGACGGTGGATAAAATACTGCACACAATTATCCTGTATGTCTTTGACGGTTATGCTCACAATCGATAAATTAATCAACAGACGTCACAAATTCTAACAACATGTATAGCTATTAATAAATAAAGTAAACAATGTTATCCAACGCCAGTACGGCATGCAGTATCAACGTAATCTCTTGTCTCTTTCTCTCCCCTCTTAACCACCCCCCCCACTGTCCCTGTCTCCCTGCCCCCCCCTCACTTTCCCTGTCTCCCTGCCCGCCCCCCCCCCGTCACGGTGTCTCTTTGAGTCGTATGCGATGAACTCAAACAAACATCATCGATCTTCGGCATAAATTTGCATTAATTACATTTGATATGTATGACTAGAATTCGTTTGTAAGTTGTTGCAAGTCTTGTCATTGCATGCTAGCGTCAGTGGGTGTCATGACCAGTCGTGAGCGGACCATGAACAGCATTGTGCCGCTGGTGGTACAGTCCATGGATCCTCATATGGGCTGACACGCGCCATTCACGAGTTCATATCCATCACAGCAAGTCGGACATAACCTGGAAGGAAACGCCAATAATGAAAACGACATTTAATAATAAATGTTTTCATTACCCATCATAATTCAATCTGATTTTTGTTGATTGAAGTACGGCGGTTTGTATGCAATATCGCTACAACAAGAAGGATCCCGATAGAGAGGATCCATGTCTGCCCCTGCTCGTTATGAAGGGATGCTTTGGCTCTTTACCATGCATGAATCTATACATTTGCACAGGTGGGGTTCGACCCTTGCACCGGTCGTTTGTTTGCTAGCATTGGGCTGACGATGGATTTCACTTGTTTTCGTATTGTTATGTCCAAGTCAATCCCGCTTTAATAGCTTTCCAAATCAGAGTACGTACACGACTTGAAGTACGTACACGCAGGGACGTAGTACAGAAGGTACGTACCTAAAGTAATGACGCACTAAAAGGTGTGGATAGTAGTCCCGACTTCCACACGGCCTACTGCAGGACTCGCTTTCCTCCAAGGCATTTTGTCCAGTACACCTGAAAGAAATCCCAATTATATATTACAAAAATGCCTGATGCCGTGCAAAACTGCTAACGGATTTTTTAACATGGAGCATATGGTTGACACCGTAAACGTAATTCATTGGTATGAGGAATTAATCAAGCCAGAAATGACAGCATATTTGCAGTAACAATAACATATTTTGATTGTATAGGATTGTTGCTTGGAGTTGAAAGAGACATTATGACGTCATTGCTTAGCGGAAAGAAATCGCCGGAGTAGCTACCTGGATCCGTCGCAGAGTCGATGGCGGGTTCTTCTGGAGCAGCCACCGCATCCACATGCTCCGGAAGGAGTACAACTGGACCACTCACTCCAAGTCTCTTCTGGAGTCAAGCAAAGATACATCGTGAGTTTGCATGCGCCCATTGCATAACACTGTGGTTTGGAAGCAGCTTCAGCCTACTATGGATTGCCCCGCGCGACACCTGTAGTTTTCGTGCATTCTATATTTCACACGAAGATTGAAAATACTCAAAACACTCATAGTTTCGTGCCGTAACCTGACACTGGTGCTATAACATCAAGACATATATGACTAAATAAATACTAAATAAGATATTTTTTTAGGTCGCGTTAACATATTCTGAAGTAACTAAAACAATCGCTTATGTCTAATAGCCGATGCTCATTCCGAGTGCCTACAACATGCATTATCAAGGCCACTGGAAGGTCAATGCCGGGAGACGTCCCCGATGTCTTACCTTCCGAGCTTCCGGTTTCTATCGGCGCTTCATCTGAGGCAATCTCCTCGCCAGAGGGCGCGGCGGATAACTCCGCCAACATCGCTTTCGGAGTAATGACCCGCGCGGGTATCACGGGGAGACGTGACATAGGCTCTGTTGATGACGTCATCGTGGATTGTGACGTAGACGTGCGTGGCGTGGGGGCGCGAGGCGTTACCAGTAGCACCGTGGACCTGGCCGAGAGACTGACTTCCGGTTGACTGGCAGTGGACATAATGTTAACATCCTTCGGCAAGTTGGCGAAGGAGATATCAGGGAGAATGGTTTGTGCTGCAACAACAAATTACACAAAAATGAATATCATTTACGTCTGCCAAATCTACATTGTTACAGTTATTTAAGAAGCAAGTAATGTTTATATATACCCTATCTGGTGACATGATGCACTTGTTTATAACTGGTCGATCATCATGAACCCGACAATTTCACTATGAAATGACACATATTCTCACACATCATAACTATTAAGGGTCGATATTAATATCAACCGATAATGAAGACAACGCCCACCCAGCGCGCACGGAAATCAACATTGGAGAAACATATTAAAGACCCATATAAATCATATGGGGCTACATATTATACCCAATGAACAATGACCTGTGCTTGCTTGAACGAAGCACTGGGTTCGAAGCCCGTTGGTACATGGTGACAATGTTAGTGGCTAGCTGGAGATCTCTTACCAGTTGATACTTGGGCGCTGAAACCTCTGGTGTAGGCTGTAGAACTGACGGTGCTGGGGGTGCGGAAGCTGACCAAGATCTGATTGGCCTCCGAGATGATGACGTCATTAGGACGATGTCCACTGCAGAACCTGGAAGAGAGAGACACACACACGATGTTAAACACATGCTTACCCCAAGAAACTTATACAATGTTTTGAATACGGAATTGGTATTTTTAGTTTCTTAGTTTATTATACGCTATGTAACAGATTATACTGTTAAGCCGCCTTCTTTGCTCAAACCGGTGCGTGATGTGCGGGAAAATGGCTTTCTTACATGCTATGCCACTACAATTCGGATATAGCTGCCATATTTTTCATTTTTAAACATTATACCATATCCATTTCGTTTACAAGGAACATTCACAAAGTCAGATAATTCGATGAGACCGTAGAAAATCAGAATATCGATAAGAAGTTGGTCTATCAATTGCCCCCTGTTAACGTAATCACAGACGTAGTCGTCAGTGTTTGTATGTCCACTGAATTTCTTTTGTACGCCGACGAGACTAAGGCTTGTTGCTGGTCTTAATCTAATGCCATTATAATGGTTTGCGTGTTTTCGTGTTATTGTGTGTATCGTGGACTCACCTGTATCCGGGTCGGCTCGCATCTGCTTTCGCTTTGACCTCCACCCAGTTATTGCACGTGTCGGTCGGGGTGGGAATGGAAAATTCCCCGATGAAGTCCAGCTGAACACGCTGACCGCGGGGCACCTGCGACATGTGATGTAAACAATAGCGCGTTAAGAACATAATCCCCATTTCCATTCGTTTGGCCATTTGATGCGTGAACACGTGTCTCAATGTCATCTTTAATATCATTATTTATATCCCTTTTTTCACTTTCCGTAGGCTGGCCATAATGTTCAATTATGCTTTTGAACGGTTCAAGTATTTCCCCAGTTTTACTACTCGAGTGTACTGACGTTGTATCTTAGCACGCACCTGTATACGCCAGTTACATATGGTGTCTTTCTTATATGAATGTTGCTCAGCAAAGCCTGGGCTAGCCAATGTCACTGTTTCTCCAGCTTGGAGAATGATATCGCCGCCGCAATCTAGCAAAAATAAACAGAATCGTGAAAATAACGATTTAACATTTTCTAATCTTGAGTTGCCATTTGCTTCTCCAATCGCAGAGTGAAACTATGTAAATATTGTTAAACGATAATACCGTTTACATCCAAAATTTCTACAATTACCAGTTATCGAATACTGAAGATATTAACCATTACTTGCTGTTTTTTTATCCGTCAATTACTCAAGTACCATTTCTCCGTTTTCTACTAATATAACTACATATTTAATTATTGATAATAAAGGATACAGTTTAAGTAGATCTATTTACCTTTATTCGACGACTCCACCTGGTCGCAGAGAGTGCCCCCTAGGCCGTCCGGACAGCGACAGTTGCGACAGTCGTTGGGGTCCTGGTAGCCCCCGTTCTGGCACTGGAGGGGTGGGGAGGCGTAGCACTTGGTGCTGCAGTACGCCATGTTAATCGTCTTGGCGTCCAGGAACGACAATCCAAGCCTCTGACCGATGTTACCTTGGTAACGCGAATCACGCGTCTTGATCGTTTCAAAGCCATTTGCTGTCGCCACCTAGCGGACAAAATAGAACGAAAGTTTGAGTATGAGCATTCAGAACGTTGAACGTTATTTTATTAAATCTATCTGTTTATCTTAGCTAACCGGGCTAACTTGAAGTGGTCGCTCGAGTTTGAACGCGAACTACCAAGACATCGCAAAGACATGATAAAACTAGCTACCGCTCACGAACACCATCACCTTTCACCTCGGCAGCAAGTTAGTGTCGCCGGCAGGGGGATGGGGGTGCTGGGGTGGGGGGGGGGGCGACGTTGGCGGGTGGGGATGTGCTTGAAGACGCCGGAGTGTACCATGAGTGCATTAACGTAGGCTCTGTATCTCTGTTTAATGCCTGCGTAACACAAAGAGAGGAGGAGTTTGTTTCACGCCTCGGTTGATTGAATTTCACCTCCTAACCCTTTACACCCCAGTCCCACCCCCACCCCCACACACACCCCTTACACCCGCCCTTCACTCCCACAGTGCTCTCCCCACCCGCGCACCCTACCTCTCCTATATACCCATCTCGCCCTCGCGCAACGAGCGAGCATTACCCCCCACAGACAGTAGTTAACAGTGATGGGCACAGCGGTAGAGCTGTGATGTCGTGAGAGGTACAGTACATTCAATGTCAGTCGGGACGCTATTAGGCGTGAAAGGGTTAATGTATTGTACGCCGAAAAAAACACCAGTGCGTAATATGCTTTTGATGCGCATCTACCGGTTGAATGACACCATAGACGGTTGGTAGAGCGGGGAGGGTAGCTATACGAAGCCGTCAACGTTTTTTCTTTTTTTGGGGGGGGGGGGGGGCAGGGGATGGCGGGCGAGTGGAGGGGTTAGGGGAAAGGAGGGGGTGGGGGGGTGGGGGGTAGGCGCAAACAAGAGGCAGGGCGGGGGGTCTCGGATCAAATCCAATAAAGTTGCGAAACTAAATTAAATATGACCTCTTCGACACATGTTTTTTTAGTCATGCTATCTATATTAATTGTCTGCTCAATGTAGTAATGCAAACAATAAGTACGATACAATTGTAAATACAGACATTAAGAGCTCCTTACAACGTAGGGACAGCGTTTACTGCATACAAACAAACATCAAAAGAGTCTTTGAAACTCGACGATAAAACTTTCTGTTTGCTTAGACGCCGATTGAAAAGAAAATCATCTTCTGTTGCTGTTTTTATCCGACCTATCTGGCGAACCTCTGCCTGTCTTGGCAGGTCATTAACACGTTGGCGTTCATTTGAGTGCTTAACATGACTGCCTGAAATATGATTTCACTAACGTATGCATAGATTTTAAGGACCAGATTCACAACTGCTAAAGCTGCGATTGTTGTCTGGGCGTTAGTTTACCCGAGGCTTTATGACAGCAGACAGTGTGGCCTTTATCAACCATTTCTATGAACGTGTCGCTAGCCCACATTGTGCAAGATGGGTTGATGGTGCAGTTTATGATAATGATAGTGTTGGCACGTATTACATATGTAACTGTTTGGCTGCGATAAAGGGCTGAAGGGGGGATGGTATGACGATGATGATGACATTAACGCTTACACTTCATGAGTGATTCTGCTTTCATAATTCCCTCCCTCACAAAGGACTCTTACGGCGCATGGGATGACCTAAAGGGGGGTATTTCGCAATGAGGTCACCACGTACGCTCTGTAGCATGATGTATATGCTGTTTTTAGTGAAGATTCTCAGGCAAGCAGTGATCAAAGTGTAAATATTGCCACTGTGTCAATGTTGTACCCGAATAAATAGTGATGTTAAGTTTTTACGGAGACGTTAGGGAAGTCAACTTATTTCATCTGTTTCGGCGTTAGCACCGAGAACCCGGTATGAGTGTGCATAGGGCAATGTGAGAGGTCTGGAAGGGGGGCGGGGGGGTCCAGTGTCAATTGTATAAAATTCTCAGTGTCGAATATCGATTTCCGTGTCACTTTTTAGCTAAGTTTAGTGCCTTTTTTTTTTAAATGCTGTGTCGATGTCGCTTTTTCAGATCCACAGTGTCGGCATTTGGGGGTCAACGTCGAATGTCGATTTTTCAAAAATGCCTGCGTCGTGTGTCGCCATTTACCCCTTCTAGCCCCCTAATGTGGCAAAGCAAAGCCTTTACGACTGCTTCCAAAAAATAAATGGTTACCCCGGACTTACCCGACCAGCGTAGTGCATGACGGAATTGACGTCATAGTCGATTCCCCGGTCGTCGATTTCCGTTTCCGGGCGGATTTCGAAGTTGCTATGGGCCCACGAGGCGACGTTGTCCTTGACGACGTCCACGTAACTGTCCCTGTCGGGTCTCTGATGCTCATGCCACAGCCCCATGGCGTGGCCGACCTCGTGAACCGGCACGCCTATCTGTGAGAAACAGAGAAACATACATACCTTAATTAGAATTATCTGATGAGTTTTATATGGATGGCATGGCATGGGAGACGAAAAGACGGCACTAATGGTGGCGAGGTGGCGGAGTGGGGGGGGGGGGGAATTTTAACCCCCAAGTGTATTAGATAATACATTATATATGTATAATATAATATCTAATTTATTTTGTTGGTGTCGCTGCCACCGAGGCAGATATTCGTATTTTCATTCAGCACATCTAGATTCATTCGCCGACTAACGTTCATGTAGTCCACCCAAATTATGTTGGCATATTTATTACGTGTTATGGCGTAATTCCAGAGAAAGGCATATATTTATATACCTAAACTACTCTTTTAACTTTAATAGCTCCGATGCAGACATTGGGCCGGTTACGTTATACGCCGATTCATACACCATGTAATAATGTATACACGACCAAGGCAAGAGGCAAATAATTTACCTGCAGGAGACAGAAGCCAGGGAGATTGATGGGCTGGGGGCTGCCTTCACCAAACCGTCCGCGTCCGATGAAAGAGAAACACCTGAAAAGGAATAGTTCTTTTTATGAAGTATCATCTTTGTTACTGTTTGCCCAAGACCTTTCTCTACGTATGGCTTATGGAGGCATGTTCTGCTCTCATGCGAGGTGGCATTAAGTGTATGACCGAGTGTATTCCTTGATGTTATATCATCAGACTAACTGAATATATAGACATTTACTGCAAACGTGTAGCTGCAAAATGCAGGTAGGACCCTTTCGACTGATTTAGCTGTACGTATAGATCCGTTACGGATGCGGTAAACAATCAGTAAACGCCAATCAAATTGCCAGTTTATTTGGTTAAAACGAAATGACAGGCTTAATAAGGTAATATTGCACGGGTCGGATTCGAACCCTGCCTTCATTTGACATATTCGACTGTCCTTATATCGCAGATTCATTGATTAGGGTTCCAACATCGAGGGGGACATATGCATTGATTGATGATCCACCAGCTATGGGGACAGAGGCATTGCTTGGCGACCCACCGGGGAAGGGGACAGATTCATTGATTGGTGACTCATCTGCAAAGGGGACAGATGCATTGATTGGCGACCCACCAGCAAAGGGGACAGATGCATTGATTGGCGACCCACCGGGGAAGGGGACAGATTCATTGATTGGTGACCCATCTGCAAAGGAGACAGATGCATTGATTGGCAACCCACCAGCAAAGCGGACAGATGCATTGATTGGCGACCCACCAGCGAAGGGGACAGATGCATTGATAGATGACCCACCAGCAAAAGAGACAGATGCATTGATTGGCGACCCACCAGCGAAGGGGACAGATTCATTGATTGGTGACCCATCAGCAAAGGGGACAAATGCATTGATTGGTGACCCACCAGCAAAGGGGACAGATGCATTGATTGGCGACCCACCAGCTAAGGGGACAGATGCATTGATGGATGACCCACCAGCAAAGGGGACAGATGCATTGATTGGCGACCCACCAGCGAAGGGGACAGATGCATTGATGGATGACCCACCAGCAAAGGAGACAGATGCATTGATTGGCGACCCACCAGCGAAGGGGACGGATGCATTGATGGATGACCCACCAGCGAAGGGGACAGATGCATTGATTGGGGACCCACCAGCAAAGGGTACAGAGGCATTGCTTGGCGACCTACCGGCGAACGGGACAGATGCATTGATTGGCGACCTACCAGCGAAGGGGACAGATGCATTGATTGGTGACCCACCAGCTAAGGAGGCAGATGCATTGATTGGCGACCCACCAGCGAAGGGGACAGATGCATTGATGGATGACCCACCAGCGAAGGGGACAGATGCATTGATTGGGGACCCACCAGCTAAGGAGGCAGATGCATTGATGGATGACCCACCAGCTAAGGAGGCAGATGCATTGATTGGTCACCCAGCAGGGACGCGGACGCATGTAACGGGTACCTGCCCCACATAAAAGGCCACAAAACGTTACCAAAAACAAACAAGGAAGCAAAAAAATGACGCGGCCTACCCTAGATACGACTTGACGAACATGAGGTGGCTCTCTTGTATCTTCGCGTCTTTGTTTACTTCGACGAATCTCGCGCACGTGTGTTCCTCCCAGTGACTTAGGGCGGCTCGTATCCGCTTCACTTCCCAGTCATCTAGACGGCACAGCAATATAACATGGATGGTTTAAGTACAGTACTGCGTAATGTGAAAGACGACGGACGCACATTTGTGTACATGTGATACTGGGTGCTGTGACGTCACTCGGGCACCGCGTTGCACTTACCCTAGTGAGTCATCCTACGCCAACCCCTTGAACCCCCAAAAAGTAGTACCCTCTGCTGAGTGACATATATACAACCTTGGGCGTTTATTTCGTACACTATTACTGTGTAGAGCATCAATGTAGAACATCATTATTCTTCACCTGCTATTGTTTATACGACTGCACCTCAGTAATAAACTCGAACTGGTTTCTGACGCTGAGAAATGGGTTTACACAGGTTTTTGATTGGACAAATTCAGATTGTTTAAAAATCCGGAACATAGAAAAAAATGATATGGACAGGATTCTGTTTACTCACGTTCGGTTTAGATAATAAATAACATATTTAATAAATAAATTTAATAAATAAAATATATAAATATAAATGTGGGGTCTAGATATATTTATATACTCACTTTGTGTCCCATCGAATTTGTAGTAGATGGGGAGCCCCCATAATAATGCTCTGTTGGAGGTAATTTTCCTCTTTTCTCTGACACTGCCGGTCATATGACCTTTCACCTGTTGCAGCATGAGTTCAGCCTGTACCGGAGTCATCACTATGTCTGCGCCTTCCTGATAGCCGTCTGGATCTTGCTCCCCGTGAGATGGATCCTGAAGAAACAGGATGTGAGTTTACAATACAATAACAATACAAGCGATAGACGTCCCAACATTATATGCAAATGATGCTTCTTTTCTCTTCAGTTTGTTTTCGCTCTCCGTCCATTTCAGCGTAAAAGCTCTGCTTTTGGCAAGGTAAACAAGTATCCTTATGGATGTCGCCATGGGTGTCATTCTATTCAGAGCTACGAGCCCGAAACTCTATCTTGTTTTTACACTCTCCTTTGAAAGCGTATCATGACTTTACGAGCTATTTAAGGGCTATTTTATCTTCAGTCTTGCAACTCAGTTTTTTTCAATTGAGCGGGCAAAGGCCAGGACATGTTGGTGAAAAGGTACACAGTGCTGTATTACAGCAATGAACACTGAAGATTATCATGCAATGAACGCTGAAGATTATCATGCAGTGAACGCTGGAGATTATCATTCAATGAACGTTGAAGATTTGCAATGAATGCAATGAACACTGAAGATTATCATCAAATGAACACTGAAGATTATCATGCAATGAACACTGAAGATAATCATGCAATGAACACTGAAGATTATCATGCAATGAACACTGAAGATTATCATGCAATGAACACTGAAGATTATCATGCAATGAACACTGCAGATTATCATGTAATAAAACTCATTAACATTGTGGGAATATCCCTCCACTGACCAGGTAAGATGGCACCCCGCTGTGATCCAGGGCGTTAACCAGAGCCACTTTGTCTCTGGAATCCTCCCATTCGGCACACGGGAGTCCGCGACAGCTGATCCAGTCTTCCCGACTCCTGCCTTCCGGATGCCAGCCATCGCTAGCTGCTGCATCCTGCAACACAAACAACGACAAGGATGGATTGCAATCTACATCACAGTAAAATATGGATTGCAATCTACGTGCACTTAAAGCTGGATTGCAATATACGTCACGGTGGGAACGGATTGCAATCTACTTCGAGGTGGAAATGGATTGCAATCTCCATTACGGGTGGGTGTGATCCATTTCCGACTATGCGGAACATGGACTACTGAATGACGCAGTATTGTTTTTGAGGGTGGTGGGTTCAAGCCTCACGTGTGGAAATCGTTGTGATTGTACAGGGCGGCGGTCCCATGTCTCTGTTAGTGAAGAGCATAGGGGTTACTCCCGGACACATGGCTCCTCTGAGCCTTGACCATTGATATTGGCATCGCGGCATGACGCATAGAGCTTAAATTAAAACGCCGTACCTAACCTTACTAACCAACATGGACAATGGGATGGTATAGAACATAGACAACTCACACGCATGTCAATGTACGAAACATGATCTATCAATGGCGGGCAATGTGTCATCCATCATTTCTTGCTGACAATTCCAACCAGCGGATTGCAATGGCATGACATGGCATGGCTGTCTAGCGTGGTGTCGAATTTTGGTGGGCGATCATACCGGTGATTAATTACCATGCCTTCTCCAGGCTATTAACCTTTTTAATTTGACACTTAAGTAGTTGATGAGGATTCGTGGTGTTAACTGGCGGGTTTGTGTTACACTCACTCTACTGTAAGCCGTCACACGAAAGGTGCAAGTAAAGATGACAACTCGAAGAAAAGACCAACAGATAAACTAACACAGCAAGGTAACTGATCATTATTGTTTCCTTTTTCGTTGGTAAACAAACATACGAGAGAACCTCAGTCTATTGACATGAAAGAACGGTAGTTCACCTCAACTTGTCTCTCAATTGTGTGACGGATACAAGCCTAAGGGTATGTAATTTAGGCACTGTTTATTCACACGTCGCTGTTATAATAACGGCCTAGAGTACGGTGCGTATGGTCACAGCCCTCCTCGTTTTTCCCCCTTGAGCTGGAAGAAGATTACTGCACGAGTACCTATCAGAAGGTGGTAAGCTCTCAGTTCTTTTACGGTAGGCAATTTCTCTCGAGTGCTCTGAGGTGAACACATGTTTGATATGAGTAAGTTTTTACTCCTTGCACAAAAAAAGTATTCGGTACCCATTTCTTACATTACACAGTACGTGAAATCTTTCCACAATAGACGAGACAGTGCGTTGCTCCTACAGAAGCCTGAGCTGAATTTCAGAGTGGAATTGACTTTTTTTCACCCGGTATTTCCGGGAGTTAGTCATGGAGGTAGGACTTCCTTTTATCAGTGCATTAAGGCAGGTACTTGTGGTGGTCTAACTATGGTGCATATCGCTATAGGCTGTGGCGAATCTGTCACCCACTTGATGTGTTTGCAGTGTGGAGCAGTAAAGCTTTCACCAGCTTCTTTTGTGAGATATTTTCTCGTCCTTTTTTTAAAATTAGGTCACGCTATATATATACAGAGTTCACTGACCCCCCAAAGTGCCCCTGGTCGCCGGTTGCCATTCACGACACGCCCATTAAAATCCCGCGCCATCGCCGTCTTGTCTTTAATACGAGCGAATTGGTGCGTGTATGTCTGACCCATGATAGACTGTCTATATCGGGGCCAGATAGCCTTGTAGGTACAGGCCAAATTGCCTTGGTAAGTATAGGCCAGATAGCATTGGTAAGTATAGGCCAGATAGCATTGGTAAGTATAGGCCAGGTAGCATTGGTAAGTATAGGCCAGGTAGCCTTGGTAGGTATAAGCCAGATAGCATTGGTAAGTATAGGCCAGGTAGTCTTGGTAAGTATAGGCCAGGTAGCATTGGTAAGCATAGGCCAGGTAGCATTGGTAAGTATAGGCCAGATAGCCTTGGTAAGTATAGGCCAGGTAGCCTTGGTAAGTATAGGCCAGGTAGCATTGGTAAGTATAGGTCATATAGCCTTGGTAAGTATAGGCCACATGGCATTGATAAGTATAGACCAGATAGCATTGGTAAGTATAGGCCAGATAGCCTTGGTAAGCATAGGTCAGATAGCATTGGTAAGTATAGAGCAGTTAGCATTGGTAAGTATAGGCCAGGTAGCCTTGGTAAGTATAGGCCAGATAGCCTTGGTAAGTATAGGCCAGGTAGCCTTGGTAAGTATAGGCCAGATACCATTGGTAAGTATAGGCCAGGTGGCATTGGTAAGTATAGGCCAGGTAGCCTTGGTAAGTATAGGCCAGGTAGCCTTGGTAAGTATAGGCCAGATAGCATTGGTAAGTATAGGCCAGGTAGCCTTGGTAAGTATAGGCCAGGTAGCCTTGGTAAGTATAGGCCAGATACCATTGGTAAGCATAGGCCAGGTGGCATTGGTAAGTATAGGCCAGGTAGCCTTGGTAAGTATAGGCCAGATACCATTGGTAAGTATAGGCCAGGTAGCCTTGGTAAGTATAGGCCAGATACCATTGGTAAGTATAGGCCAGATAGCCTTGGGAAATATAGGCCAGGTAGCCTTGGTAAGTATAGGCCAGATAGCATTGGTAAGTATAGGCCAGGTAGCCTTTGTAAGTTGGGCCAGATACCATTGGTAAGTATAGGCCAGGTAGCCTTGGTAAGTATAGGCCAGGTAGCCTTGATAAGTATAGGCCATGTAGCCTTGGTAGGTATATGCCAGGTAGCATTGGTAAGTATAGGTCAGATACCATTGGTAAGTATAGGCCAGGTAGCCTTGGTAAGTATAGGCCAGGTAGCCTTGGTAGGTATATGCCAGGTAGCATTGGTAAGTATAGGCCAGGTAGCCTTGGTAAGTATAGGCCAGGTAGCCTTGGTAGGTATATGCCAGGTAGCATTGGTAAGTATAGGTCAGATAGCTTTGGTAAGTATAGGCCAGGTAGCCTTGGTAAGTATAGGCCAGGTAGCCTTGGTAAGTATAGGCGAGATAGCTTTGGCAAGCATAAGTCAGATAGCCTTGGTAAGTATAGGCTAGAGAGCCTTGCACGACTTTCCCAAACGGCTCGCAGCTGTTGACATTGCGATCATGCATTGATGAGCGCTGAGCACTTCAATCTCTGGACAAGCAAAGGGTAGATTGCAATGGGAAAATATATGTATTAACCATATTATCACTTACCTCTGGCTTATCTTCCATAGGTCTAGCCGTGATCTGCACTGCTGCCAATACGCATATTGTCATCGAAGTCACCCAGGACCAGCTTATACCGCTGCGTGCCATCAATAATCGCATTTACGGAAACCTTCGTTCGAAGATGTAAAATGCGCTTCCCGTCTTCCAATATAATTCCAGGCGACCACACTTTCTTGGAAACCTTGATAAAATATCTACGTGTCAGGTAGATATATCTGGCAGAGGATGTTTGCAATGCTTATATGTTCGTGTGTAGTCGTGTTGCGGTTTCTGTCTTTCGCTCAATCCTGCGTTGGATTTCGACCCTTGCTACGTTTCCTTGCAGTTTAGGGAGGATAACTGCCGGATCGGTGCCCCGGACTACCTTATATACCTGTAGATATTGGGTAGGGGGGGTATGCGGCGAGGTAGAGGAGGGGTGCTGGCGGGGGTGGCCTACCCGGCGACCCCACGTGCGGTGAGATAATGATGAACCGGAACTGGGTGACTGGGGCAGAGGAACCGGGGGGGGGGGGGTCCCTGGGCGGGGGTGGGGTGAGGGGGGGAGGGGGGTGCTCGCTTGTCACGACTGTGAGGTCACACAGTTTGTCTTCTATGTAAATCCGCCGCGTACAGCCCTCGTCCTCCCCTACACCCCCCTCCCCCCTACCACCAACCCTGCCACCCATACACACCATTTAACGAGAAGAAAAAGAGGGGCGCAGACTGTCGTGATAAGTGAAGCCGAACCGCCACGATAGACCGACCCACGTGAGTGCTGGAGGGCGGGCGGGTGGGTAAGGGTGGCGGGGACGCACGTGGGGACGCCTGCCGGGGATGTGGTGCCTGTCGCGAGCGGGGGTGGGGGTGGAGGTTGGGGGTGGGGTTTGGGGGGGACCTGTCGCCCGGGTCACCCATGGCACCCCGCCTCCCCCGTCACATCCCCGAAACTGACTGTTTTAAAGTGAAAGGTTCTTGACTCACGCGCCTCTATTTGACATCCATCCGGACTGAGGCGGCGAACTGACGTTACCAACTGGCGATGTAACTAATAACCAAAGAGAGCGGGCGGGGCTGGGTCAGGGTTTTTGTTTTGATTTTTTGATTTTAATTTTTCACTCCTCCTCCAATTCACTTTTCACACAAAAAATCTCTCGGCGATTGCATCTTTCCAGGAACATCGTCCATGTAGCGGGGCAAGTCGAGCAAGCCGCCCGACGGCCGGACACGCTCAGCGGTGGTTAGTGTGACGTACGTACAGGCCCAGGCAATTGGCGCTACACCCCTGAAACAGTAACACGTTGATATTGATGCTATCCACCGTTTGCAACCATAACGAATAGACTAGCTTTGTTATTAATGCTACAGTAACACATAGACCAAGCTGATGCATGACACTTGCACCGGTTACACTTGGAGTTACATCCGTAACACATGCCATCAAGTCGTCACTGTTACTGGGTTGGCCGCCACAACCATAACATGTGTACGCCATTGCTGTACCACGCTCACTTCACCATTCCAGTAATTTATTAATTCGCACATGAATAAATGTATGCACGTTTCTCTTCCGCATTATTAGAAAATAACCATATTATTCATGAAATTGCACATGGGGAACAAGTTTTGCCGGTATATATATCAAACGCGGAGCGAGCAAAAAAAAATGTCATACGTTGAGAGCCAAGCGAGTAGAGTACAAAAATAACCCCTTGGTTTTTATGCACCAACAGGTTTGTCTCCGCCTCACCCGAGCGCAACCGATGACCCCAAAAACAGCGAAACCCATTCATAAGCCAAGCAATGCACAGGATACAATCTGAACCATATATATTGTATGTTAACACCTTGAATGGCGGATGAAGCGCTAACAGCGCCACTGCGGCTATTACCTGTGGTACGTACGCTCCAGATGCGTCCTAATGCCACATCTGTTCGTCTAATAGACTTGAACAAAAGGTCGGACTTCATTATGGAGCTCTATATGCTAGATCGACACACCGTGCCTAATAACCCGATCCAGACTGTTAATCATTCACTAACGTCACTGTTGCTTTTATCCAATCATGTGCCACAAAAAGCTCTTCCACGTGCGTTAGGTCGGACAAACAAGTCAGACAAACAAAGCAGCATGTCATTTTTGTCAGTCTCAGAGATGAGTACATCTCGATGTGTTTGTCCGACATAACGCACGTGGAAGTCTTTTTTCTCTGATATGATTGAATAAAAGATATAAACATAGATGTACATAGATTCAAACATAGATGTACATAGATTTAAACATAGATGTACATAGATTTAAACATAGATGTACATAGATGTAAACATAGATGTACATAGATTCAAACATAGATGTACATAGATGTAAACATAGATGTACATAGATTCAAACATAGATGTACATAGATGTAAACATAGATGTACATAGATTTAAACATAGATGTACATAGATTCAAACATAGATGTACATAGATGTAAACATAGATGTACATAGATTCAAACATAGATGTACATAGATTCAAACATAGATGTACATAGATGTAAACATAGATGTACATAGATTTAAACATAGATGTACATAGATGTAAACATAGATGTACATAGATTCAAACATAGATGTACATAGATGTAAACATAGATGTACATAGATGTGCAACAAAGAAAATAAAGCAACTATTTACTTTGCTTACAAGAGACACGTGGCTGGGGTACGTTGATCGCTATACGGCCTATACCACCTATATTACACATAGAGATTACTTACACCACTGGAAGAGAGAAAACAGCTTGTGCTAAATCAGTCATTGCGTGTGTGCACGGTTCTGGCTGTGAGTAATATGTGAGCAATGCGGCTAAAAAATGGGAAGAAGCCAAGAGAAAAACTTTGAAAGAGGCGATCAGCGCACGCGCACATGTCTTCCCGGAAGTATCCGAACAATCCATCGTAAAGCTACCGACGGCCAATTTCCAGGGACTCCATTGTGGACTGCCGACTGGGTGGTCGCGGGGGAGGGGGGCGGGGGGGGGGGTGCGGGGAGTCGCTACTTCCGGACGCGCAGAAAATGAAAACCGAGGATAACTGCGGTGATGATGTGTAAGTAAGACGTAAGAACCAGATTCTTCGAACGGTAGGACGTATTTAAAACTTAAAACCCAGAATTCATAACCCCCATTTACAGTAATGCATCAGGCTAAACGGTACGTGACGCGTACGCCCTCAAGAGGCGATCGGGTTTAAGTTTCGTGGTGGGAACCTGGAGTCAGAGCGTCCGTTGAGCGCAGCTGCCATAGACATACGTAAAAAAACCCACAACATTGAGCCTTGCACTCAGCCGACGAGGGCGCCTAGGTGCAACACGCGTCATGCCTTCCCATGTTACACCGCGCCGTAATTTAATTCACAAATACAGAAACAAGTAGTTGGATCGCCGATAGGAAAAAGAAGGCATGAAAGGGCGATACAATAGCTCTACAAAAAAGCGCAGTTGCCCCAGTTAATGTGCCTGCCAGTCCTGTCGTGGGTATGGTAACGAACGGGAACTATTTATCTCCAATTTTTTGTGTGAGTGCACTTTTTGTATTCTTGCAGGGCAATTCGTGCAGTCTGGGGTACGTAGCCTTGATAATTATAAGATATAATGACGGTCTTGTCTGGAGGGGTCGTTATCACGTGTATTGTGATTGTTCGCGAGTGCAAGTACTACGTTTTGCTCCAGATGACAAGCGTCCCGTGACGGAATAGATCTCCAGCTGGTGCCAGTACTTTATCTTTAGGTGCGATTCGACCGCTGCCAGAGGTCAAAATCTTGCACATAGGCCGTCAATGAACGAGAACCTAACTGAAGCATGACAATTACCCCGGTTGCTGAATCACAGTACTTACAAAGTAAGCAGGATTTATAACCCGCGAACATTGTGTATGATACTAGCCGCCCCGCTCGCTATGACGGCAACTCATTCAACGACGATTTTCACACTTGTTTACATTTATTTCATTTTATGAGGTTTACAAAACATATTTGCCAGTATGTTTTCGCCTATTATTGCCGAAATGGGTGAGAGGCTATACGTGGGATTGGTTATGCTGATAGCAACGTAAGCGTTATAGTTGTTTTTGCGACATTAGAGAGTGACACGGGAAGAAACTGACACTGGCAAACGTTGACACTGGCAGAGATTGACACTGGCATAGATTGACACTGGCAGAAATTGTCACTGACAAAGATTGAAACTGACAGAGATTGACACCAGCAGAGATTGGCACTAGCAGAGATTTACACTGACAGAGATTCACACTGATAGAGCTTGACACTAGCAGAGATCGACACTGGCAGAAATTGTCACTGACAGAGATAGAAACTGACAGAGATTGACACTAGCAGAGATGGACACTGACAGAGATTGACACTGACAGATTGACACTGGGAGGATTGACACTGGGGAGATTGACACTAGTAGAGATTGTCGCTGGCGGAAATTGATATTGACAGAGATTGACACTGGCAGACCTTGACACTTGTAGAGATTGTCACTGGCAGAGATTAACACTGACAGACGTTGACACTGACAGAGATTGACACTAGCAGAGATGCAGAGATGGACACTGGCAGAGATTGACACTTGCGGAGATTGACACTTGCGGAGATTGACACTGGGGAGATTGACCCTGGGGAGATTGACACTGGTAGAGGTTGTCACTGGCAGAGATTGATAATGAGAGAGGTTGATACTGAGAGAGATTGACACTGACAGACGTTGACACTGGCTGAGATTGATACTGACAGCGGTTGACACTGACAGCGATTGACACTAGCAGCGATTGACACTGACAGCGATTGACACTAACAGGGGTTGACACTGACACTAGCAAAGATGGACACTGGCAGAGGTTGAAACTGGTGGAGATTGCCACTCGCAGAGATTGACACTGGTGGAGATTGACACTGGGGGAGATTGACACTGGTAAAGATTGACACTAGCAGAAATTGACACAGGCCGAGATTGACACTGGCGGAGATTGACACTGGCCGAGATTGATCCTGGCAGAAATTGAGACTGGTAGAGATTGACACTGGCAGAGATTGAAACTGACAGAGATTGACAATGGCGGAGATTGTCACTGACAGAGATTGGCTCTGACAGAGGTTGAAAGTGGCAGAGATTGACACTAGCGGAGATTGACACGGATATTGACACCGGGGAGATTGAAACTGGCAGAGATTGACACTGGCAGAGATTGACACTGGGATAATGACACTGGGAAGATTGACACTGGGGGAGATTGACACTGGCAGAAATTGGCACTGGCAGAAATTGGCACTGGCAAAGATTGCCACTGGCAGAGATCGACACTGGCAAAAATTGACACTGGTAAAAATTGACACCGACAGAGATTGAAACTGACAGAGATTGGCACTGGCAGAGATTGTTACTGACAGAGATTGGCTCTGGCAGAGATTGCCACTGGCAGAGATCGACACTGGCAAATATTGACACTGACAGAGATTGAAACTGACAGAGATTGGCACTGACAGAGATTGGCACTGGCAGAGATTGTTGCTGACAGAGATTGGCTCTGGCAGCGATTGACTGGCCGCGGTCATTGCACACTGCTGTCGTGCCGTTTGGTCCTCACGACTAATGGAGGTCTTCGTCTCAAGATTGATGCTTAGCTTCACGAACCGGAGTTCATCGTTTCAATTATTTTCAATAACTTTCCTGTGAAAATGTGGAGATCTTTATCAACCTTTAAAAGCCCAACCTACTACAACGAAGGGGAATGCGTGCATTTCGTTCGCGGATAATATGAAAACTCACAATATATATTATTATAATAAGTCAAATAAAATAATTGTACAAAGCACATAATTAAGGGAATATAATTACGTCAAAGTGTAATGCTTTGATAATGAAGGCATTAGGTCCGCACTGAATGACCTTGGCTCACGCCAATGGATGGTGACAGTAACAACGCGGCATCCAATACAGTGCGAGAGAATAGGATTTTAATATGAAAAAGAAGAATTAAATTGTCTATTTCAGACTTAAGATGAATGTCCACACATTGTGAGAAGTAACATCGCCATGACAATTGCAACAATAACGACATGTTTTCTATGGGAGAAAGAAACACATAAAAGATTCCTCCCCTGAATTTTGCTGCACATTTAGCCTGCTAAACGGTGCATGAAGAGAGCACAATAAGCGACAGTATAACAGGAGTGAACGACAAGACCGTTGACACCTTTCTCGGTTGCCGCTTGCTTACGCCTGGATAATAAGTACATTTATTACCATTCGCTAAGTTGTCCTGCAAAAAAAGTTCAAGTGTGAATAAAGCTCCTTTATAATGATATAACTGAACGCGTTATGTGTCAATTAGACATTAAACTTGTACTTTCGTTTCTGTCCACGGGGAGTACAACTCTACCCTTCCATTGCGTGTCGGCAGCCAAAATCCCAGCAGATAAATACACGAACTAAGAAATGGGACCCTCTCTCAAACTCTTTAAAGTGTAACCAAATTGTGATATGAATTGACGAATATTGTTGTATATCTGCATTTTTGTTGTGGAAAAAGAAACGAACATGCCGTATTGAGACAGTACTGCATTAACAATATGAGTATTACTATAAAACAGAAGTATATATTGCAAATATTATTAATTTTTTTAAGTTTTATTTAGACATCATTTCTTTTCAGAGGTTCCCCTGAAAGGGATGCTATCGGATGATCATATTATATGTAAGGTATCGAATAATGTTTGTGCGCATGCAATAATCGTTTCTTATATATACTGCATATAGCACAGCTAATCATACCGGTGAAACTCACAAGAATTATGTGTTTTAAACCGCCACAAATCAATTGCTAGCTAAAACATTACCATTCAGGAATGGTAAGCGTCAAGCTAGGACTTACGTATAGGACGGAAGCGAGCCAGACGAGGTGTGTTGTATTATACCTGATATCGCCAGTATAATATGTAACACCTTTACACTTAGTCTACACCTTAGTATGAACTACACGTTCCGGCTAAACGAAACGTTGTATCCACAACAGATTTTCCGAGGAAAGGAAAACTGCTCGACGTTTGTAGCTTGCAGACCTGATGTTTTTTTGTTTTTTTCAAATGATGATGTCAATCTCCAGTTGTGTGGTGAACATTAAATCCACCAGGGGGCGATAAAGAAATGAAGGAGGAGCCATTTCAGAGAGTAACAGTCACTTTCCAGGGAGGCTGTTGTCCCGTTAAAAACTGGCTTACCGGGAAAGCAGGATGGGAGGTTGAGGCGTGGGCAATATACATGTGTGGCTGGGAGTAGGTGGACGCGGAGAATGTAGCTGGGAGAGTGTCACGGAGTGTGCAAGCGTGGAGTGTGGTGACTGGGAGTGGGTGACTGGGAGTGGGTGACTGGGAGTGGGTGACTGGGAGTGGGTGACTGGGAGTGGGTGACTGGGAGTGGGTGACTGGGAGTGGGTGACTGGGAGTGGGTGATTGGGAGTGGGTGACTGGGAGTGGGTGATTGGGAGTGGGTGACTGGGAGTGTGCGGCGTGGACTGTGCGGGCATGGAGTGTGCGGGCATGGAGTGTGGTGACTGGGAGTGAGTGACTGGGAGTGGGTGACTGGGAGTGGGTGACTGGGAGTGGGTGACTGGGAGTGGGTGACTGGGAGTGGGTGATTGGGAGTGTGCGGCGTGGACTGTGCGGGCATGGAGTGTGCGGGCATGGAGTGTTCGGGCGTGGAGTGTGAGGGCGTAGAGTGTGCGGGCATGGAGTGTTCGGGCGTGGTGTGTGCGGGCATGGTGTGTGCGGGCATGGAGTGGCGGGCGAGAGTGTGCGGGCGTGGAGTGTGAGGGCATGGAGTGTCCGGGCGTGGAGTGTGAGGGCGTAGAGTGTGTGGCTGGGAGTTGTTTGGCGTGGAGTGTAAGGGCGTAGAGGGTGCGGGCGTGGAGGATGCGGGCTTAACGTGTACGGGCGTGGAGGGTGCGGGCGTCGAGTGTGTGGGCGTAGAGAGTGGCTGGGAGTATGTGGCGTAGAGTGAGCGGGCATGGCGTGTGCGGGTGTAAAGTGTACCGGCGTGGTGGGTGCGGGCGTAGATTGGGTGGCTGGGAGTATGTAGCCTGGAGTGTTCGGGCGTGGAGTGTGGGACGTAGAGCGTGCGGCTGGAAGTGTGCGGGCGTAGAGTGTGTGGCTGGGAGTGTGCAAGCGTGGAACGTGTAGCTAGGAGTGTGTGGCTGGAAGTGTGCGGGCGTGGAGTGTGTGGCTGGGAGTGTGCGGGCGTAGAGTGTGTGGCTAGGAGTGTGCGGGCGTGGAGTGTTTGGCTAGGAGTGTGTCGCTAGGAGTGTGTGACTGGGAGTGTGTGGCTGGGAGTGTGCAAGCGTGGAACGTGTAGCTAGGAGTGTGTGGCTGGAAGTGTGCGGGCGTAGAGTGTGTGGCTGGAAGTGTGCGGGCGTGGAACGTGTAGCTAGGAGTGTGTGGCTGGGAGTGTGCGGGCGTAGAGTGTGTGGCTGGGAGTGTGCGGGCGTGGAACGTGTAGCTAGGAGTGTGTGGCTGGAAGTGTGCGGGCGTGGAGTGTGTGGCTGGAAGTGTGCGGGCGTAGAGTGTGTGGCTGGGAGGGTGCGGACGTGGAGTGTGTGGCTGGGAGTGTGCGGCCGTAGAGTGTGTGGCTGGGAGTGTGCGGGCGTGGAGTGTGTGGCTGGGAGTGTGCGGCCGTAGAGTGTGTGGCTGGGAGTGTGCGGGCGTGGGGTGTGTGGCTAGGAGTGTGCGGGCGTAGAGTGTGTGGCTAGGAGTGTGTGGCTGGAAGTGTGCGGGCGTAGCGTGTGTGGCCGGGAGTGTGCGGGCGTAGAGTGTGTGGCTAGGAGTATGCGGGCGTGGACTGTGTGGCTGGGAGTGTGCGGGCGTAGAGTGTGTGGCTGGGAGTGTGTGGCTGGGAGTGTGTGGCTAGGAGTGTGCGGGCGTGGAGTGTGTGGCTGGGAGTGTGTGGCTGGGAGTGTGTGGCTGGGAGTGTGTGGCTGAGAGTGTGTGGCTAGGAGTGTGTGGCTAGGAATGTGCGGTCGTGGAGTGTGTGGCTAGGAGTGTGTGGCTAGGAGTGTGTGACTGGGAGTGTGTGGCTAGGAGTGTGCGGGCGTGGAGTGTGTGGCTGGGAGTGTGTGGCTGGGAGTGTGTGGCTGGGAGTGTGCGGGCGTAGAGTTGTGGCTGGAAGTGTGCGGGCGTAGAGTGTGTGGCTGGGAGTGTGTGGGCGTGGAGTGTGTGGCTAGGAGTGTGCGGGCGTAGAGTGTGTGGCTAGGAGTGTGCAAAGGTGGAGCGTGTGGCTAGGAGTGTGCGGGCGTAGAGTTTGTGGCTGGGAGTGTGCGGGCGTAGAGTGTGTGGCTGGAAGTGTGCGGGCGTAGAGTGTGTGGCTGGGAGTGTGTGGGCGTGGAGTGTGTGGCTAGGAGTGTGCGGGCGTAGAGTGTGTGGCTAGGAGTGTGCAAAGGTGGAGCGTGTGGCTAGGAGTGTGCGGGCGTGGAGTTTGTGGCTGGGAGTGTGCGGGCGTATAGTGTGTGGCTAGGAGTGTGCAAGCGTGGAGCGTGTGGCTAGGAGTGTGTGGCTGGGAGTGTGCGGGCGTGGAGTTTGTGGCTGGGAGTGTGCGGGCGTAGAGTGTGTGGCTAGGAGTGTGCAAGCGTGGAGCGCGTGGCTAGGAGTGTGCAAAGGTGGACCGTGCGGCTAGGAGTGTGCGGGCGTGGAATTTGTGACTAGGAGTGTGCAAGCGTGGAGCGTGTGGCTAGGAGTGTGTGGCTGGAAGTGTGCGGGCGTAGAGTGTGTGGCTGGGAGTGTGCGGGCGTAGAGTGTGTGGCTAGGAGTGTGCGGGCGTGGAGTGTGTGGCTGGGAGTGTGCGGGCGTAGAGTGTGTTGCTAGGAGTGTGCGGGCGTGGAGTGTGTGGCTGGGAGTGTGCGGGCGTAGAGTGTGTGGCTAGGAGTGTGCAGGCGTGGAGTGTGTGGCTGGGAGTGTGCGGGCGTAGAGTGTGTGGCTAGGAGTGTGCGGGCGTGGAGTGTGTGGCTAGGAGTGTGTGGCTGGGAGTGTGTGGCTAGGAATGTGCGGGCGTGGAGTGTTTGGCTAGGAGTGTGTCGCTAGGAGTGTGTGACTGGGAGTGTGTGGCTAGGAGTGTGCGGGCGTGGAGTGTGTGGCTGGGAGTGTGTGGCTGGGAGTGTGCGGGCGTAGAGTGTGTGGCTGGGAGTGTGCGGGCGTAGAGTGTGTGGCTGAGAGTGTGCGGGCGTAGAGTGTGTGGCTAGGAGTGTGCAAGCGTAGAGTGTGTAGCTAGGAGTGTGTGGTTGGGAGTGTGCGGGCGTGGAGTGTGTGGCTTGGAGTGTGCGGGCGTGGAGTTTGTGGCTGGGAGTGTGCGGGCGTGGAGTTTGTGGCTGGGAGTGTGCGGGCGTGCATGGTACGGGCATGAGCGTGTAGTATTTGTTTGGAGGGGGGGGCACCAATAACTAAGTATGTTATTATAAGTTCGAGGAAGGATGCTTGTCAAACTAGCAGCTCTTAAAACCGGATAAATTTGTAGGAGTTGGGGATAGATTCAATATGTCATTCGGTTTGTGACGCTACAACAGAGGGAAGGGGAGGGGGGTGACAAGTGTACCGTGATCATGGGTTTGTCAGTTCTTCACGTCTCTTAAATACCACCCCCCCTTCGCAATTTCTCTTTCTCCCTTTATCTTACTCCCGCTCTCTGCCTCTTTCTTTCTCCCTACCCCCCCCCCCCCGCTCTCTCTTGCCTTCCATTTGCTTTTTTTTTATCGCACCTATCATGACTCCGTCTTTCTTCTTACCTCGCTTAGTTATGTTTCATGGCGGATTTTATATTATAACAAGTATTAAGTCGTTAGGGATTTTTCTAAAATTTGCTTCTGTATCTCCGCAATGCTAACGAATATCCTGAATCTACCCCCATCCACCCCCCGCCCCCCCCACCCCTGCCCCCGGCCCCCGGTATGCAAGCAGACTACCAGCTACCCCAAAGACCTCTATCTATAGTAAGTAATACATCAAATTCGCCCAATATTTAGTTTTCGCGCCAGGCTGTCAAATATTGACTCTGATGTGGGCGCGCGCGCGATAGTGTGTGTGTGGGGGAGGGTGGGGGGGTAGGTAAGCTGGGTAGGGGTTAGGCGGTAAGAGGGTATGGGGTAGGGGGTATGGGGGGAGTCTGGGGGCGGGGGCAAGTTATGAACCTTCAAGGGTGTCACGGACGCCGTTGCTACAGTTCACCACCCAGCGAACACTCAGCAAACCGGAACCACACAAATCTCGCCCCGCGTCATAACCACTCACCGGGTCTGCACGAGTATTTGGAATGCGTCGGCACTCTTCGGTGGTCTTCGGCAGAAAGTCGGAACACCTGTGACGTAGGTAAATCGATTAACGCTGTCGTGTGGGATGGGTGACAGTCTCGCGGATGCTAGCTTTGTCAGGCGTGGGAGATTTATCATGGTTTCTTTTTTGGTTCCGTCTGTAATGACTTACTATGGATAGCAGATTGGCGTTTTTTTCCTTGTCGCAGGGGGGCGGGATGTGTCTGTCTGTGCGTGTGTGTGTGTGTGTGTGTGTGGGGGAGGGGGAGGGGGGTGGCGGGTGAGGGTTAATCCACACTCCCCCGACATTTATTGCCAAGATTTCATTTATGTTTTCTAAATTAAATGGTATTGTCAACAATATTTATATCTGGGCTGGATTAGATGCTTTTGTCCACAATTTTTATATTTGGACAGGATTAAATGCTATTGTCCACAATTTTTAGTGACAATTTATATAATCAACGCAGAAAAAAAGGGGATATATTTACGTTTTATGCCTCCGCTTGGTGACCCGCTTGGTGCAATGTGCTGAAAGTAATGTCAAGCAATCTACTTACCAGGGATCCGGCGTTTGAACTTTGGTGTCTGTGGGACGCCTTAGCCTATTGAGGTCATATAGCGACAATGGTAAGGGTCAAGGTCGAGAGGAACCATGTCTCCGGATGTAACCACCATCTTCTACTCCTTCTACGTTTCCCATGTCCTACAAAGAAGGACATGGGAAACGTATCCTGTATAAACATGGACACCCGCCGCTTGGGCTGGCAGAGCAGACCATACTCGACAATAGCCACATTGTTATATAGTAGGCCACGCGGTAACCGAAAAGGAACATGTGATAGAACACTACACAATTTAGTGTCGCCCTCTGGTGAGACATTTTCTACCTAACAGGTTACAATTGCAATAGATAATTGATAGCCTTTCACAAATGACAGTTCCACGCGTCCTCAGTATCATTCTGACCCCCCCCCCTTTCCCCCACCTAACGCTCCATCTAACATCTATCCCGACACCCCGCCCTCCATCTGCTCTCCTTCCCTATCTCCCTCCGCCTCCATCTGCCCTCCTGCCCGACCTCCCTCCGCATCCATCTGCCTTCCTTTCCGACCTCTCTCCGACTCCATTTGCTCCTCTACCCTATCTCCCTCCACCTCCATCTGCCATCCTTCCTGACCTCCCTCCGCCTCCATCTGCCCTTCTTCCCGACCTCCCTCCGGCTCCATCTGCCTTCCTGCCCGACCTCCCTCCGCATCCATCTGCCCTCCATCCCGACCTCCCTCTGCCTCCATCTGCCCTCCTTCCCGACCTCCCTCCTCCATGTGCCCTCCTTCCGTCCTTCCTCCGCATCAATCTACCCTCCTTCCCGACCTCTCTCCGCCTCCATCTGCCCTCCTTCCCGACCTCCCTCCGCATCCATCTACCCTCCTTCCCGACCTCCCTCCGCATCCATCTACCCTCCTTCACGACCCCCCTCCGCCTCCATCTGCCCTCCTTCCCGACCTCCCTCCGCCTCCATCTGCCCTCCTTCCCGACCTCCCTCCGCCTCCATCTGCCCTCCTTTCCGACCTCCCTCCGCATCCATCTACCCTCCTTCCCGACCTCTCTCCGCCTCCATCTGCCCTCCTTTCCGACCTCCCTTCGCCTCCATCTACCCTCCTTTCCGACCTCTCTCCGCCTCCATCTACCCTCCTTACCGACCTCTCTCCGCCTCCATCCACCCTCCTGCCCGACCTCCCTCAGCCTCCATCTGCCCTCCATCCCGACCTTCCTCTGCCTCCATCTGCCCTCCTTCCCGGCCTCCCTCCGCATTCATCTACCCTCCTTACCGACCTCCGCCTCCATCTGCCCTCCCTCACGACCTCCCTCCGCATCCATCTACCCTCCTTCCCGGCCTCCCTCCGCCTCCACCTGCCCTCTTTTCCGACCTCCCCCCTGCCTCCAACTGCCCTCCTTCCCGACCTCCCTCCTCCATGTGCCCTCCTTCCCGTCCTCCCTCCGCATCAATCTACCCTCCTTCCCGACCTCTCTCCGCCTCCATCTGCCCTCCTTTCCGACCTCTCTCCGCCTCCATCTACCCTCCTGCCCGACCTCCCTCCGCCTCCATCTGCCCTCCATCCCGACCTTCCTCTGCCTCCATCTGCCCTCCTTCCCGACCTTCCTCTGCCTCCATCTGCCCTCTTTCCCGACCTCCCTCCGCATTCATCTACCCTCCTTACCGACCTCCGCCTCCATCTGCCCTCCCTCACGACCTCCCTCCGCATCCATCTACCCTCCTTCCCGGCCTCCTTCCGCCTCCACCTGCCCTCTTTTCCGACCTCCCCCCTGCCTCCATCAGCCCTCCTTCCCGACCTCCCTCCTCCATGTGCCCTCCTTCCCGACCTCCGTCCGCATCCATCTACCCTCCCTACCGACTTGCCTCCGCCTCCATCTGCCCTCCTTTACGACCTCCCTCCGCCTCCATCTACCGTCCTTCCCGACCTCCCTCCGCCTCCATCTACCGTCCTTCCCGACCTCCCTCCGCCTCCATCTGCCCTCCAGCCCGACTTCTCTCTGCCTCCATCTGCCCTCCTTCCCGACCTCCCTCCGCCTCCATCTACCCTCCTTACCGACCTCCGCCTCCATCTGCCCTCCTTCCCGACTTCTCTCCGCCTTCATCTGCCCTCCTTTCCGACCTCCCTCCGCCTCCATCTACCCTCCTTTCCGACCTCCATCTGCCTCCATCTGCCCTCTTTCCCGACCTCCCTCCGCATCCATCTACCCTCCTTACCGACCTCCCTCCGCATCCATCTGCCCTCCTTCACGACCTCCCTTCGCATTCATCTACCCTCCTTCCTGACCTCTCTCCGCCTCCATCTGCCCTCCTTTCCGACCTCTCTCTGCCGCCATCTACCCTCCTGCCCGACCTCCCTCCGCCTCCATCTGCCCTCCATCCCGACCTTCCTCTGCCTCCATCTGCCCTCCTTCCCGACCTCCCTCCGCCTCCATCTGCCCTCCTTCCCGACCTCCCTCCGCATTCATCTACCCTCCTTACCGACCTCCGCCTCCATCTGCCCTCCCTCACGACCTCCCTCCGCATCCATCTACCCTCCTTCCCGGCCTCCCTCCGCCTCCACCTGCCCTCTTTTCCGACCTCCCCCCTGCCTCCATCTGCCCTCCTTCCCGACCTTCCTCCTCCATGTGCCCTCCTTCCCGTCCTCCCTCCGCCTCCATCTGCCCTCCTTCCCGACCTCCCTCCGCATTCATCTACCCTCCTTCCCGACCTCCCTCCGCCTCCATCTGCCCTCCTTCCCGACCTCCCTCCGCATTCATCTACCCTCCTTACCGACCTCCGCATCCATCTGCCCTCCCTCACGACCTCCCTACGCATCCATCTACCCTCCTTCCCGGCCTCCCTCCGCCTCCACCTGCCCTCTTCTCCGACCTCCCCCCTGCCTCCGTCTGCCCTCCTTCCCGACCTCCCTCCTCCATGTGCCCTCCTTCCCGACCTCCCTCCGCATCCATCTACCCTCCTTACCGACTTGCCTCCGCCTCCATCTGCCCTCCTTTACGACCTCTCTCCGCCTCCATCTACCGTCCTTCCCGACCTCCCTCCGCCTCCATCTGCCTTCCTTTCCGACCTCCCTCCGCCTCCATCTACCCTCCTGCCCGACTTCCCTCCGCCTCCATCTGCCCTCCTTCCCGACTTGCCTCCGCCTCCATCTGCCCTCCTTTCCGACCTCCCTCCGCATCCATCTACCCTCCTTAACGACCTCCCTCTGCATCCATCTGCCCTCCTTCACGACCTCCCTTCGCATCCATCTACCCTCCTTCCTGACCTCTCTCCGCCTCCATCTGCCCTCCTTTCCGACCTCTCTCCGCCGCCATCTACCCTCCTGTCCGACTTCCCTCCGCCTCCATCTGCCCTCCATCCCGACCTCCCTCTGCCTCCATCTTCCCTCCTTCCCGACCTCCCTCCGCCTCCATCTGCCCTCCTTCTCGACCTCCCTCCGCATTCATCTACCCTCCTTACCGACCTCCGCATCCATCTGCCCTCCTTCACGACCTCCCTCCGCATCCATCTGCCCTCCTTTCCGACCTCCCTTCGCCTCCATCTACCCTTCTTTTCGACCTCCATCTGCCTCCATCTGCCCTCTTTCCCGGCCTCCCTCCGCCTCCACCTGCCCTCTTTTCCGACCTCCCCCCTGCCTCCGTCTGCCCTCCTTCCCGACCTCCCTCCTCCATGTGCCCTCCTTCCCAACCTCCCTCCGCATCCATCTACCCTCCTTACCGACTTGCCTCCGCCTCCATCTGCCCTACTTTACGACCTCCCTCCGCCTCCATCTACCGTCCTTCCCGACCTCCCTCCGCCTCCATCCGCCTTCCTTTCCGACCTCCCTCCGCCTCCATCTACCCTCCTGCCCGACCTCCCTCCGCCTCCATCTGCCCTCCAGCCCGACTTCTCTCTGCCTCCATCTGCCCTCCCTCACGACCTCCCTCCGCATCCATCTACCCTCCCTCACGACCTCCCTCCGCCTCCATCTACCCTCCTTTCCGACCTCCCTCTGCCTCCATCTGCCCTCCTTCCCGACCTCCCTCCGCATCCATCTACCCTCCTTACCGACCTCCCTCCGCACCCATCTGCCCTCCTTCACGACCTCCCTTCGCATCCATCTACCCTCCTTCCTGACCTCTCTCCGCCTCCATCTGCCCTCCTTTCCGACCTCTCTCCGCCGCCATCTACCCTCCTGCCCGACCTCCCTCCGCCTCCATCTGCCCTCCATCCCGACCTCCCTCTGCCTCCATCTGCCCTCCTTCCCGACCTCCCTTTGCCTCCATCTGCCCTCCTTCCCGACCTCCCTCCGCATTCATCTACCCTCCTTCCCGACCTCCGCATCCATCTGCCCTCCTTCACGACCTCCCTCCGCATCCATCTACCCTCCTTCCCGACCTCTCTCCGTCTCCATCTGCCCTCCTTTCCGACCTCCCTCCGCCTCCATCTACTCTTTTTTTCGACCTCCCTCTGCCTCCATCTGCCCTCCTTCCCGACCTCCCTCCGCATTCATCTACCCTCCTTACCGACCTCCGCATCCATCTGCCCTCCTTCACGACCTCCCTCCGCCTCCATCTGCCCTCCTTTCCGACCTCCCTCCGCCTCCATCTACTCTTCTTTTCGACCTCCCTCTGCCTCCATCTACCCTCCTTACCGACCTCCGCATCCATCTGCCCTCCTTCACGACCTCCCTCCGCATCCATCTACCCTCCTTCCCGACCTCTCTCCGTCTCCATCTGCCCTCCTTTCCGACCTCCCTCCGCCTCCATCTACCCTCCTTCCCGACCTCCCTCCGCATTCATCTACCCTCCTTACCGACCTCCGCCTCCATCTGCCCTCCTTCACGACCTCCCTCCGCCTCCATCTACCCTCCTTCCCGACCTCCCTCCGCATTCATCTACCCTCCTTACCGACCTCCGCCTCCATCTGCCCTCCTTCACGACCTCCCTCCGCCTCCATCTACCCTCCTTCCCGACCTCTCTCCGCATTCATCGACCCTCCTTACCGACCTCCGCATCCATCTGCCCTCCTTCACGACCTCCCTCCGCATCCATCTACCCTCCTTCCCGACCTCCCTCCGCCTCCATCTGCCCTCCTTTCCGACCTCCCTCCGCCTCCATCTGCCCTCCTTTTCGACCTCCCTCCGCCTCCATCTACACTTCTTTTCGACCTCCCTCTGCCTCCATCTACCCTCCTTCCCGACCTCCCTCCGCCTCCATCTGCCCTTCTTTTCGACCTCCCTCCGCCTCCATCTGCCCTCCTTTCCGACCTCTCTCCGCCGCCATCTACCCTCCTACCCGACCTCCCTCCGCCTCCATCTGCCTTCCATCCCGACCTCCCTCCGCCTCCATCTACCCTTCTTTTCGACCCCCCTCTGCCTCCATCTGCCCTCCTTCCCGACCTCTCTCCGCCTCCATCTACCCTCCTTCCCGACCTCCCTCCGCATTCATCTACCCTCCTTACCGACCTCCGCATCCATCTGCCCTCCTTCACGACCTCCCTCCGCATCCATCTACCCTCCTTCCCGACCTCCCTCCGCCTCTATCTGCCCTCCTTTCCGACCTCCCTCCGCCTCCATCTACCCTTCTTTTCGACCTCCCTCTGCCTCCATCTGCCCTCCTTCCCGACCTCCCTCCGCATTCATCTACCCTCCTTACCGACCTCCGCCTCCATCTGCCCTCCTTCACGACCTCCCTCCGCCTCCATCTACCCTCCTTCCCGACCTCTCTCCGCCTCCATCTGCCCTCCTTCCCTACCTCCCACTGCCTCCATCCGCTCTACTCCCCGACCTCCCTCCGCCTCCATCTGCCCGCTTTTCCGACCTCCCTCCGCCTCCATATGCCCACTTTTCCGACCTTCCTAGGCCTGTTTTTGGTTCCTCATTTGTTCTTCTTTTGTTCAAAAAGTTGTCCTGTAGATATTAATGTGGTGCATGATGTCGGTCACGTAGGACTGTTTCGGGTTCCTGTTTGAAGGCTATCGCGCTTGACATCGCCGGTTATGAAACCTTCTCACCGGATATATATATATATATATTTTCAGAGATATATATATTGATAGTGGCTTGGAGTGCATGCCCGCAGGCAGGCCTTTCGACTGATATATGGGTTGCGGCCGGCCGGGCGGGCGGGGTGGGGGGGGGGGGGGGGGGGGTGAGGGGTCCATGGGTGGTTGTTTATAAGGGGGGTCCGCAGGGTGGCTATATTTAACCTTATCATTATTTACTAATCAAGTTCCCTCAGTGATTTTCGACAATCTTGGTGAATCAAAGTAAAGTATCATATCGCAAATGAACAGTTTATCCGTTGCAAGAAAGAGAAGTTAAATGTGTTTTATGTCACAATGAAACAAACTCTTATCCCTTACTTCATAATTCAAACATTTATGATTGTCTATCTCATTCATGTTTGTTACATGATACATACTGGAAATAAAAAGTAAAGAGAACATTGTTATAACGAGAGCCCTCATAGCCTTGCATATTGACAAACATCCTTCACACCATCATAATGTAATAGCAATAATATAACAGCGTCTCTATTGCTTGCATGACTGCCATTCAGTCAGACCACCCACAACATGGCCACACCCCCTCCCCCCCCCCCCGCCCCACTCCCCTCCCCGTGTTGTCCCGCAGCCAGGGCTGTTGTCACTGGGACTGAGGAGGGGGGTGGGGGGGGGGGCAGACCGGAGGGTACAGCGAATAGAAAAAGAATCTTCATTACTGCACAGATACACTCCGCTGCTCCAATACCCGTCTACTCGGTTTCCACCCCCCACCCCCGTCCACCCGCCCCTGTACCCTCATTGGCCTTGCTCACCACCCCCTCCTCCACTCACTCACCCCCCATGGTTCACGGGGTGTGACGTACTTGTCATGAGATAAAGCGTTAATATCAGTTTAATGGACAGATGTCGCGAACTTTCCCCGGAGGTAAAGGAAAATGAACTACATGCATGAGACGCTTGGACCAAGCCCACTATATATATATGTACATATATACAGATATATAATTATGTATCTAGGACTGGTCCAGAAGTGCATGGTAACCCCTGAACTGAACTTTTACCCCCAATTCTCGTTAAACTGCTGAGGTAATCAGCAGGTTACTTGAGCGATACCGTGTAAACAACAATACGATTCGAATAAAGGTGAATATATGTAGAAATAATTATTTGTTTTCGTGGTCAGTACCCCGAAGACAGACGTCAGACGGATTCAAGGCAAATATTTACAAACGAAACTGATTATTCGGTAACAGTTTAAACAGTAAACTTTAAGCTGATTGCTCGGGTGGTGGAGCGATATCACCGGTATACATTGTCCCTCCATTTCCATAAATTGTCCAGCCATTTTTCTGTCATTGTCTTGCCATTTTTCTGTCATTGTCTTGCCATTGTCCAGCCATTGTCCAGCCATTGTCCAGCCATTGTCCAGCCATTGTCCAGCCATTGCTCTATGTACAACACAATGTTCTGCAATTGTCCTGTCCTTGTTCTGCCATTGTCCAGCCATTGTCCAGCCCTTGTCCAACCATTGTCCAGCCATTGTCCAGCCATTGTCCAGCCATTGCTCTATGTACAACACACTGTTCTGTCATTGTTCTGTCCTTGTTCTGCCATTGTGCAGCCATTTTCCAGCCATTGTCCAGCCATTGTCCAGCTATTGCTCTATATACACCACGTTGTTCTGTCGCTGTCCTGCCATTGTCCAGCCATTGTCCAGTCATTGTCCAACCATTGTCCAGCCATTGTCCAACCATTGTCCAGCCATTGTCCAGCCATTGTCCAGCCATTGCTCTATGTACCACACAATGTTCTGCCATTGTCCTGTCCTTGTGCTGCCATTGTCCAGCCATTGTCCTGCCATTATCCTGTTACTGTCCAGCCATTGCCCATCCATTGCTCTATGTACAACACAATGTTCTGCCATTGTTCAGCCATTCTCCAACCATTGTCCAGCCATTGTCCAACCATTGTCCAGCCATTGTTCAGCCATTGTCCAACCATTGTCCAGCCATTGTCCAGCCATTGTCCAGCCATTGCTCTATGTACAACACAATGTTCTGCCATTGTCCTGTCCTTGTGCTGCCATTGTCCAGCCATTGTCCTGCCATTGTCCTGTTACTGTCCAGCCATTGTCCAGCCATTGCTCTATGTACAACACAATGTTCTGCCATTGTTCTGCCATTGTCCAGCCATTGTCCAGCCATTCTCCAACCATTGCTCTATGTACAACACAATGTTCTGCCATTGTCCAGCCATTGTCCAGCCATTGTCCAGCCATTGTCCAGCCATTGCTCTATGTACAACACAATGTTCTGCCATTGTCCAGCCATTGTCCAGCCATTGTCCAGCCATTGCTTTATGTACAACACAATGTTCTGTCCTTGTTCTGCCATTGTCCAGCCATCGTCCAGCCATTGCTCTATGTACAACACAATGTTCTGCCATTGTCCAGCCATTGTCTCAGGTGCGACACTGAAATGTCATATAATTTATAATGTAATATGCTGTTACCAGATTCGATCCCCTGCTTCTCGTGTCCCAACAAACCAACCGGACCAGACGCACTGACGTCATAACGCCCTCACGGCAAATGCGGCGACAGTCGGGGCTTACAGGGGGGATTTGACCTACATACAGTCAGAGAGTATGTACGCCACGACCTCTGATACGGCCGGTTGCCGGGAACTTCGGCACAGCGTGTTCGGCTGTTGTCAAGTGTGTTCGGATTGGTCAGCCCAAGCGGCCGGTGCGTGGTTCGAATCCCACCTGTGACGATGTCGCAGGGATAAAGACCCAGGGTCTTTCTTCGCAAAGAATAGGCGTTTGTTACTCCAGGAGACATGGCTCAATTGTACATTGACCCTTAAAGTCGTCGCGATATGCTATAAGGTGAATATAAAGTAAAAGCGACTTACTAAAACCAACCAACCAATCACCTACATATCATGTCTGTCATCTTGTTGACCACAAGGACCTAAACCTGACTTACACACGCAGATATATATACATATATATGTATAAAATATATAAAAGCATCACATGATGATAGATGGACTGCCGTTAATGTAGGTGTGGCATGGGTCTTCCGTTACCCAAGCATGACACCAGCAAGTCTATATCCTGGCTCACGTGGTAAAAATAAACCTTGCAGTTTGCATAGTCAGTGAACACATCATCCCTGTCATTCCACCCACCCCACTCCACCCGCTCCCGGTTCCCTATATATCCGGCTTCCGAGTATCTCCTGGGGTTTTACCGGAATTCGTTGATCTAACTTTCGTTTTCGGCCTGAATTTTCCGTTTCAAGTGATTTCTTATTAGTAAGGCATGAGTCAAAGCCACGGCCCACGTGACGGTGAGATCTAATCTAATCGGAGTTTGGGATCTGGGAGGGGTAAATGGCGACACGCGACACAGGCATATTTGACACATTCGACAGCTACCCTCAATTTCGGACACTGGGGATCTAAAAAGGCGACATTGACGCACACAATGGCGCTCTAGGAAAAAGCGACACTGAACTTAGCCAAAAAGCGACACCAAACCCGTGAAAAATCGACACTGGCTACTGGACCCCCCATTCTAGACTAGAGTGTTAACAATTAAATCGTATGTTTCTCATGTCCCTGGCCTTCCATAATCGGGTCTGTCGGGTCTGTCTGGCGGCCATTACCGAAATATGCATGTTTTACCCACATCATACAACTCTCGCACCGTCTCTCACCTACTGGGATCCTCGCCGCGACCCATATGGCCTGGATAATGAAGCGTTTTAACGCCTAAGAGCCAGTCGTGACAATGTTTATTTCGGGTCGGTCGCCTCTTCGGAGAATCGGTCGTAAAGGAGTAATACAAGTAGCGTCTTTTGTTTTTAGGTCGGAGCCTTAAATGTTGGCTGGCCGGGCGGGACAAGAAACACAGACATTTTTATAACGACCCCGTAAACGCCGCGCCTGTATATGATTGTCAATGTGGTTTCCTCTCTCAACTGTATTTACATAACTTGTATGTGTATGGGACCAGGGTCATGTCTGTGTTTACGCTGCGTGTTATGTCTCTTTCACTGCAGGGAGTGAAGTGTGTACTTAAAGTGTGTTATTTTGTCATGGGGAAAGGAGAAGATTTGATAGCTTCGTAGAATCTAAAGGATTATCGGGTCTACGAATCTAAATATCGTTATTGAAGTCCTTATTGTTTAACTACATCACATCACGCCCCCCCCCCCCCTACAATGTAGACTTATATTACAAGGTTACTGATACCAAAGATATTAGTACACCCAAGATAGGTCATACGGTGATTTTCTTGTACTCGTTCGCCGGTGGCGCCGCCAAGCGGTTAGCGCGTAGTGTTGCACAGCGCCGCTGGCAAGAGGCATTATGATCAGGCTTGTAAATTTTGTGGTGCCATAAATTGCACGAATTTTCCCATAATGTCTTTTTTCATATTCCCTAAGGAAAAAAGAAAGATAACACCTACTTCTGGCGTTAATTTTATCAATCATCAACAGTCAACGCAGTCAACAATCTAAGGCTGCGTTCGCGCGGCACACACCGGACGACACCGGACAACACTAGTGACTTTCCTAGCGCGAACGGATGGGAGTGACCTAGATTCGTAACCCGGGTCGCGCGCTTTACGCTCCTGCCCATGAGGTGGGGCGCCTGGTGTCGTCAGGGAACAAGATGGCGGAGGGCGACTGTTCCGTGGACGGAACATAATAAGCTTTGCGTGTATTGGTGCATGATGTCAGAGACCGAACCACACGTAATCTCTGATGTGAAATGTATTTCTATGTAGCCTAGACATGAGAAACAGATTTGTTGGAATGTTGATCTAGGCCTACTGTATGACGCGAATGGGGGGTGGGGGGGGGGGGGGGTCCTTCCGTGATATGTTGTGTGAGGGGGAGGGAGTGGGAGTGGATGGGCGTCTCACGTGCGTGTATGTGAGGGGGGGGGGGGGCGGGTGCAAGGGGTATTTCCGTTCTTCGAGATTTTTCTAGCCTGTTTTTTGTGAAATTAATTGTGAATCTCTGGCGTGGACACCATCCCCCGGTTATAAAAAAAGTGAGGAACCCTCTCGGTCATTTTCACCCCCCCCCCCCCCCCACTCCGCTCGCAAGTTTTCAGTTTTCTGCCCCCCCCCCCCGCCTTGTCAAGATTCGTCCCTGCTACCCATTCAGCGACAACTAAATTTACCTCTCTAAAATCACACCCGCCATTATACCGTAGATGCGAGTTCACCCCCGATCGTTGGCGCCCATGATTGACCGTGATTGACCTAATTGCGTAACTAGGTCACTACTGGTACCGTGCAAAGTTACCCCGCGCGAACGCAGCCCAACAGGCACAGTAGAGGAACTTGGGGCAAACTGACCTATCGGTTTCATATGGCCCACCACAATAACGCGCAGTTGCGGTGCTGCCACCTGTATTGAAGCGTTTTATATTTGTTCCTGTTTCTTGCGTGATACCTTAACAAATCTACATGGGCGCTGAAGCAGACAGTTGACCTTCGTTACCGAAGTAAAAGATTCTGGGCTGTTGCCATCTATGGTAAACACCGGAAGAAAGTAGAGCTCAGTGGATACTAGCTTGAGGGAAAATTTTGATAAATTAAAACGATCAAAGATCCAAGTCCAAGTCAAGCCCCAAACGTAATTCAGATTAGGAATATACTGTGCCGTATTTTTCTTTTTATTGTCCAGCCATTGTCCAGCCATTCTCCAGCCATTGCTCTATGTACAACACAATGTTCTGCCATAGTCCTGTCCTTGTTCTGCCATTGTCCAGCCATTGTCCAGCCATTGTCCAGCCATTGCTCTATGTACAACACAATGTTCTGCCATAGTCCTGTCCTTGTTCTGCCATTGTCCAGCCATTGTCCAGCCATTGTCCAGCCATTGCTCTATGTACAACACAATGTATCATCTTTGATGATCACGAATATGCTTGAAGAAGAAAACGATGTGCGTCACAGGAAGCTTGAAGAAGGGAGAGTTGTGAGCCCCTGGGAGCCGGAAGCGTTGATTGAGGCAGAGCGAGGCGGCACGCGACATCGTGTCTCCTACATCCCCACTCCTAAAAGCTACTAGACATCCAGTTAGAAAGACAAAGCCAAGTAACAGGCAATGTCCCGCTACGGTCCCCACCAACAGACAGAGTGTGGCAAGGCCCGGCTGATTTTGAGAAGTCAGAAACCTCGGAGAAACTAAGGGTCATTCCTTCCAGCAGCTCGTCAGGATAAGACGCAGATGGGGGTGGGGCACTATTATGCAACTCTGGTGGGGGTGGGGGGTGGGGGGCGGCTTTGAAAATGTGCGTTCATGGAGCGGATTTTGGCGGTGAACAAGGGGGGGCCTTAGAGTTTGCCTTTTTAGGCTGTTCAGTTCACTCATTAAGATGCTGACATAACGTGCTGACCCACTGTGACATAAAACATGTTTTTTCTGCTCGTAAAAAATATGTTCGTGTCACTCGCATGTGTCCAAGCTATGTTATTCACAACACTATTGTTGTCAGTTTATCAAACTTTGGCTCTTTTTATAGCTCTGCTTGTCCCCCCTAAAAATACGAATAAAGTTTAGGTGGTCAATTTCCCCCATGTTCCCCTAAATCAGAGGAGTTGGGAGGGAGCTGTCCCCCACTGCGTATTCAAAACACAGTGGGATCGTTGCCAAGCATTACTCAGCAATTACCAGAGGACAACAAGCTCCTAGGTACTGCTAAGGCCTAATGAATGTGTAATCAGGTGTCCTGATCGATGACCTGGGGTTTGAATCAAAATAAAGTTAGGCTAACTCAGACTCCGGAACTCATATAATATAATTACAAATCTCTTTACTTTCAGGCTTTCTGTTGTTCGTTATATATTCACGCTTACAGACTTATGTCTTTTGCCTTTTTGTACGACAAAATGTGTCAATCAATGGCGGTTCCAGTAAGTAACTGGGGGGCAGGAGAGGGGGGAGGGGGTCTGAAAAACTCGGTCAGGATCCGCCAAATTGATGAAGGAAATTTTGCATTGAAATAATGGCATTTATCCTCAAAAGGGAGGAGCTCTTAGAAGTGTTAAGTGTTAATAAAAGAAATATTATGAAAGGAATCTTCATAGATCCCAAACATCCACAATTGAACAGGTGGGATTGGCATCACCCAACTGTCGCTTATGCTGGCCTGAGCGAAACACACTTGTCAATAGCGAAACGCGCTACATTATGAACCACAGAGTGACCACCACACGCATCTAAAGGTCTAGCTGATTGGCACAGTTGTAACAATGCTCTCCATCAATTTTACTTCCCTTTGTGCAAGAGCCGCTTCGATAGCTCAGTGCGTTAGAGCGTTCACAATATGCGCTCAGGTCACCTGAGAGTCTAACGGTATGTGGATCGGTGGTTCGAGCCCCGCTGTGGCCATATGTCTGTGTGGTCGCAGGATAAAGATCCCATGTCCTTCTTCGCAAAGAGTAGGGGGTTACCCCCGGAGTCATGGCTCCGCTCTTCCCTTCCTTCTCCCATTGACGCGATATGACCAAAAGTGGTTAAAGCGTCCTGAATAACCAACCAACCATCTTCGCCCGAACATCGAGTAATGGATCTCGAAAGCGCCACTTATAGGTGATGTATTTGGCCATGGGACTCTGTAAACACTCTCATGTCAAGTGCTTGAAAGCTTGTCCATCGACTGCGGCAGCTGTGCAGGCGCCGACCCCGAACCTCGCGACAAAGCATTTATTTACAGCGGAAAACTCTCCTTCTGAGACACCCCGGAAGTGTCATCCAAATGGGTGTCAGTCACGGGCCCGCGTGCGAGAGGGGCCATCCAATTCGCTATGTGCCGTTGCTGTGCATTTGTAATCATTGTGGGTCGCCCTGGCACTTGCACTCGCACTCCCTCTAGCGGCGGGGACGGCCGATAACTAAGCAATGGCCTGCAGGCATAGGTGAATCGCTCGATGAAAGAGGCCAGCACGAGTGCGTGAATCGCTTTCAACTCGGAGCAGTGACAACGCTATGCTATCTGTATCATGACGCACGGGCTGGCCTTTAAAGTCTCCTCCAGCATCGGATATAAAAAGGAAAAGTCTTGTTTGTCATAGGAAGTGAAGATGACATGAAGTGATGCTATCGACGACATTTGATGATGCACTATTGCGTTTTACCCCATGCTTGACACAGACACGCACATTTACCCTGTGTCCTTACGACCTAGAACAGATCATCTGCTGGATATTCACACCTATGTGTCGATGATTTATGGTCATAGTATATCCAATACATAACTTTATTATTGATTACAACTCTGCCGTGAGAACTACCGTGTTAATACAAGGACATCGGTAATTGGCGCATAATTGGTGACCTGCTTTTCCTGTTGGTGTGATGACTGGCTTTCTGCTTCATGGTAGGTTTTATTTTTGTGAGGCAAACTTCTCAAACATATTAACAGTGACTTCTTTCCTCCGAAAAAGAGGCCTCACCTGCCACAGATTTACTTGAATGCAGGCTTAGAATAACATCTTAAGGATAATAGACAATAGTAACTTATAGTACGTCCCAAGCAGTGAGTAAAGAAACTCATACAACTTAAAATCGAAACTTCCCAATTTAGCTTTATCATCGCTGCTGCTGGGTTGTTGGAAGACATGCAGTGCGATCACAGCTTAACGATGCGGTTTATCCGCGTCCTGGTGATCCTGACATATGTATCGGTCACCAGTCTCCGCGGAGAGCTCAGCTCCACATTGTACACGCGTTTCCAACCGCAAAACGCCACTGATCCGGATGTCTGTGAGATGTGGCGCCATCTAGCGAGGCGCGCGAGGCTCGAGTGCGCCGTCGGCTGCAGTCAAAGACCCGGATGTTTCGGCTTCGGATCCCGGGTGGATCAGCTGGGGACTGAATGCCAGCTTCTTCTGGATGCGGGTCTCGGGGTCTGCAACGACTCTGATCCCGTTGTTTACCAATCTCCAGGATCGGGATACTCCTATAACCGCGTAGAGACATTGGACGCCGCAGGTAAACTTGTTACTTTTAACAAAACCAAGTTAAGGATAAAGAAATAAGGGTAAATAGCCGGGGGGGGGGGGGGGGGGCAAGGGGAGGAAGCGGGGGGGTCGTATTCTCAGATCACGAAGACTAAATTTTTTTATTCCCGGGTCAAGATGAATTAAATGGAACCCTCTCTACGCATACATTGGAAGGGACCGATACCTGATATAAATTGGCGATTTCCCAATTCACGGTTATCTAATATTAAGATTCTCAGTTCACAGTTAATAAAAATCCTTGATCACGACGATCGGATAAGATCTCATTCCCAGTTCACAAATTGTTTGTCTCATTTCATTCCCAGTTCACAAATTATGTGTCTCATTCCCAGTTAATGGTGAAATTAAAAGCCGTTCCCGAAGAACGGTATGCCCTTGCCCCCCCATCCCCCCCCCCGCCTCCCAAAGCAAGGCTGCATGACTGAAAGTGGCCTGGGAGAGCATTTTTTAATTTCTTATTTAAGCTTTATTTATTTCAAGAGAGTACTTATAGTTGTTCAGATAGCTCAGTGGGCTGGATCGCTCTCATTGAGCGCTCTAGCTACCTGAGAGCCTGACGGCACGTGGATCGGTGGTTCGAGCCCCGCTGTGGCCATGTATCTGTGGTCGCAGGATAAAGATCCCATGTTCTTCTTCACAAAGAGTAGGGATTATCCCGGGACATGGCTCCGCCCTTTCCTTCCGTCTCTCATGGCGCGATATGACCAAAATTGGTTAAAGCGTCCAGAATACACAACCAACAACAACCCACCCCTTAAATTAGTAACCCCTTGTATCTCAGTTGGTAGCACACTGGGCTTCGTTAGACAAGTTTTGAGAGGCATAGTACAATGCCGGCCCGTCTCACAGCCACAAAGCCAGGGTTAAACCGATGGCGGAGTCACAGTTTAACCTGTGTCATTGCGATTTACTTTATTGCCCCAGTTTAGCCCACGTTTTACAACGTCTATTAATTATACTCGATATTCTAAGGATTATAGATAAATATAAATATATAAGCCTTATCGCTCATATCTCCATTTTAGCTCGTTTTGGGGCCCAGTTTGATCTGGTCTATGCAGGAATGATGGCCTGCTTGGGTTATTGTCTATAGCCTTACATGTGTTTAATCTTTAGAAACTTTAAATGGTATCTATTCCAGGAATACAAAGGGTTACCTTTTTTCGTCTGTCCTTGTTTCATATCTAACTATATTTAGACCCTCTGGTACATGTAATATTACATTACCTGCATGAGGGCCTAGATTTAACTAATAAATGACATATATATATATATATATATATATATATATATATATATGCCATGGATGTACAGGGCTACATTTGGCTGTCCTTGTTGTATACCTAAATGTATTTGGAACATCAGGTAATGTAAAATTAATGAATGGTATATATTCCATGTATATATATATGGTTACCTTTACGCTGTTCTTATTTTATACCTAAATGTATATGATACCTGCATGTTTTATGGCTCATTCGGTGTCGGCCTCCCTGATCTATTGACAAGTTGTTGACCGTAAGCAGTACAGATTTTAATCCTTAACAAGGATCGCCGTAACAAGGTGCAAGGAAGGGGAAGTACATTCTTTACGGCTTTGTAGCGCAATGAGAAACTTCTACCCTTATTTATTGTGTACGACGGGTAGGATACACCGAAAAAACCCACCCTGAAAAAACCTCGTTCTGCCTAATCTTAAAATGAGGTCATTTCGCCTTGCGGAATGAGTCCACTGTGTCAGTTGATCACGAAACCCCAATCTACTGATTCGCCCTCACCTCTTCCACCCTTCACCCTCAACGGCACATCAACGTCAAGCCAAGGCACAATTATACTTCATGGTTTCTCATGTTCCGGAGCCCGTATGTCGCCCAAAGCCTCCAGAAAAGCCATTGGCCCCGACTTTTAGAATAGAAGCCGCATTCATCGTGCCTCGTACATTGAGATGAAGCGATATCATCAATGACACGCAGGTCGTGTGTACCGGAAGTGACGTCACAGACGATCGGTTCGGTATAAAACGTATTTCTTTTATCAATGCATCAGTTTCTCGCCTGACGATACCCCTTGTTTATTTATCTGCCACCGCAGCCCATTATGGAGGGAAAGGTATAAGCTTTTGGCCATACGGAGGGGCCTTGGGTAAATCGATGATATTAGGCACCAGTCCATATGAATTCAGCACTGTTTACCCTTCACATGTGACACTGCCGTGATCGATCTCATAGGAATACGATTCACGTCGGCTTTATTCTCTAAAAGCTATGCCACATTTATCCTCTGGCAGCCATGTCACCTTTAATCTCTGCCAGCCATGTCATCTTTATTCCGTCACCTTAAATCTCGGGCAGCCATGCAAATTTAATCTCTGAAAGGCTTGTTACCTTTAATCTGACAGCAATGTCACCCTTAATCCGTCATCTTTAATCTCTGACAGTCATGTCACTTTCATTCTCTGACAGCCATGCCACATTTAATCTCCATAAGAAATGTCACCTTGGATCTCTGACAGCCATAGATGTCCCCTTTAAACCGTCACCATTAATCTCTGACAGCCATGTCACCATTAATCTCTGACAGCCATGTCACCTTTAATCTCTGACAGCCGTTGTACCTTTATTCTCCGTCAGCCATGTCCCCTTTAATCTCTGACAGTCATATGTCACCTTTAATCAGTCACCATCAATCTCTGACAGCTATTTCCCCTTTAATCTCTGACAGTCATATCACATTTAATCGCTGACAGCCATGTCACCTTTAATCGCTGACAGCCAGCCATATTGCCTTTAATCTCTGACAGCAATATTTATCCCCATGTCCCAACCGCCGCGACAGTCGACCAATTATTCTAATACGTGCAAGCCACTAGCGCCCCTCGCGGAGATTATATTACAGACCGCACGTGACACTGAATGCCACTGTCCAGGTCTTTATATCCCAATCAATGACCGTGACCCGCTACTGAATTCTGCACATGCGCACCATCCCCTGTAATTGCCCTTGCCTGGAGCTGACAATGCATTAGCTCGTACAGAACGAGTCCAATTATCGCCCAGAGCTTCGTTGAAAGATCGCTTCCGCTTCTGACTGGCATTTCTTCATTTGGCGACACCTTCCCCCTGAGGTACAGGAAGTTTACCTGTCGCCTTGGTAATGACCCTGAGATCATTGACCGCTTCGGTTGACTTCCCTTTTTGGCTTGTTGTGCGTGAGATCCGATCAACCGCATTCAAATTTAACTGAAAGTGACAGGTTTAGGTATTCAATGGCGACGGGGAATCGGGATGTCAGGCTTGCTCCCTGCAGTCATGCTCTAACTACCATCATCTATGAAAGGCAGAAAACCTCACAGGGGGATTCACCACAGGCCAAAAAGGGTAAAAGAAATCAGCCCATTAGTCTTCTTCGATATATAAAGGCCTCGTTCGCAAGCGACCGTTAGTCGACTAATGGTTGACGATTTGGCTGCCGAACGGTGATTTGTCCAACCATCTAGTCGACCAGAACGAACCATGCCGCCACCCACGGTTCCTCTGGTCGATTGTCGTCCAATATGGCGGAGGGAAATGAGCAGTAAGCGGTGTTCGCGTCATCTTTGTGGCGTATACTTAATCTGTAACTTCGTTTGCAAGTTGATATCCATTCAAACGAATTAAAATATAGCATGGTTCATACGTAATTGCTTATTTTGCCAATTTATCATGTTTTCGTGCTAAATGTTCACATGATCGAACTAACTGTACGCTCGTTTACGGTACCCTTCTCCACTGTTTAGATTTTTGTTTGGGTGGGGGGGCGTTGGTACTCCTCCGGTCACCAAGCCGATACAGTGAGGCTCTAGCCAAAGGACACAGGGTGAAATGTTCTTTGTAAGACAATTCAGTGACGATCCAGAATTTTGCACAAGAGGGTCAGGACACACGGCGGTTAAAGGTGCTTGTTAATGGTGTTATTTCCGCCATGAGACCGATTGTCAACCCTTTTCGACTATCTTGCGTTCGGCATTAGGCTGTAATGCGCAGGCGCAATGGCGAAATCTAGGTCAAGAAATAGTCGACTAGCTGTCGCTTGCGAACGAGGCCAAAGTGGTGACTTTTTACTGTAATATCGCCCAACAAGGAAAGCGTGGGATCTATACTGCGACGTTCGCCAATTGTCCTCATCGGCAGTCGCGTACCACGTAATAGCCAACAACGTCCGGTCTGCATCAAAGGGCAGAGACAGAGAGGATGTAATATGATTCACCCTTAATGGATGTATCAACGATGGTTTACTTAGTTTGTCGCAGTACTGGTGTTTTCCAGAGAGGTTAAACTGCAGCAACGATTAAACTAAAGTGACTGAAGCACTCAGGCATGAGAAAAATGAAAACGCTTGGGTGTAATAATGATTGCAAGGGCGGATCCATGGGGTTGAGTTTTTCACTGCAAAGGTTTGGGCCTTCTGAGGCGTGGACCCCTCCCCCCTCCCCCCTCCCCCCTCCTCCCTCCCTTTAATGAGGAAGAATGCTATCTGAGAAGTAACCCCCCACCCCCGGTGGCAAATTTTTAGTGGACCCCCCCCCCCCCTTCAAATTCCTGGATCCGCCCCTGTGGTTGTAATGACATTATGGGGTATATAGAGCAGTTAACAGCGAAGACACGCCCTTCGTTTTTGACCTTTATTATAGCGAAATGTTTAATTTTTCCTGGTTCTACGTATTTGATCTGCAGTTACCAACGACATCTATTTTTGAGATTTAAGTAAGAACGACTCGATAAGAGATGTAGACGTTATAGGTAAACCTAGTACGCCTTACGTCGCTCAGTAACATGTGGTGGAGCGCACCAACCGGGCAGCAAGTCGGTCGCCAGGCTTACGCCGGCGTAAATCCGCGCGAGGAATTTTACCCGGTGTGCACCAAGCGGACGTAGGGCTGGCGTTAGTCGCAAGTTGGTCACACCGCTACGCTTGCTAGGGGGTAGGCGTAAGGCTAGGGGTTGGGTTGTCGCAAGTATCAATAACGCAACCCAGGATGATGAAACTTCTAATTTTCGACTTCGTGAAGCATGAAGGCAAACTGTCAGTCATAATTACTGGGTGAAATAGCATATGATGCACTTTGTTAAATAAAACAAATGAGTGTACAACTGACCCTGTGTCCCATGGGCTTTTCCAATGGTAATCCACGAGCGAGTGAATCATGTTGCACGCTGGATGCCTAGCGCAGTAACTGTTGTCTGTATCTTTATCAACGTCTCCTTTGTGTTGACGCACATCACAACCGCTTTTAAGATTGATGTTAAACCTCCTTATTATCTTTATACACTTTCAGCAAGGTCCGAATTTCTGAGTCATTGTTCTGTTTCGTTCGTGCTATTTTGTCTTGGCTCCAGCTTCAAAAGTGAGACTATATAGAAAGGCATGTGTTTATCATAGTAACGGAGCCACTTGCTTGTTTGTCTAAAGGGATAAAATTGAGGGGATCATGTCTCCTTTTTCCCTATAGAAAACATATGTTTGGGTCATTACTCGTGGGCGCGCTGCGGCTTGGCCTTGACCTAGGGGTTATCACCATTCACACGCCACTATGTCAAGAGTTTGAGCCAGAAAGGAATTGAAACTCGTGCAGGCCACATACCAATACATATCACAAAGAGCGGGAACAGGAAAGTGGAATGCTACTAATATGTTGTTCTGGTCAGCCGTATCATCACAATGCCCCTGTTTTTAATGATGTCTTGTTTTAACTGAACATGGGATGACTATTGCATCAACCTGAGCCCTCCTCACATTTCTTGATATTAAGCAATTGAGCAAGCATAGAAGACCACCCACGCCCAACAATGGGTCTCCGCATCCCGGCCTCGTATACTTGAAATTACGTTTATAAGAGCTGGCAGAAACGTTGCTTTTCAAAATCCGCCATCGAAATTAGGGGGAATTCCCCACATTTCCTGGATGTACGTCGGACGTAACTACGCCCGCCCAACGCCGGCTTGGTGCACACGACCTAACATTCCTCACCGCGTCCGACGTACGCGCCACGTAGTTACCCCGGAGCAACCACTGCGCCGGCGTAAATCAGCGACCGGTTGGTGCACTCCACCAATGGCGTCCTAACATATGGTTTGATACAACATTAACTCTAATATGTTATTTCAATAGCTTTGTGATGTGAATTACCATCAGGTGCATATGTATTGAGACACAGTGTGACATTCTTGATGACCTTCTGTTGCAGACGTTGAGAGGCAAATTGAATCCAACCAGCGTTTACCAGGCTACAAAGCAAATCAAAACAGGTTTCTATTAGGCTACAAAGCGAATCAAGCCCGGTTTCTATTAAGTTACAAAGCCAACCAAACCCGATCTATACCAGGTTACAAAACGAATGAAACTCGGTTCTTCTTGGGCTACAAGGCGAATCAAAACCAGTCTACACCAGGTTACACAAAGCGAATCGATCCCGGTTGTTCTGACTGACCCATGACATACCCCCCCCCCCCTCAGGAGGCAGCTGGTACGTCAATGGGTCTGCTCAATTTTTAATCTGGAGAGGGGCCGATCCCAAGGATTTTCGTCACAGTGGATTTTACCAAAGTCGTGCCACTTTCTCAGCTGGTGCGTGGATGGGCTCTAATTTTACACAGTTTTTGGTACTTGGATGGGCAAGATTTTGGGCATCAAATCAAAATATTGTGGTTTTTGACTTTTGTTTTATAAATATTGATTGTAATTGGAGAACCAAAATAGTAAAAACAGTAGTATTAAACAAGTTATAATATACTATCGACAGCGAAATAGTGAAATATACAAATTAACGTATCTCGGTGAACATTGCTCAGATATTGAATCAGTAATTAATGCCTTACACTTTTGACTGATATTGTTATTATCTGGCAATGCGCGTTTATTTTATATTTTGCATGAACATCTGTAAATAAAATATAGCATTAAAAAAAGCTCCAAGAAACCCAGATGGTACCAAGTGACACATTTAACATTATATTGTACGTTTCTGTTGCAGACGCCTGTGCCAGCAGTCCCTGTTACCATGGCGGCGCGTGCACTAACAATGGCGCCGGGTTCACGTGCACCTGTCTGCCCGGCGTGTGGAGCGGCCTCATTTGTGAAACACGTGAGCTTGCCCAATATCTTTCCTCCTTAACTGCATCATATATCGCTTCTGCCATGTCTTGGCATTGAGTTATGGACCAAAAAACAACGACAGCGGCAGAGGATTCGCTGCTTCAAAGGAATATTACGGAGTAACTTTTTCAGTTTTTACTTTTCTGTTTGGCTTATTTCATTGTGACTTCCGCCACACGCAGACCGCTTGGCGTCAATAATTTATTGATATATGGTAACGGCCTCTTTCGCCCGATGCGTCAAGCTCCGTTCGAGCGAATGGTGTGGGTGAGGATGCCCCCACCCCCCACCCTCCACCATCATGCACCACGGCCTATGTACCAGAGAACTTAATAGTTGCGTGGTACACGTCAACTTCAATTGGGTGGGTTTCAAACTTGGATGCTTTTAAAAAAATCGATCGTTCTTCCATGTTTTAGCATAGTTCACGTATTAACGCTCTCTCCCATGATTTACTACCAACATCCATTTCTTCGGCTTTGTGTAAACGAACCGCAGGTCGCCATATTGGCAGTTTTAGCTCTAAGGTTTAGAACCTTTTTTTACATGAATTAAGATTAGCATTTAACGACATGTCACTGATGCTGGCACCCTAGCTACGGATATCGATCGATGGAAGCTTTCGCAACCGGCTGAACTCATGCACCACACTTAGAGAAGGGCGCAGACCTAGACACGGTTACCGAGATACGAATAGAAGATCAAACTATTAGTACACGTACAATGAATCATTATAGTACGGAAGCATGCGTTATGTGATAATTTCCGTAAATTTTAATATTACGGTCACAAAAAAAAGGGCTGTTTTTCACAGAAATATAACAGGAGCCCCTAACAAATATGAGCGAGAGTTGGACAGTATATATGTGTGTATAGACGATTCATTGTTTGGTCTAAGAGAAAGATAAGCAAGAACTAGGCGGGGGATTTTAATGAATGGCATTGTGTGTTTTGTTTCAGTGTTAACTCTTTTAAAAATACGTACATTGTCATATCCAGTTTAAATGGGAGCAATTAAGTGTCTTGGACACTATAGCAATGCCAAAAGACTTAATAATAAATAATATGCACTTATCAGTGACATATAAGTCTTTCTCATCTGAAAAATTTCCGTCTGAGCACTGTTTTAAAAGCGACTGACTGACATGTGGTATGAAATTGTGTGTTTTGAGTTTTTCGCCTCCCACATTCTTCCTCCCACCCTGATCTCCCCAGCGCTGGTCTTCGCCTGTTACGTCTGCCAAAGCGGAAGTGATGCGGCGTGCGTGGAGGGCGCCCTGGCCGCCGACGAACAGAGGGCGCTGGCTCCGCAGATGGCGCCCTGTAACGGATACTGTTACATATCCAGGGTGCCGGGAACTAGCGGTAAGTGGCTGAGCCATAGTCCTGATGCATAGCCCTCACGACCTCAACCCTAACGGGCCCTAACGGGGGTGTATCAGCTTGTTGTCAGAAGGGTCAAATTTCCAGGGCTAGCTGAGCAATATCTTACAGTTACTGTTTTGATATTTTGGCGCATGGACCGTCTATTCAAGGGACCGTATACTTCAGAGACCGTCTAGTGAAGGGACCGTGTACTTCAGAGACCGTCTAGTGAAGGGACCGTGTACTGCAGAGACCGTCTAGTGAAGGGACCGTGTACGGCAGAGACCGTGTACTTCAGAAACCGTCTAGTGAAGGGACCGTGTACTGCAGGGACCGTGTACTGCAGAGACCGTCTAGTGAAGGGACCGTGTACTGCAGAGACCGTCCAGTGAAGGGACCGTGTACTGCAGGGACCGTGTACTTCAGAGACCGTCTAGTTAAGGGACCGTGTACTGCAGAGACCGTCTAGTGAAGGGACCGTGTACTGCAGATACCGTCTAGTGAAGGGACCGTGTACTGCAGGGACCGTGTACTCCAGAGACCGTCTAGTGAAGGGACCGTGTGCTGCAGGGACCGTGTACTGCAGAGACCGTCTAGTGATAGGATCCGTGTACTGCAGAGACCGTATAGTGAAGGGACCGTGTACTGCAGGGACCGTGTACTGCAGAGACCGTCTAGTGAAGAGACCGTGTACTGCAGAGACCGTCTAGTGAAGGGACCGTGTACTGCAGAGACCGTGTACTTCAGAGACCGTCTATTGAAGGGACCGTGTACTGCAGAGACCGTGTACTGCAGAGACCGTCTAGTGAAGGGACCGTGTACTGCAGGGACCGTGTACTTCAGAGACCGTCTAGTGAAGGGACCGTGTACGGCAGAGACCGTGTACTTCAGAAACCGTCTAGTGAAGGGACCGTGTACTGCAGGGACCGTGTACTGCAGAGACCGTCTAGTGAAGGGACCGTGTACTGCAGAGACCGTCTAGTGAAGGGACCGTGTACTGCAGAAACCGTACGGAATTATTCTGTGCAAATGCCAGAGAGCAAAGTAACGACGTTGAATGGACATGGGTTCGATTCCCGTCTAATGGAGCAATTGTTTTCGAGATGCAAGACGATAGGTGTTAAGTAGACGCCAAGTAGACAGTGGCGTTGGACCTGTTCGAGCACGTTCGCCTGTTCTTTTGTCACTTCTCGGCGCAGGCCGCACAGCTATGTTGTAACTGGGGTCTTGCAAACGATTTGCACAGGATCGTTGCCTTTTTATGAACAGTGCGGCATATACTCGCAAAAGGTTCGATGCCACTGAAGCCTTGCCAGTTACTTCCTTGACATGCTTGAGGTGACTGTTAGAGTGCAATCCCTGTCAGGAGAACCTCATTATGCTGCTTACCCCAGGCCATTTTGTTATTTTTTTTTTATATTTCCATAACAAAAATGCAGATATACAACAAGTTCCTCAATTCATATCACAATTTAGTTCAACTTTAAAGAGTTTGAGAGAGGGTCCCATTTCTTTGCATAGTTGGAGATTTGGGACGTGTACTTTTCTGATTGATAATGATATATAATAGTGTTTTTAATGCGGATAAAATTCGGAGCTATTTTCATCTTTTACATCTATATATATACTTCTTGGTTATTAAAAATATAAGATGATTAATGAGTTGGCTGTATAATGTCCTACGTTCACCCAATATACATGACTGAAAATCAACTGGTAAGGATATATTGCATGACTCATTTAACCATAGTACCAAAAGAGAGCTTCCCCCAGGACATGGTATCGGTTAGCCACATGCCTAGGTGGCAGTGACTCAAAACTCCCTCAATGGGGGTTCCCTTGAAGGGTAACGCTAGGCCAGTTTGTGTAGTAGTCCATAGTGGTACATTATGTCGAAGGCTGGAAACATCTTAAAAAAATATCGTTGGCTTCGTTGAGTGTCGCCCTAATAGTTCAGTGGGTCACAGCGCTTTTAGCATTTATCTCTCCCGTTGAGCGCTATGGCCACCTGAGAGCCTAACGGCACGTGGATCGGTGGTCCGAGCCCCGCTGTGGCCACGTCTGTATGGTCGCAGGATAAATTTCCTATGTCCTTCTTCGCAAAGGGTAGGGGGTTACCACGGGGACATGGCTCCGTTCTTCCCTCCTTCTCTCATTGACGCGATATGACCAGAATTGGTTAAAGCGTCCTGAATATTCAACCAATCGTTGGCTTCCAGGATATTATAATTCTGTTGCCCCAAATAAAAACAGCTGATTATTCGGGGACATTATTAGTCGTTAAAACCCTATCCTATATTAGGAGAAGGGACCGTATAGTGAAGGGACCGTATAGTGAAGGGACCGTATAGTGAAGGGACCGTATAGTGAAGGGACCGTATAGTGAAGGGACCGTATAGCGAAGGGACCGTATAGTGAAGGGACCGTATAGTGAAGGGACCGTATAGTGAAGGGACCGTATAGTGAAGGGACCGTATAGTGAAGGGACCGTATAGTGAAGGGACCGTATAGTGAAGGGACCGTATAGTGAAGGGACCGTATAGTGAAGGGACCGTATAGTGAAGGGACCGTATAGCGAAGGGACCGTATAGTGAAGGGACCGTATAGTGAAGGGACCGTATAGTGAAGGGACCGTATAGTGAAGGGACCGTATAGTGAAGGGACCGTATAGTGAAGGGACCGTATAGCGAAGGGACCGTATAGTGAAGGGACCGTATAGTGAAGGGACCGTATAGTGAAGGGACCGTATAGTGAAGGGACCTATACTGCAGAGACCGCATAGTAAAGGGACCATAGTGACCGTATAGTGAAGGGACCGCATAGTGAAGGGACCGTATAGTGAAGGGACCGTATAGTGAAGGGACCTATACTGCAGAGACCGCATAGTAAAGGGACCATAGTGACCGTATAGTGAAGGGACCGCATAGTGAAGGGACCGTATAGTGAAGGGACCGTATAGTGAAGGGACCGTATAGTGAAGGGACCGTATAGTGAAGGGACCGTATAGTGAAGGGACCGTATAGTGAAGGGACCGTATAGTGAAGGGACCGCATACGACAGGGACCGTATGGTGAAGGGACCGTATAGTGAAGGGACCGTATAGTGAAGGGACCGCATACGACAGGGACCGTATAGTGAAGGGACCGTATAGTGAAGGGACCGCATACGACAGGGACCGTATGGTGAAGGGACCGCATAGTGAAGGGACCGTATAGCGAAGGGACCGTATAGTGAAGGGACCGTATAGTGAAGGGACCGTATAGTGAAGGGACCGTATAGTGAAGGGACCGTATAGTGAAGGGACCGCATAGTGAAGGGACCGCATACGACAGGGACCGTATGGTGAAGGGACCGTATAGTGAAGGGACCGTATAGTGAAGGGACCGTATAGTGAAGGGACCGTATAGTGAAGGGACCGTATAGTGAAGGGACCGTATAGTGAAGGGACCGTATAGCGAAGGGACCGCATACGACAGGGACCGTATAGTGAAGGGACCGTATAGTGAAGGGACCGTATAGTGAAGGGACCGTATAGTGAAGGGACCGTATAGTGAAGGGACCGTATAGTGAAGGGACCGTATAGTGAAGGGACCGTATAGTGAAGGGACCGCATACGACAGGGACCGTATGGTGAAGGGACCGTATAGCGAAGGGACCGTATAGTGAAGGGACCGTATAGTGAAGGGACCGTATAGTGAAGGGACCGTATAGTGAAGGGACCGTATAGCGAAGGGACCGTATAGTGAAGGGACCGCATACGACAGGGACCGTATGGTGAAGGGACCGTATAGTGAAGGGACCGTATAGTGAAGGGACCGTATAGTGAAGGGACCGTATAGTGAAGGGACCGCATAGTGAAGGGACCGTATAGTGAAGGGACCGCATACGACAGGGACCGTATGGTGAAGGGACCGTATAGTGAAGGGACCGTATAGTGAAGGGACCGTATAGTGAAGGGACCGCATACGACAGGGACCGTATGGTGAAGGGACCGTATAGCGAAGGGACCGTATAGTGAAGGGACCGCATACGACAGGGACCGTATGGTGAAGGGACCGTATAGTGAAGGGACCGTATAGTGAAGGGACCGTATAGTGAAGGGACCGCATACGACAGGGACCGTATGGTGAAGGGACCGTATAGTGAAGGGACCGTATAGTGAAGGGACCGTATAGTGAAGGGACCGTATAGTGAAGGGACCGTATAGTGAAGGGACCGTATAGTGAAGGGACCGTATAGCGAAGGGACCGCATACGACAGGGACCGTATAGTGAAGGGACCGTATAGTGAAGGGACCGTATAGTGAAGGGACCGCATACGACAGGGACCGTATAGCGAAGGGACCGTATAGCGTAGGGACCGTATAGTGAAGGGACCGTATAGTGAAGGGACCGTATAGTGAAGGGACCGCATAGTGAAGGGACCGTATAGTGAAGGGACCTATACTGCAGAGACCGCATAGTAAAGGGACCATAGTGACCGTATAGTGAAGGGACCGCATAGTGAAAGTACGATAGTGACCGTATAGTGAAGGGACCGTATACTGCAGGGACCACTCACTGACCACTCACTGCAGGGACCACTCACTGACCACTCACTGCAGGGACCACTCACTGACCACTCACTGCAGGGACCACTCACTGACCACTCACTGCAGGGACCACTCACTGACCACTCACTGCAGGGACCACTCACTGACCACTCACTGCAGTGACCACTCACTGACCACTCACTGCAGGGACAATTCACTGACCACTCACTGCAGGGACCACTCACTGACCACTCACTGCAGGGACCACTCACTGACCACTCACTGCAGGGACCACTCACTGACCACTCACTGCAGGGACCACTCACTGACCACTCACTGCAGGGACCACTCACTGACCACTCACTGCAGGGACCACTCACTGACCACTCACTGCAGGGACCACTCACTGACCACTCACTGCAGGGACCACTCACTGACCACTCACTGCAGGGACCACTCACTGACCACTCACTGCAGGGACAATTCACTGACCACTCACTGCAGGGACCACTCACTGACCACTCACTGCAGGGACCACTCACTGACCACTCACTGCAGGGACCACTCACCGACCACTCACTGCAGGGACCACTCACTGACCACTCACTGCAGGGACCACTCACTGACCACTCACTGCAGGGACCACTCACTGACCACTCACTGCAGGGACCACTCACTGACCACTCACTGCAGGGACCACTCACTGACCACTCACTGCAGGGACCACTCACTGACCACTCACTGCAGGGACCACTCACTGACCACTCACTGCAGGGACCACTCACTGACCACTCACTGCAGGGACCACTCACTGACCACTCACTGCAGGGACCACTCACTGACCACTCACTGCAGGGACCACTCACTGACCACTCACTGCAGGGACCACTCACTGACCACTCACTGCAGGGACCACTCACTGACCACTCACTGCAGGGACAATTCACTGACCACTCACTGCAGGGACCACTCACTGACCACTCACTGCAGGGACCACTCACTGACCACTCACTGCAGGGACCACTCACCGACCACTCACTGCAGGGACCACTCACTGACCACTCACTGCAGGGACCACTCACTGACCACTCACTGCAGGGACCACTCACTGACCACTCACTGCAGGGACCACTCACTGACCACTCACTGCAGGGACCACTCACTGACCACTCACTGCAGGGACCACTCACTGACCACTCACTGCAGGGACCACTCACTGACCACTCACTGCAGGGACCACTCACCGACCACTCACTGCAGGGACCACTCACTGACCACTCACTGCAGGGACCACTCACTGACCACTCACTGCAGGGACCACTTACTGACCACTCACTGCAGGGACCACTCACTGCAGGTACCACTCACTGACCACTCACTGCAGGGACCACTCACTGACCACTCACTGCAGGGACCACTCACTGCAGGGACCACTCACTGCAGGGACCACTCACTGACCACTCATTGCAGGGACCACTCACTGACCACTCACTGCAGGAACCACTCACTGCAGTGACCACTCACTGACCACTCACTGCAGGGACCACTCACTGACCACTCACTGCAGGAACCACTCACTGCAGGGACCACTCATTGACCACTCACTGCAGGGACCACTCACTGACCACTCACTGCAGGGACCACTCAATGACCACTCACTGCAGGAACCACTCACTGCAGGGACCACTCACTGACCACTCACTGCAGGGACCACTCACTGACCACTCACTGCAGGAACCACTCACTGACCACTCACTGCAGGGACCACTCACTGACCACTCACTGCAGGAACCACTCACTGCAGGGACCACTCACTGACCACTCACTGCAGGGACCACTCATTGACCACTCACGGCAGGGACCACTCACTGACTACTCACTGACCACTCACTGCAGGGACCACTCACTCACCACTCACTGCAGGGACCACTCACTGACCACTCACTGCAGGGACCACTCACCGACCACTCACTGCAGGGACCACTCACTGACCACTCACTGCAGGGACCACTCACTGACCACTCACTGCAGGGACCACTTACTGACCACTCACTGCAGGGACCACTCACTGCAGGTACCACTCACTGACCACTCACTGCAGGGACCACTCACTGACCACTCACTGCAGGGACCACTCACTGCAGGGACCACTCACTGCAGGGACCACTCACTGACCACTCATTGCAGGGACCACTCACTGACCACTCACTGCAGGAACCACTCACTGCAGTGACCACTCACTGACCACTCACTGCAGGGACCACTCACTGACCACTCACTGCAGGAACCACTCACTGCAGGGACCACTCACTGACCACTCACTGCAGGGACCACTCACTGACCACTCACTGCAGGGACCACTCACTGACCACTCACTGCAGGGACCACTCACTGACCACTCACTGCAGGAACCACTCACTGACCACTCACTGCAGGGACCACTAACTGACCACTCACTGCAGGAACCACTCACTGCAGGGACCACTCACTGACCACTCACTGCAGGGACCACTCATTGACCACTCACTGCAGGGACCACTCACTGACTACTCACTGACCACTCACTGCAGGGACCACTCACTGACCACTCACTGCAGGGACCACTCACTGACCACTCACTGCAGGGACCACTCACTGACCACTCACTGCAGGGACCACTCACTGACCACTCACTGCAGGGACCACTCACTGCAGGGACCACTCACTGCAGGGACCACTCACTGACCACTCACTGCAGGGACCACTCACTGACCACTCACTGCAGTAACCACTCACTGCAGGGACCACTCACTGACCACTCACTGCAGGGACCACTCACTGACCACTCACTGCAGGAACCACTCACTGACCACTCACTGCAGGAACCACTCACTGCAGGGACCACTCACTGACCACTCACTGCAGGGACCACTCACTGACCACTCACTGCAGGAACCACTCACTGCAGGGACCACTCACTGACCACTCACTGCAGGGACCACTCACTGACAACTCACTGCAGGAACCACTCACTGACCACTCACTGCAGGAACCACTCACTGCAGGGACCACTCACTGACCACTCACTGCAGGGACCACTCACTGACCACTCACTGCAGGGACCACTCACTGCAGGTACCACTCACTGACCACTCACTGCAGGGACCACTCACTGACCACTCACTGCAGGAACCACTCACTGCAGGGACTACTCACTGACCACTCACTGCAGGGACCACTCACTGACCACTCACTGCAGGGACCACTCACTGCAGGGACCACTCACTGACCACTCACTGCAGGGACCACTCACTGACCACTCACTGACCACTCACTGCAGGGACCACTCACTGACCACTCACTGCAGGGACCACTCACTGACCACTCACTGCAGGGACCACTCACTGCAGGGACCACTCACTGACCACTCACTGCAGGGACCACTCACTGCAGGGACCACTCACAGCCACTCACTGCAGGGACCACTCACTGCAGGGACCACTCACTGCCGGGACCACTCACTGACCACTCACTGCAGGGACCACTCACTGACCACTCACTGCAGGAACCACTCACTGCAGGGACCACTCACTGACCACTCACTGCAGGGACCACTCGCTGACCACTCACTGCAGGGACCACTCGCTGACCACTCACTGCAGGGACCACTCACTGACCACTCACTGCAGGGACCACTCACTGACCACTCACTGCAGGGACCACTCACTGACCACTCACTGCAGGGACCACTCACTGACCACTCACTGCAGGGACCACTCACTGACCACTCACTGCAGGGACCACTCACTGACCACTCACTGCAGGGACCACTCACTGACCACTCACTGCAGGGACCACTCACTGACCACTCACTGCAGGGACCACTCACTGACCACTCACTGCAGGGACAATTCACTGACCACTCACTGCAGGGACCACTCACTGACCACTCACTGCAGGGACCACTCACTGACCACTCACTGCAGGGACCACTCACCGACCACTCACTGCAGGGACCACTCACTGACCACTCACTGCAGGGACCACTCACTGACCACTCACTGCAGGGACCACTCACTGACCACTCACTGCAGGGACCACTCACTGACCACTCACTGCAGGGACCACTCACTGACCACTCACTGCAGGGACCACTCACTGACCACTCACTGCAGGGACCACTCACTGACCACTCACTGCAGGGACCACTCACTGACCACTCACTGCAGGGACCACTCACTGACCACTCACTGCAGGGACCACTCACTGACCACTCACTGCAGGGACCACTCACTGACCACTCACTGCAGGGACCACTCACTGACCACTCACTGCAGGGACCACTCACTGACCACTCACTGCAGGGACAATTCACTGACCACTCACTGCAGGGACCACTCACTGACCACTCACTGCAGGGACCACTCACTGACCACTCACTGCAGGGACCACTCACCGACCACTCACTGCAGGGACCACTCACTGACCACTCACTGCAGGGACCACTCACTGACCACTCACTGCAGGGACCACTCACTGACCACTCACTGCAGGGACCACTCACTGACCACTCACTGCAGGGACCACTCACTGACCACTCACTGCAGGGACCACTCACTGACCACTCACTGCAGGGACCACTCACTGACCACTCACTGCAGGGACCACTCACCGACCACTCACTGCAGGGACCACTCACTGACCACTCACTGCAGGGACCACTCACTGACCACTCACTGCAGGGACCACTTACTGACCACTCACTGCAGGGACCACTCACTGCAGGTACCACTCACTGACCACTCACTGCAGGGACCACTCACTGACCACTCACTGCAGGGACCACTCACTGCAGGGACCACTCACTGCAGGGACCACTCACTGACCACTCATTGCAGGGACCACTCACTGACCACTCACTGCAGGAACCACTCACTGCAGTGACCACTCACTGACCACTCACTGCAGGGACCACTCACTGACCACTCACTGCAGGAACCACTCACTGCAGGGACCACTCATTGACCACTCACTGCAGGGACCACTCACTGACCACTCACTGCAGGGACCACTCAATGACCACTCACTGCAGGAACCACTCACTGCAGGGACCACTCACTGACCACTCACTGCAGGGACCACTCACTGACCACTCACTGCAGGAACCACTCACTGACCACTCACTGCAGGGACCACTCACTGACCACTCACTGCAGGAACCACTCACTGCAGGGACCACTCACTGACCACTCACTGCAGGGACCACTCATTGACCACTCACGGCAGGGACCACTCACTGACTACTCACTGACCACTCACTGCAGGGACCACTCACTCACCACTCACTGCAGGGACCACTCACTGACCACTCACTGCAGGGACCACTCACCGACCACTCACTGCAGGGACCACTCACTGACCACTCACTGCAGGGACCACTCACTGACCACTCACTGCAGGGACCACTTACTGACCACTCACTGCAGGGACCACTCACTGCAGGTACCACTCACTGACCACTCACTGCAGGGACCACTCACTGACCACTCACTGCAGGGACCACTCACTGCAGGGACCACTCACTGCAGGGACCACTCACTGACCACTCATTGCAGGGACCACTCACTGACCACTCACTGCAGGAACCACTCACTGCAGTGACCACTCACTGACCACTCACTGCAGGGACCACTCACTGACCACTCACTGCAGGAACCACTCACTGCAGGGACCACTCACTGACCACTCACTGCAGGGACCACTCACTGACCACTCACTGCAGGGACCACTCACTGACCACTCACTGCAGGGACCACTCACTGACCACTCACTGCAGGAACCACTCACTGACCACTCACTGCAGGGACCACTAACTGACCACTCACTGCAGGAACCACTCACTGCAGGGACCACTCACTGACCACTCACTGCAGGGACCACTCATTGACCACTCACTGCAGGGACCACTCACTGACTACTCACTGACCACTCACTGCAGGGACCACTCACTGACCACTCACTGCAGGGACCACTCACTGACCACTCACTGCAGGGACCACTCACTGACCACTCACTGCAGGGACCACTCACTGCAGGGACCACTCACTGCAGGGACCACTCACTGACCACTCACTGCAGGGACCACTCACTGACCACTCACTGCAGTAACCACTCACTGCAGGGACCACTCACTGACCACTCACTGCAGGGACCACTCACTGACCACTCACTGCAGGAACCACTCACTGACCACTCACTGCAGGAACCACTCACTGCAGGGACCACTCACTGACCACTCACTGCAGGGACCACTCACTGACCACTCACTGCAGGAACCACTCACTGCAGGGACCACTCACTGACCACTCACTGCAGGGACCACTCACTGACAACTCACTGCAGGAACCACTCACTGACCACTCACTGCAGGAACCACTCACTGCAGGGACCACTCACTGACCACTCACTGCAGGGACCACTCACTGACCACTCACTGCAGGGACCACTCACTGCAGGTACCACTCACTGACCACTCACTGCAGGGACCACTCACTGACCACTCACTGCAGGAACCACTCACTGCAGGGACTACTCACTGACCACTCACTGCAGGGACCACTCACTGACCACTCACTGCAGGGACCACTCACTGCAGGGACCACTCACTGACCACTCACTGCAGGGACCACTCACTGACCACTCACTGACCACTCACTGCAGGGACCACTCACTGACCACTCACTGCAGGGACCACTCACTGACCACTCACTGCAGGGACCACTCACTGCAGGGACCACTCACTGACCACTCACTGCAGGGACCACTCACTGCAGGGACCACTCACAGCCACTCACTGCAGGGACCACTCACTGCAGGGACCACTCACTGCCGGGACCACTCACTGACCACTCACTGCAGGGACCACTCACTGACCACTCACTGCAGGAACCACTCACTGCAGGGACCACTCACTGACCACTCACTGCAGGGACCACTCGCTGACCACTCACTGCAGGGACCACTCGCTGACCACTCACTGCAGGGACCACTCACTGCAGGGACCACTCACTGACCACTCACTGCAGGGACCACTCACTGCAGGGACCACTCACTGACCACTCACTGCAGGAACCACTCACTGCAGGGACCACTCACTGACCACTCACTGCAGGGACCACTCGCTGACCACTCACTGCAGGGACCACTCACTGACCACTCACTGCAGGGACCACTCGCTGACCACTCACTGACCACTCACTGCCTATTGTCCCCGCAGATCTTTCCCGTGGCTGTTACACCTACGTCTCGTTCGGGGCCCATTCCTACCCCGCCGTGGACTGGGGGTCCCCCGGCCACGCCCTCTGTGTCCTCGACCCCCCGGACGTGGCCACCTCCCCCGAGTACTGTCTGTGTGAGTCCAGCCTCTGTAACAGTGGCAGCTACTCCTCCTTGGGAGGCGGCTACAGAGAGGCCCTCGCGTTGCCGCTGGAACGTAAGTTTAATTTTCACATATATTTAGCTTACTCTTACATAAAAGGCATTAGGCACAATAGTAACAATTTGTTTTCATTTGAGGTATTGCGGTGTTGGAATGTCGTTGTGATGGCAAAATTATGAGCGGCCATACAACTGATTAACATATGTCTGGAAAAGCATGTCTGGATAAAAATAGGTTTTTTTGCAGGAGGACAACAATATCGTTTAAGGTTGCTAGCTTTTCTGAGGCATGCGCCTGGTCCATGTGGTTAATATGTTTTCATGCCGCTCATCTGGAAATACATCCCACATACATAATAATTTGTTTAATGTTGATGAAGAAACGACATGGACACGTTGTCTGACTGTCTGAAGTTTAACTATGTACGATATAGGCGTGTTATCATGCTTTAAAAGACAACACTGGTAACACTTTTTTACTGTCTTGACAATACCACAAATTCCTAATATTGTTTAGTAAATAGGGATCTGGAAGGGGTAAATGGCGACACGCGACACTGGCATAGTTGAAAAATCGACATTCGACATTGGTCCTCAAATTCCAACACTGAAGATCTGAAAAAAGCGCGATCGAAACAGATTTTTGAAAAAACGACACTGAACATAGGCAAAAAGCGACACCGAACGTCATGAAAAAATCGACATGTTGTAAAATATGTCCAGCATCATTAACATACGATTTGTTATCCGGAACTTGTCTTCCACAGTGACGTACACCTGTTACTGCCCGGCATGCCCTACACCGGAAGTGGTCTGCTGGAGGGACAACGGAGCTTACTTCGACTGCGACTGTCCCAATTGTCAATGCATTTAGTTCAGTGTATCTGGTCCAGTGTATCTGGTGCAGTGTATCTAGTCCAGTGTAGCTGGCCTAGTGTATCTGGTCCGGTGTATCTAGTCCAGTGAATCTGGTCTAGTGTATCTGGTCCAGTGTATCTGATCCAGTGTATCTGGTCCAGTGTATCTGGTCCGGTGTATCTGGTCTAGTGAATCTGGTCCATTGTATCTGGTCCACTGTATTTGATCTAGTGTATCTGCTCCAGCGTATCTGGTCCAGTAATTCTGGTCCAGTGTATCTGGTCCAGTAATTCTGGTCCAGTGTATGTGGTCCAGTGTATGTGGTCCAGTGTATCTGGTCGGTGTATCTGGTCCAGTGTATCTGGACGAGTGTATCTGGTCCAGGGTATCCGGTCCAGTGTATCTGGTCCAGTGTATCTGGTCCAGTGTATCTGGTCCAGTGTATCTGGTCCAGTGTATCTGGTCCACTGTATTTGATCTAGTGTATCTGCTCCACTGTATCTGGTCCAATGTATCTGGTCCAGTGTATGTGGTCCAATGTATCTGGTTCAGTATATCTGGTCCGGTGTATCTGGTTCAGTGTATCTTGTCCAGTGTATCTGGTCCAGTGTATCTGGTCCAGTGTATCTGGTCCAGTGTATCTGGTCCAGTGAATCTGGTCCAGTGTATTTGATCCAGTGTATTTGATCTAGTGTATCTAGTATTTCTGGTCGAGCCTATCTATTCCAGTGTACCAATCCAGTGTATTTGATCTTGTGTATCTGGTCTAGTGGGTCTAGTTTATGTATCATCTCCAGCGTATCTGGTCAAATGTTCCTAATTCAGCGCATCTGATACAGTGTATCTGGTCAAGTGCCTCCTATCTATCTGAAGCGGCCAGGACAACGTACAAATTACTTTGTAGCTGATGCAACTGATGCAGCTGGTGAAGTCTGCAAGATTTAATGTACATGCCATAGTGTACCTGGTAACATGTACCTAGTGCAATGTATCTGGTGCAATGTTTCTGATGCAATGTATCTGGTGCAATGCAGCTGGTGCAATGTATGTGGTGCAATGTGTCTGGTAACATGTATCTGGCACAATGTATCTGGTACAATGTATCTGGTGCAATGCATCTGGTGCAATGTATCTGGTAACATGTATCTGGTACAATGTATCTGGTGCACTGTCTCTGGTAACAGATATCTGGTACAATGTATCTCGTGCACTGTCGCTGGTAACAGATATCTGGTACAATGTATCTGGTGCAATGTCTCTGGTAACATGTATCTGGTACAATGTATCTGGTGCAATGTATCTGGTACAATGTATCTGGTGCAATGTATCTGGTAATGTACCTGGTCCAATGCATCTGGTGCGATGTATCTGGTGCAATGTACTTGGTGCAATGTATCTGGTGCCATGTACCTGGTGCAATGTATCTGGTAATGTACCTGATGCAATGCACCTAGTGCGATTTATATGGTACAATGCTGGTGCGATGTATCTGGTACAATGTACCTGGTGCGATGTATCTGGTACAATGTATCTGGTGCGATGTATCTGGTACAATGTATCTGGTGCGATGTATCTGGTACAATGTATCTGGTGCGATGTATCTGGTACAATGTATCTGGTGCGATGTACCTGGTACAATGTATCTGGTGCGATGTATCTGGTACTATGGATCTGGTGCACTGTATAATATACATATGTTGATGTGCAGGAGTTCATATACAACTACCAATACAGGCGTATATATTAAATTGATAGTTGATGCTGCCTTCATACATGTTTCATTGACGAGATATAGAGATAGACCAGTTATGACAAATCTCCCTTACAAGAATCTCCAAGAACCTTACAGTTGACCTCAAGTGCACTGGGGTCACGAATGGTGTATGACGTCATGAGAAGTGTTATTATTAATAAAGGTTTTATTTATTTATTAAGTTATAAAGGCTGAGTTGGAACTCCCTGCTTTTACACTTTACATGGCACCAGTTGTTCAACATGATATATTTTCAGAGACGTATCAGGCCTGTGTTACACTGGGTAACCCCATATCATGACTACATATCTCACATTTGATATGTATTAATACAAGTAGACCAAAACGGGGTAGGTGATTTAAGAGTGTGTGTGTGTGTGTGTGTGCGTGGGGCGGGAGAATGCAATGGAAAAACACTGAAACTACAACAGAGTATAATTTCAATATATTCGGAACTGCAGAAACATCGTTATACTAAAAACATAGATACACAATACATTTCACTTTTTTTCGTGCCAATTTGTTAATTTGGAGCATGACAATCGGAGGCACATTGTACTCGCAATATTGGTCATCATCACAGTCTCCAGTGCATGTAAACGGAAGAGTGCATGTATACAGAAAAGTACATACTCCTAACACATTCGCTGTTATCGTTCCTGACAAATGATTTACAATTTCAAACAAATCATCACTCATACCTGCTTAACATAGGTGAAGGAACATGTAAATTACACGGAGAACACTGTACAATATAATTCCACGTACCGGTATAAGTGTCTAACCAAACGCCCAAAAGTAAATCATGAAGAAAATGTTTTGTTATCTTATTAATATTACAGTACAATAATCATCGCACAACTAAGAAACAAAGACAATGAAATGTAGAATGTAAAACCCAGACTATCATACAGTTCTGCAGAGCAATATAACAAAAAGAATAGAATATTTAGCTATGTTAACTTACCGACTGGTCAATAATTGAGCTCGTTCTTGTGCCACATGTAACTTTACAGAGTAAAGCGTGATACGTCACTAACCGAAGTGGTCTATAAAAATGTACATAACAAGTGTACAAAATCCTGATATATGCGAAGCGGAATCTATATAGTGAACACCTGACCCAACGAATTATATAACAAGGCATTTCCATTTAACCATAACGTTACTGACACCCTGGTCTGTTTCAGTGTTCCTCATACACTCCATGTCACACAATACAATACAAGGAATGCCACGTGACGTCCTATTATCAGCGCGATTTTGGAAAAAAATCTAAACGGAATATGTTATCCATCGCAGCAGCGACATCCGATACAACTGAGTGAAGAGTATACACAAGTTACACAACATATAAGTTAAAACAAAAGAGCTTCACCGGAAACAAAAATAGATGAAACCTATATATCTATGAAATATATTAACGTATTAACAACATTGCGACACTATAATTATGCAAATATGAAAATGTCATGCGTTTCATATTTCTCAGAGGGGGACCGAAGTATTCCGAAGCAAACACTGTAATGGAATCTTGTACAGATACCCAAGCAATTAGAGATGGTGCACCCAAAAGGAAGGCACACAGCTGTGTGTTCGAGAAGAACGTTAATGACAATGCCGCACGAATAGTGCTTTCTGTATATCCACGCACATGTGGGAACATTGAGGTCATACATCTCAACAATATAGCAACTGACCCAAATGGTCACAACAAGGAATTTCCTTTTACCGATAACGTGGCTGACAACCTGGTCTTTGTAAGTGTTCGTCATACACCACATACACATACACCGCAAGGAAACCCGTGTGACGTCATATTATAGCGATTTAAAAATAAATATATATATAAATCGAATATTGCGATCACTTTTAGCAGCGACAACGGATATTGGTTGTATTAAAGCTGCTTGCCATAAGAAATATGTCATAGCTTTCATTTATTTAGGTATTTACGTCTAATGCTATAGCGAAAAAAACATTAAGAAAGAAATGTTTTTCGGTCAGACTGGTGCGGAAAAGGGGCGTTTTTGCGTCCTACGTCATCAAACTGAGCATTGTTTAACGATTTTGCCGCTTAAAGTTACCGGTACTCATACAGTAATTTGTCATGTGATGTACATTTTCAATCTGTTAAATGTAAACGCTACAGTGAGGTCCTTATTGCGTAAATACATATATAAAGTGTGCAATAAATAAAAAAAAACATGTTGTAAGAGCCATAAAGGTGTGAATAAGTGCGGCTTTCTGGTGTATTACGTCATCAAAGTTGGGCATAGCTGCCGCTTTTGGCCTATAACGTGAAGTTGAAGTTGATAATGCAAACATTTCTTTAAGGGCTGGTACTTACAACATCACACAGTAGATCCAGTACGTAATTAAACAAATAGATTAAACAATCTTGTTAAACAATTGTTAAATAGATTAAACAAAAAAACTGCTGCATGACCAGCTTTAAACAAGACACTGAAGATAAATATACTTTTAATCAAGAAACGCTCTGGCACATGAGACTAAACCAATTGAGCTTTGGAATAGTGAAATTCAAGGTTGATTTAAATGGAAGAATATGCGAAAATCATGATGTCGCCTCCGGGAATCGAAACCAGGACCGCCAGCTCTGCGCACCGGCAGCTCTAACCACTGAGCTACAGCGACTGGTGTCGCCACCGGGAATCGAACCCAGGACCGCCGGGTCTGCGCACCGGCAGCTCTAACCACTGAGCTACAGCGACTGGTGTCGCCACCGGGAATCGAAACCAGGACCGCCAGCTCTGCGCACCGGCAGCTCTAACCACTGAGCTACAGCGACTGGTGTCGCCACCGGAAATCGAACCCAGGACCGCCGGGTCTGCGCACCGGCAGCTCTAACCACTGAGCTACAGCGACTGGTGTCGCCACCGGGAATCGAAACCAGGACCGCCAGCTCTGCGCACCGGCAGCTCTCACCACTGAGCTACAGCGACTGGTGTCGCCACCGGGAATCGAACCCAGGACCGCTGGCTTGGCGCGCTGGCAGCTGTAACCACTGAGCTACAGCGACTGGTGTCGCCACCGGGAATCGAACCCAGGACCGCTGGCTTGGCGCGCTGGCAGCTGTAACCACTGAGCTACAGCGACTGGTGTCGCCACCGGGACTCGAACCCAGGACCGCCGGGTCTGCGCACCGGCAGCTCTAACCACTGAGCTACAGCGACGCTCGGTGAACTAACCAGGACCTTCACACCTTCGATCTGAACGGCCGAAATATAATGGTGTGAACTCGGTATGTATACTTTCCAGAAACAACACTTAAACAGATCGTCCTGGTAAACGATTTCTACGAAACAATATGAAATTTATGATTCCGTGAGAAAAATGCTGTATCAGTAACTATAACAATATCACATACTTCACTGGTACCGTGCACAAACCGTCTTCCATACTACGTCATGGTATCTTAGACCCAGTGCGATATATCACCAGTTACACTTAGTTTGCAGGACGAAGTGTTATTTTCATATTACATCACGGCTCCACGTGCTCCTGAGCATAATTTAAGCAATATTGATTGCAAATGGCGGGAAATAATCTGCTGGTTGAGGTAAATTAGTAATACTAGCAGATACCAAACAGATAACGTTGGTCGTCATGGTAATGATCCCTAGTGACTAGCACCACGTAGCAACGGAGTTCGTTCAGTGGCATCGCCCTCCAAGTCTCGCGAGGCTTCCGCGAGACTCCTCTTCCTCCGGCAGAGCTTCACGAGTATGTAGAGGCACAGAATCAGTCCCTGCAAACAGGAAGGGGTCCTATAATACACAGGTACGAAGAACATCCTATGGAGAAAATAAGAACTGCGCAATATAAATACACCTAAATTTTAGATTTGTATGATGCACAATACACCTAAATTGTACATTTGTATAATGCACAATTGTATAACAGTGTGTAACAGAACAGTCACACGAATAGCGGCTTTGATTCTTTGGGTTTTTAGTTAAAGCTTCAATTCCTTGGGTTTTCATTTAAATTATTTAGGTAGGACGCTATAGCATGTGTATGTAGGTCATATCAGGGTCAAGGTAGCGAGGATCGATCCAAGTCTAAGGGAGTAAGTAACCTTATATTCTTTGTGAAGATATACATCTTCATCTTGCACACACATATGTAGACCTTTGCACAGATGGGATTCGAACCCAGCACCGGCCGATTGCGCTGGGCTAGCATAGTACACTAGGCAATCGCCTAACGCGTTACTAAGTTGGCCACAGGGTCGGTGACCACTAACATTCCTTGAGAATTAGATGCTTAGACTGTACACACGGGTGGGCGTCTACACATGGCGAAAACGTATAAAATAATACCTAACAACGCATTTCATGAAAAGCGACATGACAGTGTAATACCAACAGCGCAACATAAAGGCAGAAATGTCGATTGCTGTTAATAAATCAGATTTCTCGGTTTGGCAGACATAAACATAAACTGAAATTTATTTATTATAAAATTTATTGATTACCGGTATTATTTATTATAATTAAACCCACCAATACCCGACGTGAACTTTCTCTTGCGGACACTCGCCTTGTATGGTAAGAATTGATCAGATTGGCATTAAGGAGACATATCGACTTTTGTTAAAGCTGCTCAGACAGAAATGTTCCCATAATAAATCCTTGAAATCTCTCGGGCGGAAATAATTTACTGATGTCCGTATTTCATACAAGCAGTGCTATAGTGAACTATAACTAAAAAGGAAATGTGTTTTATGGGAATATCTTTCATACAGCAGCTGCGCGGAAAAATGGCGTTCTTGTGTCCTACGTCATCAAAACGTAGGCATTGTTGTGCATATTTCTCAATGAGTTAACGCTGTGTCCAGGTCATTTCAACCAAACAATATGAAATTGATTATTCAGAGAGGAAATTGATGCAAGAGTAACTTCAAAACGTTATCGTTGGTGTTTTGAAACATGATGACTGTATGATCACATGAGCGAAGGTTGGACGACAGGTGTAGTTAAGAGGACATGACTGCACGCTTGTGCACTCCAGGTCCGTCGTTATGACGAACTGTCTAAATACATATTTGAATACCTTTAGAACAAAATATACAGTGTGTGTTTCGCATAAGGCTTACTAGATTTGCTTCGGTGTAAAAACAGTTTAGCTTATTTTAAAAAAAAGTGTGATCTGAAGTATACACGCCAGTAGATTGCCATTTCGCGACCAGTGGTACTTTAAATATGCACTATTCGAACCTAAGTCTGCGTTCATAGTGTTCAATCTGGAACTTAAGGGTAAGGGATGTTATTGTAGTTAAGTTCTTTCCGGCGATAACTACGTTACAGCATTGTATAACGTTCTGTTGTTGGATAACTAAGGTACCGTGTAGTACGTCTTGAGGTACATAATGGACCCAAACATTTGGTTCTTACTCCTTCGGACATACCTGCCATTGCGACATACTTGGAACGCACACACAGTCGATCATACAGTCACACTAAGATTATGCTCCAGCATTAAAACATGGTTTTGTCGCTATTTATATTGTATTCGGTCACTTTAAGAAGCTTGGAGCTTGTTTTAACATTAAAGCAAACAGAAATTATATCATCGCTAAGAACCGTTTCGCACGGGGACAGCTAAAAAAATTGTGACAACATTGGTCGCAGGCTGAATCAAAGCTCTCACACACTTTTGCTTTGGGGGCTTGATAGTCGAAGCACAGCCCAGTTATGTAACAAGTTTGTTATAGACGTACGCACTGGCGGCATGCGGCCATCGAGAACAAGGCTGAATAAAACCCAGTAGGATAATTATAGTCATACAAAGCATTTGATGCTTATTATATCAACGACCGGTTAATTTCTTCTGATGAAAAAAACCTAAATAAAAAAAATAACATGCTGAATATATTTTGTCTCACCCCTATTGTTTGGGTTCTCGCAGAAGAAAGCTCGTCTCCTTTGCTTCGTCTGCCGCACCCTTACTACATTGACCAAACCTTACAGTGAGCACGTGCACGACCAGAGCTAGGGCCTGAAAAGTTAGAATTATAGGTATCCTGAGGCGTTTCTGCCATTTCGTGCATTTGAAATCAGATTTGTCTCAAAGCTTATGTAGAGCAATCGGGAAAATAAGCACGTCTCTTATATATATCAGAGTTGAAAAACAAGATGGCACCATGCGCATATTTCGCATTTTACGAAGCGGCCTAAATGTCATATTGAGAAACAAGGCTTGAAAAGCTACGAAAGACGCAGGATATTGGAATCCAAAATACGACAGATTGTAGTAACATTCGGAGGTGCATCGTACCAAAAAGGGTATAATACCATTAAATAATTGTTGCTAAGAAAATATTATGCCGTTTTACCCGGGAAATTGCATTAATACAGAGCCGAAGACAGTACTTAATGACGAAATCGTCTGAACGGTATAGAAACGTCCTGGTTTTGTTATTAGAAAATGTTCAATATGTCAATACTTACTATCTTTTCGATTATCTAGTTGAGCATATAGCTTGATCACGCCATGGCACAGCATGGGACCATGGGATTGGTCCTAGTGACTCCAGGACCACTGCTCCATCCCCCCCCCCCCGCCGTGGGACCAGAGCAAGGTATTGTTTTTGTGTAAATTGTGTTAGAGCAAGGTATTAGCCAATCCGAGGACAACCTTTCGCGTCTATTTCCTGCGAGTACGCAACACAGTTTTGCCCCAAAAGACAACCGTTTTATCGCGTTACAATTCACAACCGACATTTACGCATGTCGAAAAGAAGCTATATATGTGCATCGTTCAGGATAGTCCGGCACTAAAAAGTTAATGTCCCCTTATCATCATTTGTGAATCGCGTTATTGAAATTCACTGCATACAGTGAAACAAAGATTCGGTATATGACGGTTTCCGAGCGAAGTGAAATGCTGGTGTCTAGGCCACAGTCGGGCACATTGGGCCACGGAACATCCCGGGGACAATTGCAGGGGGTTGGAAGAAACATGCATCAGACATAGATAACAGGGCGCGAACCCATGACGTGTTGTTCTGCCGCCCAGCCTGCTAGCCGAATGATAAAGGGGTGCTCCCCACTAACAGAACGAAGACAATTAAATCTATGGTATTAAGCCATGTCAGCAACGTGTACACGCGACATTACTCCCAGGCTGCTAGAGTGGTGGCAGTGTTGGTTTATACACATCTGCTTGCCTTATATACCCCCTCCCACCGTGAACTACGTCTCAGTGGAAAGTCAGTGTAACGACAGCTGACCAACTTCGCCTATGGAGACCCCAAATGGAAATGACATCGGAAGTATTGTTGTTTCAGTACCGCTGTGTACATAAGGAGTAAATTGGGTCAAAGTACCTGTGAGGACTGACAATAGGGTCTGTAAGCGACATCACAGACAGCGCGCGCTCACCTCCGAATCCGGTTTTGGGTACTTGACAATTCACCTCCCCATATACACAACATGGGGAGCTGGTTGTAATGGTGTGAAACTCACAGACAATCAGCGTCTTTCGAATCAAAACTAGTACGAGTATGAAGGTACACCCCCAAACCTTTACTGCATATGGTTTTCAACTCTATTCATATGCATTCATATCCAAAACACCATTGACTCTAATTTGAAGCCTATAGTAAAGTATAGGGGCCCGCTGAGGCGTTGTACCCAGAACAATGGAGCGCGCGCTGTCTGTGACGTCATCTACAGACCCTGCGAATGCTTTGGACCATATATATCCCCGATTAGGTCGGGTTTGGAGACAGAGACCTATATATCAGCAGTTGAGCGTTGCACCACTCGGCCACGCAGACCCCTCCAGAACTCCAAAATGGAGTTAAGACTTTAGAGTCCGTAAGTTGGGTCAAATTGAGTTCTGTCTTGTTCGTGCAGTTTCTTAATAAACAAGGAAAAATTGAAAAATGAAAAAAAGAAGAAAAACAAGAAAAAGGCGACGCGTTGCATGTGATAACATGAGGACGAATACTGAGGCAAAGCGAGTACGTGTAGAAAACTGTAACAAACCTTTGCCTAAAAACAGTTTAGCCAACGTGGTTCACGTAAAACTTATTCAGGCAAATAGAAAACAAGGTAAAATCATTCCCGGAAAGTGGTTTCAGTTGGCATATAGAACCACACAAATCAACGAAAGCGATGTAGGAATATAGTCAAAGTAATTTGAAGACCAATAAATGGAATATTTCAAGATGCAAACAAAGTAGCGACGAATAAATGGGACAAAATTATGAGAAAAAAAGCGGGCACATTCATCACAAAGTTTTAAGTGATTTAAAACGTACAATCATGGTGGAGAACAATATCTAGTTCATTTTGTGATCGTTAAAAAAATGATTATAGACAAATAGGAACGCATATCTTACAAAAAGTTTACCTTTATATTATTAACACATGATTAACGACATCAATAACAAAGTTGCCAAGACATGCACCATATTGTCCACATGTTCACAATATGAAGCTTCAGTGAAATATATATATATATAATGACAATAACGGAAGAAACGCGGCAGAATATGGTTTGTTGATATCATGACATGCCTCACACTTTGTTAGCTTCCAGGTAGCAAGACACCGAGTCTAGGTGCACAGTCATACAGTGCTTATGGACGTTCTTGGCGACATTTCTGTGGAGTCGCCAAGAGCTGAAGGTTATGCTGCATATAACAGAAGACAGCATGAATCGTTATTCTTACAAGTAGGCCCCAACCCATGTATTTGTCGAGCTCCTATAGGTGCTATTTACCACTATTGCTTGGCGCAGGTATATGTGTGGGATGGCAGGGCAAAGGGGTGGGTGGGGGGGGGGCATAGCACTGAGGCTCTACTTGGGGTAAACGGAGTGGGGGGGGGGGGTCCGAAACTGAGGACAGAAGTCAGGGTGAGCAATTTGGGGATGACCAATTATTTGGGGGGGGTGGGGGGGGCGGTGCTCTGGCAATGCAGCGGAGGGTAAATAACTAGGCCTAGGCCTGCCCCTGTGGCTGCCGCCAGACCCTACAATTGGCCATGTGGTGGCTAGCTGGACATTACACGGAAGGTAGTATGTGACACTGACCGCTAGTATATTGGCAGCGCCAACCACGACCGACGCCAGCCTGAAGTGGAGGGTGTCGTTCAAGTAACCTCCCGCCAAGGGGCCGATAAAGGCCCTACAAAGAAATTGCAACAGAGTAAGAAAAAAGACAAATACAGTCACAGATGTCATAATGTAAACGTGCAAGACTCCGTGGCCAACCGACCTATTGGTAATGATTATTTGCCCTTTAACTTTAGCCTCTCTTTCGTGGGCCTCACGTCATTAATTGGTCATGCGCGGTAGAATTAATTTGTTTGAGCCGGCTTTGGCATTGCGGAATAAAACTTCAAACCTTACGGACGTCTAGCCTTCAATCACTACACAAACGGACACTATTATTCAAAGCTTCTATTGCAATAAACCAGAAGAATCGCATGAACTATTTCTACGTAGAAACATGCGTAACTTGGACTTTTCTATGAAAAATTAATTACGCCCGTGGGAAAACCACAGGTAAAAGAGAGAGAATGTATACAGAGAAAATAGTTGGTTGCACCTATTAAATTGAAAGGATTTCAACGCACAAGCTTCACATGAAAAGTCTTACTGAGTTAACAACTTCTAACTCGGGGTAGTCTAAGCAATCGTATAACAATAGATCTTTTATTCATATAGTTATTGTGCACAGCCTCACTGATTCACTCCTTTTCTATACGCTATATATCTTGCTTGCAATAACTGGTCAGAAGGACTGGATATCATACCCTAAAGAGAAGAAACAGTTGAAGATTCCAGAGATCAAGCCATATGTCTCCAGGGTGTCTGGGTAGCCCTCCTCACTGCAACAGGCAAAAACACGTGGTCATATATTCACGAAGAAGTGACACCAAGGTAATTCAATCTAAGTCAACAACTTCATGCGACCATCATGTGTATGATGAGCGTGTGCGTTACAGAAAAATTCTAATACCATTCCTGAGATAAGATAATGTGTTATTGTTCTAAGATAAGACAATGTGCTATTGACCGACAGTGTTAAAATGACAGGAGCTGATGAGATAGATGCACATATGATAATGAAAATATAACAACCATTGCAGCATCGCTTTAAACCCTAGCCATTAGCTATGTTGCATTATGTGCACGAATTACAGTGACACAAGAACACATCCGAGATTGACAGCGTTGTATTGAATTCTTTGGCAGAATGGGTTAATATTTATAAGCTATGCGGCTTTCTCACACATTCTCACATTCGGGGATGAATTACCTTGTAATCAAAAGCATCCAGTTTCTAATCTGTTAAGCAGTACATAACGTCGTTACTGCTTAGGTCTTACAACACCTCTTACATATTTGGGGACAAAACTACCTGTTCCCGCGGGATAAAATCCACTTTCCCTTGCAGCACAGATATTCAGGGTATTATATGGCATTGGGGCTAGCTCTAATTTTCATATTGATAAAAGGCGTGTTCGATTTAGTAATACATGAAACCAAAACCGGTTTACCGAACTGAATATTCGACACGTTTGCTCGAAACCGTGAAACTATCGAGAGAGCTGGTTTGAAGGTTTCGGTTCAGCGGAACTGTCACTTTGATTCACAAACGGCATATTTATGCTGGCACAACTGCAATAAGCACACGGTCATTGCCTAAATTTGTATTAAAAAAAAGTGGCCGTTCGCTTTCAGGTGTGCAAACCGCTGAAACCGGTTTCAAAAACGGTTTTGGTTTCCCGTCGGTTTCAGGTAAATCTAACACGGCCTAAATGGTGTTGAGGTACCGAATACTTGCATGCAGGCTGTAACATAGGGTCGTTGATTCGATGAGTATTACTGTAGGTGAGTACCTACCGTGCGGCTTCCGTCAGTACTTGGAATGTGACGACAAGGGTTCCGAGCCCAAAGCCCATGCCTCCTAGGCTGACCAAGACAAGCCACAGCGTAGTGCTGGAATATAACACAGAGGGTGACGGAGAAGAAAACCAAGACCTACTTACCTTCTCCATAAAGAAAGCAAGACGACCGGCCATACTGTTCAAGATTGTGGATAATAAGTGCGGCATACTACATTGTAGTAAGGTATCTGTTTTATGTGGGTATTGTATTTGCATTGTATATAGTAATGCTGTCTATGCATACTCTAATATCCATACAAGTTAATAATTACGATTTGTATTAAATTAATACAATCCCCTGTAGATATGTAGGTACTGTAATAACCGCGGTGAACGTGACGTCATACTGTGAATCTACCAGGGTTACTAAGTCATCAAATGTCAGTAGTGTTACCATAGAACTCGTTGGCTTCTCTCCATTTTACAACGCCGTTTGTCTGTGGCCAAAGTACGACGCCGAGCAGCTTGGATGACATCAAGATATATTTTAGTATTGATTTAGGAATTAAATTACATTGACTACATTGGGCGCTCACGGTATATGGAAGAAAGGTGCCGGTCCCAGGAAGAAGAAGCAAATGCCGCCAGTCATGAAGCCAGAGACAATCATGGGCTGGCTGAACCGGGGCTGCAACACCGACAATAGACATCCGTTATAACGACACTGTAGTCCATCTATAAACAGGGTGTATCATGATGGTGATTAGAGGAGTTTATGAAATTATAATAATGGCGTGACAGGATGCAATCGATAAAAAGTTAATTTTTGTGATCTCATTAAAACCCAAGAAGGCTCATAACTGTACAAATACAGGTGTGTCTTTTCATACGGGGGGGGCGATTCATGTAAGCGCTTATAAATAACGATGATTTCATTTTATTAAAGTCATTTAGTCTATATCGTACCATACAGGGTAAAGATGAAAATGGACATATGTGTATACAGGACATGATAACTTACATATTTATCAGCCAAAATGCCCCACAATGGCGCCGTGAGGGCGTAGGCTCCTGAACCGACGAGAAAGACCAAACCGAGGATGAGCGGCGAGAATTGGAACTGAAAGAAACATAGGACACAGAGTGCTTCGGGCTCAGTTTTCACGGAAATCGCAAATATGTTTGAAATGGAATATATTTGTGTTTTAGTCTGCCGGATTCGAACCCAGGACCTATTGACGTGTGGTAAAATGCTGTAACCTGTACATCAGATAGTTTGCCCCCTCCCTCTCACAGGTTGGAAACAAATGACTTGTTCAATTAATTAGTTAATTAATTAAGTGTGGATCATTTTACCGGCATGTCATGAGAGAAGGCCATAGCCCTGGTCTTTTCATCTCTATAGTAAAGTTGCTCAGACAGCTATTTTCCCCATGAAAATGGCATGGCACAAAGAAAACGCTATATTGCAGAAAAAGTAACCCGAAGATGCTTCTAGGGAGATCCTCTGGCACGGGATGTCACAGGGAAGTGCGCGGAAAGTGGCGTTCCTGTGTACTACGTTATCAGCGTGCTGCTGTAGAACAAAGGGACTAGAGGCGAGGAACCACCCCGACCCCCCGGGATTCAAGGTCAGGGAATACTCTCACACCGACCGAGGATGACGCAATAAGTGTTGCCATGGTGACACCACGCACCTTGCTCTCCAGGAATAGGGACAGGGCGACGTCGATGAATCCTATGGCCCCGGATCCCGCCACCAGCAGCAGTCCGATGATGCTCACTATCGGGATCCTCAACATGGACAGAATGGAGGCTCCAGACGATGGGATGCCATCTGGAACAGGATTATTGTAGTGAATGATAGGGGTGAGCAATAGGTGAGCGTATGCGGACACAATGGTTCGCCTTAACATGGTAGAACTCTGATGGCTTGACAGCAAGGCTGGGCCATTCATTTTCTTAGAAGTAAACGTCAAAATGTTAGACTGCAGTGACAATTGGTTCCGTGTCTTTATTAATTTGATGTTCTGTGTATTATATGGTTGATTGTATTGGGTTTCAACGGCACTTTCAGCCTGTAAGGCTATATCGTGCCAATGTATTATATGGAGATCGTTAGAATTGTGCCGTCGACATACCCGCTTGACTCGGCAAGAAAAATATGCTGAGGAACCCAATAGCGGCAAGCAGGAGCCCGGATGAGACGAAAGGCAGTATGAAGCCGCCCCACTGAAAGGAAGACAAATCCGTTTACACAGTGTCTATTGAGAGACACGGAAGCAACATCCACGTTACATACATCATACCACGGTGTAACAGAACTCGCGGATACCTCCCGTAAGCGTAAGCCTAGTTCGTTGAGATATCGAAAGAACTTGAAACGACCTATTTAGACGTTCTGTCGACGTTAATGTAGGAAAGTTTGGCTTTTCTTTGACGAAATCGAATTTGAAGCCAATGGCTAAGTTGCGTAATACAAACGTTTCATGCGAGACAAAATATGCAACCCACAATGTACATGTCTTGTTAATACTGTCTACTGTATTCCTGCATTGCCATTTTGAAATAAACACATTTTTGATCTTGATCGAACACGGGTTTAGGTATAATAATGAATACATCGCTTAAAGAGTTACCACTAAAAAGACTTCCGTATCGAATAAATTAACTTCAGTTCTATGTGTAAAATGGATGTGAGCAGCTTTATAAATTGACATTTTCTTCCCTACAAACTGCTGACCTGGAATAGAGCGCCTCCTATTGGCGGACCAACCATCAAGCCAAGACCCGTGAACATCTCCAGAGCACCCTGGAAACAACAATTCATATATCATAGACACAACAGCGATTTGTTTAGGTATCGAATGAATCATATAACGAATGAATCGAATGAATCATATAACGAATGAATCAGATAGCGAATGCAACGAATTAATCGTATACGGAATGAATCATATAACGAATAAATTAAATAACGAATGAATCACACGATTGAATCAAATAACGAATGAATCAAATATCGAATGAAACATATAAAGAATAAATCATATAACGAGCAGAGCAATGATTGGCATCGTAAACTGATAACTTCGTTCCAGCTCAATTGCAAAGCAATGTCAATAGATTTGGTTTACTGGAAAAATTAATTGAAACGTTTAGACCACATCGATGTAGGTGCACGAAGGCTAAACGAGGCCACAAAACTCGCGACAATAGGAAGGGTCAAGGTAGAGAGAAGCCATGTCTCCGAGTGTAGCCCCTTACTCGTTGCGAAGAAAGATATGGGATCTTTATCCGGCACAAATATACACATTTGCACAGGTGGGATTCGACCCCCGCACCGGCCGCTTTGGCTGACCTAGCAGAGCACACGCGACAATAGCCGCGCGCACTACCCAATGGGCCACGTGACATTGGATTAATTAAGGAAATTAAAATTAAGGAAAGACGTCTCACAAACATGGTGGCCACCCTATCAGGGAATGTGTGAGCCATGATGGAGAAGCTTGCTGTGGAGAAGGCTGCAGCCCCCAGCCCTTCAAAGACTCGCACTAGGAAACACAGGACAATGTAGACTGTGCCCGGCGGTGACCGGTCGACAAACCTGTAACCAAATCAAACGCATAATCAACGCATGCAACCCTTAAAGATACACTCCCGATGTGATCGTTGCACACAACTTAAGTCTGGTTGAGTGTCTAAATGAGGGTTTGTGCCAAGTAAAAGGTTGATCGATGTGTCAAACAATCGACAGATGCGGGGAAATGGCCACATGGGATCTTCATGCGGCTGCTGACTTACAGTTTGTTATGAATCTTAAGGCCTTAAGTTTGTGTTCTTATGAGCAAAATCGACATTCAAAAATAGCAAAACAACTCGATATGTAACTTCCACAGGTCTTTGTCTAACGTCACGCAGAATAAGTATTAACTATTTATTGCATTAATCTATTACTGTACGTAATACATGCAGTTTAATACATCCTTTAACAAAAATGTCTTAACTCAATAGTTATATATATTATTTCATTATTTTATCAATGCATTTTTCAATACAGTAGTAATTAACGTATTATTTTCTTACATTAGGGTCACTCTTCCCTGTCAGGGCCAACCAGTGTGTCACTGTAGCTCATGTATGACTCACGCCTACAATTTACAACAATAGTCCATTTCGTGGAGTTTGACAAAAAAAGATGGACCCGCGTAAGCACTGTATTTTTGTCTCTTACCCTAGTAATGTATATTGTTTTATCAATACATCACTTTACCGGTACTAAAATAGTAAGGTATTAGCTTATGAATAGTAAAGATTTAATAATCTATATATTTATTTACCCAAATAATACAGCACTGGATCCGCATACCATGACACCCGAACAAAACATGAACTTTGGTCCGATCTGGACCATCTGGAAGAAGAAAAAAAAAACGTGTAAACACATTAAAAAAATGATAACTTATCTGGACCATCTGGAGGATAAAAGAACAAGAAAACCTTTAAACACACTGAAAAATGGCAACTTATCTGGATCATCTGGAGGATAAAAGAACAAGAAAACTTTGTAAATACACTTAAAAATGGCAACTTATCTGGATCATCTGGAGGATGAAAGAACAAGAAAACCCTGCAAACACACTGAAAAATGGCAACTTATCTGGACCACCTGGAGGATGAAAGAACAAGAACAGCTTGTAAACACACTGAAAAATGGCAACTTATCTGGACCACCTGGAGGATGAAAGAACAAGAACAGCTTGTAAACACACTGAAAAATGGCAACTTATCTGGACCATCTGGAGGATGAAAAAACAAGAACACTTTGTAAACACACTGAAAAAGGGCAACTTATCTGGACCCTCTGGAGGATGAAAGAAAACTTTGTAAACACACTTAAACTAAAACTGGCAATTAATAAACAGATAGGTAGATGCAAATAAAGTAAGGTAGCAGAGATCAATGTCACTTGTATTCTTATCTTGTTGTCTTTAACTGAATTAATCTTTTTGGTCATATACCATGTTCACATGTTCAACTAATATGTAATATTAATGTAACAGTTTTTTATGTTAACAGTTTCTCAGACATTTTGCATTACCCTGTAGGACATTTGTCAAAGCTAATTAGCATAAGAATAATTGACAGTCAATTTTCAAATCGTTTAAAGGTAATAATTATTTTAATTCCTTTGTACTCACATAATTTCCAAAGATGGGGGATGTTAGTACAACTACTAACTCAAAGACGCCAAAGATGAGGCCTGTAACAGTACTGTTGGCGCCCATCTTGGAAGCCTGAAACAGCACTACCAGTTACAATGCATACAAATATTGTCAAAAGGAAAGGTAAAACACAGTTCCAAAGTAAAAAAAGGTCAGTTTTTAAGAATTCGTTTATCAGAAACTAAGGTAACATTGCTGGCATTGGAAATACCCAGGACATTGTAACTTTTAATCTTTCATTGACATTCCCCTCATAAAAGTTCACATCACTTAATGTTATAATCACTTACAATTTAAACAAACCATTAGTAACACTAGAATCTGTTTTGGTAAACTTACCTCATTGGGAAAAAATGGTCCTAGCAAAGCATAGAAGATTCCAACGCAAAAATTCGCAAAACAGAAAGTGAGTACAGTCAATTTTTGATTGCGTGACATGCCCTTCTCGGATACATTTGAAGCATCAGGCTTCTCTTTTGTGGTAGATGGATCATCTTGTATAGGTGGAGTATTCAGTCTAGAACTGTTGTCCTGCGAATGTCTATAGTTTGGATCTGGGATTACATCTGTACTTGGCCTATTAACTTGATACAAGCTTTGGTCAGTATTTGCACGGTCCATGGTTATATCTGGATGTCCTCCAGGGGTGGGACCGGATATGTGTTGTTCCAGATTGAAGCTTATCAGGTTAGGGAATGTGGGAGACTCTTCCGGACATCATCCTACCCCCAGGCTGTAAGTAAGTAATACAACATGATTAAATTTCCTTCAGATAAAAAGCACCTAACACACAATAGTTCCTTAAGTAATTCCTTAAGTAATACACAATAATTCCTTCAAGTAATACACAATAATTCCTTAAAGTAATACACAATAATTCCTTAAAGTAATACACTTATTAATACTAATTAAAGTTGTTCAAACAGTGATTTTCCAGTAAACAATTCTTTTACAGATGTACTGGACAGTTTATCTGATCTTGTTAATGCTAAGTTTATCTAATTTTTGTATGTATGCATAACATCTGAAGTACCCCTAGAAAGTAAATGCTAGATATGCATCAGTGTTAAAAAGGTAATAGCTGTTAACTTGCATAATATCCTTTGATATTAAATATATATACAAACAGGACTGGTGAATATGATTTCTATCAATATAAGTTGATTGTATCTGATTATCATTGTCTTTATATATTTATTAGGTCACAATTTGGGTCTAAACTACAAACCAGTATGGCCTGATTATTCATACCTAGCCTTGAGTTGACACGTTTTTAGGTTTGTTTACATATTTGAAAATGGTGACTAGTTATAACAATTAGGTATGCAGATGACCAGATGATGGATAATTGTATAATTATATATAACATTTGAGAAAATATTTTGACTTGAGCTGTATATAAGTCGCACCGTTCATAAGTTGCACCTTAGGTGTGAGATTTGCCCGTGTTGAAGCACTGTGTGCATGACTGTGCGGTTGAAATTATGTTTTGTTACGGAAAGATTGATGTGCAAATGCAGACAACATATAAAGCAGTGTAATTCACATTTTTATTATTGTAATTAATTATTATATTTGTACATCTTACAAACATACAAATTCACTACCTTTCTCGCTATGAATAAGCGGGTTTGTTACTCTTACGGTACCAGTCATATGACCGCTAATCCACTCCCATTATCTGCAGCCCCCTAACACGCCGGCCAATCAGGGCCTAGTCACGTAACTATCAAGCCTGACCCCCCTATCCCTGCTGACGCAGCTGACTGAGCCCATGTAGATTAATTCCTCACATACCAATAACACAACAGACTATTTATACAGCACTCAGCTCTATATAGATATAGAGATGATTAAATTCTTCACATAGACTTATAACACAGCAGACTATTCATACAGCACTCAGCTTTATATAGATATACAAGATGATTTAATTCTTCACATAGACCCATAATACTGCAGATTATTCATACGGCACTAAGCTCTATATAGATATACAAGATGATTAAATTCTTCACATGGACCAATAATATGACAGACTATATTTATACAACACTCGGCTCTATATAGATAGAGAATGACATTTTTTTCACAAAGACCAATAACATGGCAAACTATTCATATAGCACTTGACTCCAATTCCTCACTGCGAATAACATGTATGCCAGACTATTATTCATATCGCACCAGGCTCCGTGATAAGCTGCAGTGTCATGTGACCATGTGCTGTATGAATGTGCTTTTTCATACGGACCCGTAACGGCGCACGAACCTATGATAAAATAAAAGCTAAGGGGTTGAACCACTCACTCTAGCCTGAACGTTATAGTCTTGACACTTGTTCTTCACAAGAACTAGTATCTTACCAGGCCTGTCTCCAATGCATCACGGGGTGCCGTTAGAGCCAGGCAGCATTGGCTATCTTTGCCGTGTTGCAGCGCATAATGGCGCGGGCTGGCGCTGATCGAATAAATGTACCCAGAAAAAGCCCTGACATTGCAAGTTAGGACAATAAATGAAGGTATTTTCCTTCTGCCAGGTCAGTAAATTGCATAAAGATTCTGGAAAGATCCATATTTTGTCAGCTAGTTAAAAACTGTGCACCCTATACGCAAAAATATGCGCTGCAACATCGCAAAGACAGCAAATGCTGCCTGGCTCTAACGGCACCCTGTGATGCGTTAGAGACAGGCCTGGTAAACAAGTGTCAAGACTGTAACGTCTGAACTTTCAGGCTACTCTTGGCGCAAGTGCCCCCAGGCAAGCCCGCTTTTCTAGGGGCACAACAGTGTCCATGCTAAGTTCTTTAGACGCCAGTCGGGAATCGACTGTAGCTTTGATCATAATGTGTACACATACAATCATACGTATTCTATATACCTTGCTTTATCTTCTGACATCAAGAAAGTGTGTTAACACTAGGTTGTTTCGGTTATATTTTCACGAAGAAATATTAGAGCATACGTCTTTTCCCGACCAACCGCCATGCATATGCAGCGCCACCTGGCGAGTCCCGTCACCATTTATAGCCTGGGTCCCAGACTTTGTAACCGTGAATTACCTGTGACAGAAGGCGCTGCCGTTGTCCTTAAGTTCAAACTGAGCATCTGACAACGCCCTCTAGCAGAGAATCATATGCTAACGGAGCGGGGAACCAAGTTGCATTCACAGGGACCGGCATCCGCCAAAAAACAAATATGGCGGATGGTTGGTCAACAAAAGTCGTGTGATCTAACATTTTTTAGCGAAAATAAAACTGAAACAACATAGTGTTGAACACTTCCTTGATGTTGGAAGATAGATCAAGGTATATAGTATAGAATACGTAAGCACTATGATTGTATGCGCACACATTATGATAAAAGCTACAGTCGATTCCCGACTGGCGTCTAAAGAACTTTGCATGGACACCGTTGTGCCCCTAGACAGCGGGCTTGCCTGGGGGTAGTCCTGCAAGCAAGCCGCTGTGGCTGGACCCATATCGGAGCGGACTACGTTACATCTATGGAACTAGCCTGGGGGCACTTGCGCCAAAGGCTACTCATGCAGTGTCAGTGCTGGATCTTATCGTATCTATGCTAAAACACGTGCGTCCATCTGTGAGCAATTGCTATATCTGGTGATTACTAGAAGTTTGGGAAACATGACGACAGTTCGCTGATCACTGACAACAGCGATTTCACAAAGCTCGCCCCTCACCGTTCTGCCTTCTGACCCCCACTCAGGCCACTGGCGTGTGTGTATTTAACTGTGACGTCATGAGGGCTTCCAGTGCACTCTCCCGTTGGGTGGCGCTAGCAGTGGTCAACCAACAGGCAGGAGGCTGGACGTGAAAAACGAGCAGGGTTGAGTTGCGGAGCACGATCAACCGCGATCGACCGCCTCAGCGACAGTGGTCCCACATCATGATATTTAACTCGTCGTGTCGGTCACCTTTCCGGTCAGGGGAGAGGGAGTGGGGGGGGGGGAGAGCTTACCCCTGCCACCTCACCCTCTAAAAGCCCCCCCTTTTTCACCGCCAAAATTCGCTCGGCCACGGTCGGGGCGTTTTGCCGCCAAATCCGCTTGGAAGGGGTAATTTTTAGAGGTAACCCGCTCTATGAAAGCACATTATCAGAGCCCCCCCCCCCCTCCCCCACCCGGTCGCGAGTTTCTTTAAATATTCGCTCTATAGGGGTATCCTGTCCATCAGGAAAGGCCGCTATATAGGAGGGGATTTTTGGGGTGAGAAATTAAGGGGGTGGGGGGGCTTTACCGCAGAACCCCCCCCCCCCGCCCAGAGCAGTGTATTAAGTATCCCTCCCCTCCCCCCCTCCGGGGGTTGCTATTCACAAAACCTATTGTCACATCCTGACTGAAACACTTACATGCCATTCCATCATTTGGCCAAGATAACTGCATAAATCAACTTTTTCGCCGTCCACCGAAAAATTGCACTTTGCGCAATTGTCAGCGTTGCCTACCTAAAAACAACGTTGGGCCGATAATGCCATGCTGGCTGGGATTATTCCTACCGTGAAGGAAAAGCACAGAACCCGGGGCCGCCATCACAGTTATTTGTAACACATGTAAAACTTTAGTATCCGGGACATACACTGCTTGCAAGATCATATTCCAGGCGTCGCCAATCCCAGTACAGCGACTGCATCCACCTACTTCCTCTCCCTTCAGCGAAATCGGCCGACGAAGCCGTATGACACAGTGAATCGTATAACGCAGTGAGTCGTATAACGCAGTGAGTCGTATAACGCAGTGAGTCATATAACGCAGTGAATCTTATAACGCAGCGAGTCGTATAACGCAGTGAGTCGTATAACGCAGTGAGTCGTATAACGCAGTGAGTCATATAACGCAGTGAGTCTTATAACGCAGCGAGTCGTATAACGCAGTGAGTCGTATAACGCAGTGAGCCGTATAACACAGTGAGTCGTATAACGCAATGAGTCGTATAACGCAGTGAGTCGTATAACACAGTGAGTCATATAACGCAGTGAGTCATATAACGCAGTGAGTCGTATAACGCAGTGAGTCATATAACGCAGCGAGTCGTATAACGCAGTGAGTCATATAACGCAGTGAGTCGTATAACGCAGTGAGTCTTATAACGCAGCGAGTCGTATAACGCAGTGAGTCGTATAACGCAGTGAGCCGTATAACACAGTGAGTCTTATAACGCAATGAGTCGTATAACGCAGTGAGTCGCTTAGCACACATGAGTCGTATAACGCAGTGAGTCGTATAACGTAGTGAGTCGTATAACGCAGTCAGATAATAATAATATTATTAATAATACTACTTACACCTACTTCCTCTCCCTTCAGCGAAACCGGCCGACGAAGCCGTATAACACAGTGAGTCGTATAACGCAGTGAGTCATATAACGCAGTGAGTCTTATAACGCAGCGAGTCGTATAACGCAGTGAGTCGTATAACGCAGTGAGTCGTATAACGCAGTGAGTCATATAACGCAGTGAGTCTTATAACGCAGCGAGTCGTATAACGCAGTGAGTCGTATAACGCAGTGAGCCGTATAACACAGTGAGTCGTATAACGCAATGAGTCGTATAACGCAGTGAGTCGTATAACGCAGTGAGTCATATAACGCAGTGAGTCATATAACGCAGTGAGTCGTATAACGCAGTGAGTCATATAACGCAGTGAGTCGTATAACGCAGTGAGTCATATAACGCAGCGAGTCGTATAACGCAGTGAGTCATATAACGCAGTGAGTCGTATAACGCAGTGAGTCTTATAACGCAGCGAGTCGTATAACGCAGTGAGTCGTATAACGCAGTGAGCCGTATAACACAGTGAGTCGTATAACGCAATGAGTCGTATAACGCAGTGAGTCGTATAACGCAGTGAGTCATATAACGCAGTGAGTCATATAACGCAGTGAGTCGTATAACGCAGTGAGTCATATAACGCAGCGAGTCGTATAACGCAGCGAGTCATATAACGCAGCGAGTCGTATAACGCAGCGAGTCATATAACGCAGTGAGTCGTATAACGCAGTGAGTCTTATAACGCAGCGAGTCGTATAACGCAGTCAGATAATAATAATATTATTAATAATACTACTTACACCTACTTCCTCTCCCTTCAGCGAAACTGGCCGACGACGCCGTATAACACAGTGAGTCGTATAACGCAGTGAGTCGTATAAATAATAATAATATTATTAATAATAATAATATTATTAATAATAATATTATTAATAATAATAATAATATTATTAATAATAATAATAATATTATTAATAATAATAATATTATTATTAATAATAATAATATTATTATTAATAATAATAATAATAATGTTAATATTATTAATAATAATAATAATAATAATAATAATAATATTAATAATAAGTATAGTAATAATAATAATAATATTAATAATAAGTATAGTTATAATAATAATGCACCCATTCCGCTTCGCTGTTTGTATTTCCACTACTTCACCTCAACATCAATATATCTCACCCTGTTATTTTTCAACGAAAGTTCACTCACGAAATGCCTTATATACATATAATCGGATTCGCTCATTGACATATGCGAACCCGTTCCAGGGGGAAATGATATTTAGCCGACCCATCTGGATCGGATAATATAACACTGAGTTGTACGTTTTCATGACGTCACATCTGACGTACGTAATTAGGACAATTCTACATCGTGGACTTTTCCACAATCTACTAAGCGAACGTCCATATGTGCAGACATTTCAAGATACCAACCCCCACCGTAGGTTCTCGACAGTTTCCGCTTACTTAATCCAGATCCCAAGAAAGTTGCTAATATGACCCGATCCCACTAATAGGCTTTGCCCTGAACGAAGAATATCCGCTCCTCTTCATCCAATACACTCATGTGTCAATATCTATGGCAAACACGTGTATGCTCCCTCCCCCTAACATACACACATACAGGCCTCATTCATTGTAGTGTAACCAATGATGCCGAACAAGGAAGTTTCCGCCAGCCTGTGGGCCAACTGGACCTACGCTCGTCGCTTGACTTGTTGGAAGAGCCCGGAGTTAAGCCTCATAATTATTGGATTGAAGCAGCGTGAAGACGGAGTAAGCGTTCGAGTCGAGAAGATGAATTATCAAGTGAAGAGCGAGAATCCGGTGGGTACATTCAGAAAAACCTCTTATACAGTGACCTAGCTTGACTTGGGCGCTACATATCCTCCAATTTCGCTTGCCTATTATAAAGTGGATAAACATGAACTGAGATGCTGTTGAGCAGTCTAGTGCATTCATTGACAGCTCTGGGGCTCGGGACTTGGGAGGAGGCTGGGGCCAGCGGTCCATTGGTAAGGCCCCTCTCGATTTTTGAGTGATCGTGGAGGCACATTTTTAGGCATAAATTGAAACACATTTTTGGTGAGCCCACCCCCTTAATTGTGGATTGTTGTGGAGACCCCGCATCCTCTCCCACCCAGCCCCGTTTTGTGGGGCTTTTTTGTGAGAGCTCACATCACGCATGCGTATTTAAGGGGGGTGGGGTGGGGGGGGGGGGGCAGGGATATTTGCGATCCTCGGAATTGGGTTTTTCATTTCACCTTGGCGCAAGTGCCCCCAGGCAAGCCCGCTTCTCTAGGGGCACAACGGTAGCAACGTTAAAATCCTTCGACGTTAGTAGGATATCGACTGTAGCTTTTATTATAATGTGTACGCCTACAATCATAGTGTTTATGTATTCTATATACCTTGTTCTATCTTCTGACATCAAGAAAGTGTGTCACACTTAGTTCTTTGTGTCATATATTCGCGATTAAATGTACAAGTCTTTTCCCCGACCAACCGCCATGCATATGCAGCGCCTGTTGGCGAGTCCCGTCACCATTTGAACCATTTGCAGCCTGGGTTCTAAACTTTGTAATCGAGAATTACCTGTGGCAGAGGGCGCTGCTCTTGTCCTTAAGTTCAAAGTGTGCGACTGAAACGCCCTCTAGCGGAGAGTCATATGCTAACGAAGCGGGGAAACAAGTTGCATTCACAGGTACCGGCGTCCGCCAAAAACAAATATGGCAAACGGTTGGTCGGGAAAAGACTTGTGCTCCAACATTTAATCGCGAATATGTTCGCGATTAAATTGTAACCCCCTCCCCCTTCCCCGCAACACTTAACCCCTCCCTCCATTTTCAACGCTTACACCCGCCCGTCGAATCTAGCACGCTTTAGTGCATGTAACCATAGACATGAATGAAACCTATATCATATGCGTATTACACGATGTTGCGCAAAGCGTGGTATTAGACGTCTTGTGACTTCTCGCACTCGCCCATTGGAACACTAGGTCCGGGGTAAATCGACCCCGCACTATGCGAAAAGTTTACATTAATTGCTTATCAGGGTGAAACACAGGCACACTAAATCGACTGACACAGAGCTGAGGGGGGGAGCGGGGGGGGGGGGGGGTTCGCACGGACCCACCCGCCTCACCGCTGTGTCAGTCGATTTACTGAGCCTGGGGGGTGTGAAATGTGACCACGGTTCGTATGATATGACACTCTCCTATCCTACAGATCTAGGAGAATTGGGCTAAGAGGGGGTATGTGAGGCGGGGGGGGGGGGGGGGGGTAACAGGCAAAGCCACGTTTTTTTTTCACTAACCCCTTCCCTCTGGATATCAAATGGTCCGTCACAAAGTTCGGGTGGCGCAGTCGGCTTGGGCTGGGCGCATTTCTAATCCTAAAGTTTGCGTTCAATTCACGATGTGGACAATGTGAAATATGTCGCCACCACTTATACAAATATAGGCACTTGTTGAATACAAAATCTCGATCGTAGTCCTTTATTCTTTAGATGAAGCGGCCCTGAAATACTAAAGGTGGACACGCACCGTATGAGTAACAACGAGCGTTGTCAAATTGTTGGTTGATGTAATTGTAGAGTTGTATGGGCGCATCATGGCAGAAACTTACCGATGCCGATGACGACGTGAACAACGGACACAAAGAGCCCGGAGGCCGGTAAGGGACGAAATAACCACGTGCAGAGGCGATCGCGACATGATATGTACGTATTTCTGTGTCTCGCTGCTCGTGTGTGTATGCCCAAAATGACTGGTTGATCCCGCTTAATTGGTTCTATTATAAAAGACATTTGTTTACATATAGCGATAACGATGATTATAAATTATTTGCTTTATTTAGTGAGGGAGTGACCAATGCTTTTATGCGCATTATTGTGAGGAGTTTAACTTTTACTGAAACACTGAGAAATCAGACTTTATCCACCCGTTCAAGGTCTTCATTGCATACATGATATCCATCTTACACTTCATCATTACCATGGGAACGGCCGCGGTCGAGTGGTAGAGCGCTCGACTGCAGACCAATTACAGATAGGTTGTGGGTTCGAACCCCGCCCGTGTCTGGGGGAGCCGTCGGGATCGAGTGGGAGAGCGCTCGACTGCAAATCAATTACAGATAGGTTGTGGGTTCGAACCCCGCCTGTGTCTGGGGGAGCCGCCGTGGTCGAGGGGTAGAGCGCTCGACTGCGGATCAATTACAGATAGGTTGTGGGTTCGAACCCCGCCTGTGTCTGGGGGAGCCGCCGTGGTCGAGTGGTAGAGCGCTCGACTGCGGATCAATTACAGATAGGTTGTGGGTTCGAACCCCGCCTGTGTCTGGGGGAGCCGCCGTGGTCGAGTGGTAGCGCGCTCGACTGCGGATCAATTACAAATAGGTTGTGGGTTCGAACCCCGCCTGTGTCTGGGGGAGCCGCCGTGGTCGAGTGGTAGAGCGCTCGACTGCAGATCAATTACAGATAGGTTGTGGGTTCGAACCCCGCCTGTGTCTGGGGGAGCCGCCGTGGTCGAGTGGTAGAGCGCTCGACTGCGGATCAATTACAGATAGGTTGTGGGTTCGAACCCCGCCTGTGTCTGGGGGAGCCGCCGTGGTCGAGTGGTAGAGCGCTCGACTGCGGATCCATTACAGACAGGTTGTGGGTTCGAACCCCGCCTGTGTCTGGGAACCGTTTGGTTATTTACAAACAATGTCCCATGTGGCTCCTTGGCTCGGTTTAACCCATGCGTGCACAAAGAAGGCATAAAACACCGTTCCATCTACACATCCATATGTCTCTCGATCAGCTCCAAGCAGGGTATTAGACAGAATAATTTTTTGCCAGACAAAATTGTGCCTGGTAGAAAAAAGTGTTCAGTGTACACACACAACATGGCGCTAGCCGACCATCTCGTATTATTAGCTCGCAATTTACAATTCTATGAACAAAAGTAGTTATCCATTTCATACAAAATTATGATTTTCTTTTCTCCTCTCTCGGCGGGTAAGCAGCAAATGATCGAAGCCAAATTGAACTTCTACCCGCCAAAATTTAAACTGCCCGCCCATCCGGCGGGCAGGCGGGTCTCTGGATATAATACACTGGCTGCAAGTCTCAAAATATGTACGAACGAGTCTCCGAGGGGTAATTGGCCACAGACGACAGGCATGGCCCGTGTTGGCAAAATTGACACCAAGCATTCGACATTCCGATACCAAACATTTCAACATTCGACATCGACACTGTAACAATATTTTCTCGAACATGTGACAGCGACAGTGTACTTCAAAAAATCGACAGCGGACACTGTGATTTTTGTGAAATGGACATTAGTCTCAAGGACAGACCCATGTAAGGGCAATTTGACGTAAGGCGGCCATCTTGAATGTGTTCACTTCCCTCCGCGCTGGTTTTATTGCCCTACAGGTGCCTGCGATGGAGCACGGATCACCTGGTTGCCGTCGTCGCTTTCCTGTCCGGGGTCACATTGTTACTGACAGCGGCTGCCGTCTACCTCGGGATAGAATACTTTTATGTCCAGGAGTAGGATACTCTGGATAAACCCCCATTGGGCACATAGATGGAACTCTGACATGGAGCGCAATGAAGAGGAACTAATTGTCGCTGCCATGATGAAGATTTGTGAAGATCTGTTCCATCAGTCGTCGTAAAATTGCAATGAATGGGACATTACATAGGCTGGCAGGATGGAGAACCTACATGGGCTGCAATGATGGAGAACCTACATGGGCTGCAATGATGGACAACCTACATGGGCTGCAATGATGGACAACCTACATGGGCTGCAATGATGGACAACCTACATGGGCTGCAATGATGGAGAACCTACATGGGCTGCAATGATGGAGAACCTACATGGGCTGCAATGATGGAGAACCTACATGGGCTGCAATGATGGACAACCTACATGGGCTGCAATGATGGAGAACCTACATGGGCTGCAATGATGGACAACCTACATGGGCTGCAATGATGGAGAACCTACATGGGCTGCAATGATGGAGAACCTACATGGGCTGCAATGATGGAGAACCTACATGGGCTGCAATGATGGAGAACCTACATGGGCTGCAATGATGGAGAACCTACATGGGCTGCAATGATGGACAACCTACATGGGCTGCAATGATGGAGAACCTACATGGGCTGCAATGATGGACAACCTACATGGGCTGCAATGATGGAGAACCTACATGGGCTGCAATGATGGAGAACCTACATGGGCTGCAATGATGGACAACCTACATGGGCTGCAATGATGGAGAACCTACCTGGGCTGCAATGATGGACAACCTACATGGGCTGCAATGATGGAGAACCTACATGGGCTGCAATGATGGAGAACCTACATGGGCTGCAATGATGGAGACCCTACATGGGCTGCAATGATGGAGAACCTACATGGGCTGCAATGATGGAGAACCTACATGGGCTGCAATGATGGACAACCTACCTGGGCTGCAATGATGGACAACCTACATGGGCTGCAATGATGGCCAACCTACATGGGCTGCAATGATGGAGAACCTACATGGGCTGCAATGATGGAGAACCTACATGGGCTGCAATGATGGAGAACCTACATGGGCTGCAATGATGGAGAACCTACATGGGCTGCAATGATGGACAACCTACATGGGCTGCAATGATGGAGAACCTACCTGGGCTGCAATGATGGACAACCTACATGGGCTGCAATGATGGAGAACCTACATGGCTGCAATGATAGGAAACCTACATGGCTGCAATGATAAGAAACCTACATGGGCTGCAATGATGGACAACCTACATGGGCTGGCATGATGGAGAACCTACATGGGCTGCAATGATGGAGAACCTACATGGGCTGGCATGATGGAGAACCTACATGGGCTGCAATGATGGGGCCCCTACATGGGCTTCCATGATGAACAACCTATACCAAACATGCATGCTATATTATAATGTGTAATCTCCGTTTATGGCAATTATCGACAGTACTGTAATGAATCAATGGAAATAGTAAACTGATCATGAAGTTTTAATCACAACCCGACTTTGTTGAAATGTCGTGACTTATAATAGCAGCGGTCAGAATTGGGGGGATGCTACTTCACACACCTATGACCTCATAACTATTTTTAGAGCACACACGCTGATCCCGAAAAGACGGTCAAACAAACGCATGAACCTGAGGCGCGCATGGTTAAACCCAACGGGAGTATGGCGGCCTGGGATCTTTTTCCTTTGACAAAACTATCACAGGACGACGTTCCTGGGATGAAATGTACTGACACTACTTAATAACACTCATGTACCGGTTATTCACGCTATCAATGGAAAGACCATTGCAAATAACCAATAACAACAGTTCGGACATGTACCATAGGAGCAAGTATAATGTTCTAAACATCTGCACTTAAAATGCGCAATGCTCTGTACCCTTGTGCAGGGCCCCGCCACTTACTTTTGATGGCATACGGTTATATTACAGGGGCAGGGATTAAGCAACCTCCTTGCTCTGGTGTATCATATACATTTCCTCAATGCCCAATGTTAGCCAGGCACTGCGAGGGGGCGCAATGCTCGATATAGAGGGAGGGGGGATAGAGCAGCAACCGTTGTTGGCGTAGCTTTAGGAGCCTGTGGGCCCTCAGCCCGCATCCCCGTTGCCCCCCCCCCCCCCCCGTCCCTCCACGCCATCCAGTTGCATCCAACTTCAATATCATTTCCCCGGGAGGTATATTGGCTCAAGGGACCTTTCATGTACACATAAATGGCCATCCATTTTGTTTCTCTGCAAGCAGTATTTCACATGTTTTGTTTTAGACCTAAGCATTATATATCGATGTTTATATTATGCACATGTTTTGACAAGCGGTTTGTATTTGTTTGGTTTGAGGTGAAGTCGTGCCATCATAGCAGCGAAACACGAAGCTGACATAGAAATCACTTGAGATTGTAGGAAGTGGGTAGCACTTAAGTTTTTCACGATATATCTTGTCTCACAACTTAAAATTTGCCGGATATATGTTTTAGTCCAGATGGGCATACATCCATGTATGTATTTTCTAGCACATCCTTTAAGCTTCCAATAAAAAAGTCTGAAATTATTATTTGCTTTGGGCCCTTTCATAGCACATAATATCACTTTACCAGTTCTTGGAACCAAGCACCAAACAACAAATACTACAGTCCCAACTTAGCTTGTGCCGCCCCCACCCCCCTCCCGTGTCGACCTAAAACCCCCTACCAGATATCTGCACAATACTAAATGTACTGGTACTCAAGTGTGCAGGCTTATAATGTCACATTTGATGGAGTTGAAATAATCAATTATTAGTGACGGCGGACGGAACAAATAGTGATTTCTATTTAATTGATGTTAGTTGTATTTTGTATATTAGAAAAGTCTATATCGCGCACACTGATCTACCTAGGCAATGTAAGTCACAATTCACATATGCGGGTCTCAACTGGCTGCCTCCCTGCTCTTTCGTGTAAGTAAAAGTAGGGGATGGGGGCTCTTGTGGGGTAAAGTTGCTAAAGTACCCCACGCCCTTAACAAATATAATCCACTCAATACATTTTGGTAAATTTTGGAAATAGTAATCCCAGATACCTAAGGAATGAGAAAACAGGTTGGACTACTATTGCAATTTGTTTTGGATAAATCCCTAGGTAGCCCGGACAAATGTACACGCTAGACGCCTATGTGATACATGTGTGTTTACTGAAAGCTTGCCCGCCCATTTCGGTCGGGAACCGAGCATGCGCGCTGCGCGACTACGCCCTGAGCTAAAAATAGCTTAACCCACTAATTCAGACAGCTGCTATTGACATTTACCTAACTGTGGTCAATATATTTCCGCCATTGTCCATATGTCTTCACGCTTCAGTAGGTAAATTATATTAGAGGAAGCCGCCAGTCTGGCCTCTAATGCTACCTTGCCGATTCATATGATACCCAAGTGTCTATCTTTCAATTTACAGAATTTTCCGTCCTGTCTGCAGCTCACAATAAAATTTAGAAGTGACCGCCAGCCACGATTTCGCCGTTTAACCAGGTGGCAACACATTTTGGAGACCGAGATTGACCAATCAGGAGGCGATACTCTAATTACATTCAAACCGGAAATGACGCCTACTATGTGAGCAAAGCAAGAGCGCGTGATTATCGTCAATATAAATAACTTCAATCATGGCCTTTTGACAATCGTCGCAAGACGTATATCAATTTGTTTGGATGCCATTTTTCATGAAACACTATGATCATGATCTGCTGCGATTCATCCGGAAATCGCGGCCCCGATCTCTCGTTTCACGCGTTCCCACGGAAGGGTACCTCCACTGTGAAGATATCCCTTCGCGAGATAACTTTCAGTTATCACATAAGGCGGCGCCACATGAAGGGTGACAATATATGTAACTTGCTCCGGCAAAATGGCGCGCTGCTCGACATTGAAGGGGGGGGCGTTGCCATTTTGCTTCCTTACCAGTCGGCCGAAAGGAAGCGTTAACAATCACAAATTTACTTTTAAGATGTAAACGTTTAGATTAGGTTGGACAGCCGCTTTAACATAACGGTGGGGGGGGGGCGGGGGAAGGGAGTTTAAAAAATGGGTGGTGCGCACCGAAAATAAAGTGCATTTTTTGCACCGGCTTACCAGATGGGTGGATGAGGTGCGGGGGCGGGGTGAGGGTGAGAGTCTCGACCCACTACATACCCTGCATCCAGCAGTGAGGAACGATGGCAGATTTGATGGCAGATACTGTGACGCGGATATACTACCATGCTCCTCCCCTCGAGAGCGTAGCCTGTCCGAGCGGTCACTCCGTTACACGGCTCTTAGCCAGTTTCCCGTTCGCCGGGTCTTCCAGGGGAACGCGCCGAGTACTGCGCTCTCTCAGGACTGGCTGGGTGGTGTCCGGATCGGCGAAGTGCGTAGGGTTGTGTCGGAGTAAGGTAGTGGCCCAGAAGGGACAGAAATGGCATCGCGCGAGTGTGTCCAGTCTTAGCCAATCAGAAACCAGGGATACTCTCGTTATCGGGAGTGCCATTGTACCCGCGCCAGCCCGCCAGTGCTGTCCGGGACAATTAATTATCATCAGCTAAGTTGCCGTTACTCTTCAACAAATATAATTATTACAAATAATTCTCCATATGATATCAAGACAAGAATAAAGATCCTACAGACCGCTGCCTGGTGTGTTGTGGGTTTGTTGAGGAGACCGCACTAGAAGACCGACAATAAGCCTGAGAGAGTTAACATCATTATTTGTTATATATTATAATTATCTGCTCTATAATCCAACCCAAAGTTAAGCTCACGTACGTAAGGTCACAATACCCCCTTGGAAACATCTGATTTGCTAATACCATATGCGATACAACATTGTTTGTAAAGGTAAATGGCCCTGGAATATATTGGCCAAGTGAGTAAGAATTATAAATGAATTGCGCCTAGATACTTCTGCCCCGCGCACTCCCCCCCCCCCCCCCACCCACCCCCCATCCCCCATCTCCTAGTGTCCCCCTCGACTGAACAGGGTTGCGTAGAGACCATATAAGTCACTCGAGAAATACATATGGGGCTAGCGAGGATAGCTGTCACGATCCAAGAAATGAATGTCTTCGGTGCATATACCATCCCCGATAGACCCAACCCAAGGCCCTGTCATGGTTCGATTCTCCCATACATAAATCGACTCGGCCTTGGCGGGGGGCGGAGGGGGTGGGAGGAGGGTAGCGATGCATGCCCGCCCCTCCCCTACACCCCAACATCCTTCAGCCCAGCGAAAAAGCCAGCCGCGACGGCCTGGCCACACCCCATTGCACCCCACACCACAATGTTGCTGTCTCAGTGCGCCTCGGGGGTGAGGTACGGGTGTGTGGGGGGGGGGGGGGGCGCAAGGTTCTCTAGCGACACTCTTCGGGGATTTTCAGACCCCCTTCCCCTCCCCCTCCCTCTACCTAGGTACCAGCCATCCCCTCCTCACCCCCTACAAAACCTCGTATAAGGTTTATATGTAGCGGGCGGAGCCGGTGGGGAGGGGGGGGGGGGTTAGTACAATCACTGGGCCATGTCGACGTCAGGTATGTTACTTTATTAAGTGGCTTCCCTTTACATAGTTTTCGCAACCAGTTCCACCTTCGTTATTCCAGCGGCTCGCCCACTGACCCTGCTGTTCATCGCCGTGCCACCCTCGGGTTCACACCCCTTCAGACAGACACCCCAAATGGCAAACATGTCGACAGTGTGGATATAAATACATATTCATTGCTTCGGGAACGGCCCATATGTTTTTACGCACTTTCTTCTGCCGTGCTTACTCACAGTAATATTTTCCGGACGCATATTGTTTGTACTATACAACAAAATGGATCATAATCCGTATGAGGTAAGTTGTGAATTCAGCCTACTAGTGTGACATGAAAATAACAAAGTTTGGTTCTCACTACAAAGTAACATTCAGACGGGATGAGGGGAGTTAAATGACAGAACATGTAATAGGATTATGAATTGTGCTATTTATAGATGTGTATGCGATAGGGTACACAACATCAGCATCAAGTATTACAGGGATAATGCCAAAGCTCAGTTTATTAAACCGCCGGAGTAAGCTCACCACCAACCAAAAACCATTTCAACACCATTTATGTCTATTGTAAATTTGATGCCATTAGATGTTTCTTATATATAACAAGGCCTTGCTAGAACTTGCTCCGAAATCACATAAATACTGCAAGGCTACAGAAGTTATCAATATCTTGCCCACATTGATTTGAATAATGTTGCCAAGAAGCAAATTTAAAGAAGGTAACACGCTCATAAACCAATAGTTCAAATATATTGTGGAACTATCATCTTAACAAAACCAAAAAAAATGCTTTTGAGTAATTATATCTTATCACAAACGAAGGTCATATCACACACGAGGCGATACTCTAATTACATTCAAACCGGAAATGACGCCTACTATGTGAGCAAAGCAAGAGCGCGTGATTATCGTCAATATAAATAACTTCAATCATGGCCTTTTGACAATCGTCGCAAGACGTATATCAATTTGTTTGGATGCCATTTTCCATGAAACACTATGATCATGATCTGCTGCGATTCATCCGGAAATCGCGGCCCCGATCTCTCGTTTCACGCGTTCCCACGGAAGGGTACCTCCACTGTGAAGATATCCCTTCGCGAGATAACTTTCAGTTATCACATAAGGCGGCGCCACATGAAGGGTCACAATATATGTAACTTGCTCCGGCAAAATGGCGCGCTGCTCGACATTGAAGGGGGGGCGTTGCCATTTTGCTTCCTTACCAGTCGGCCGAAAGGAAGCGTTAACAATCACAAATTTACTTTTAAGATGTAAACGTTTAGATTAGGTTGAACAGCCGCTTTAACATAACGGGTGGGGGTGGGGGGGAAGGGAGTTTAAAAAATGGGTGGTGCGCACCGAAAATAAAGTGCATTTTTTGCACCGGCTTACCAGATGGGTGAATGAGGTGCGGGGGCGGGGTGAGGGTGAGAGTCCCGACCCACTACATACCCTGCATCCAGCAGTGAGGAACGATGGCAGATTTGATGGCAGATACTGTGACGCGGATATACTACCATGCTCCTCCCCTCGAGAGCGTTGCCTGTCCGAGCGGTCACTCCGTTACACGGCTCTTAGCCAGTTTCCCGTTCGCCGGGTCTTCCAGGGGAACGCGCCGAGTCCTGCGCTCTCTCAGGACTGGCTGGGTGGTGTCCGGATCGGCGAAGTGCGTAGGGTTGTGTCGGAGTAAGGTAGTGGCCCAGAAGGGACAGAAATGGCATCGCGCGAGTGTGTCCAGTCTTAGCCAATCAGAAGCCAGGGATACTCTCGTTATCGGGAGTGCCATTGTACCCGCGCCAGCCCGCCAGTGCTGTCCGGGACAATTAATTATCATCAGCTAAGTTGCCGTTACTCTTCAACAAATATAATTATTACAAATAATTCTCCATATGATATCAAGACAAGAATAAAGATCCTACAGACCGCTGCCTGGTGTGTTGTGGGTTTGTTGAGGAGACCGCACTAGAAGACCGACAATAAGCCTGAGAGAGATAACATCATTATTTGTTATATATTATAATTATCTGCTCTATAATTGACCAACCCAAAGTTAAGCTCACGTACGTAAGGTCACAATACCCCCTTGGAAACATCTGATTTGCTAATACCATATGCGATACAACATTGTTTGTAAAGGTAAATGGCCCTGGAATATATTGGCCAAGTGAGTAAGAATTATAAATGAATTGCGCCTAGATACTTCTGCCCCGCGCACTCCCCCCCCCACCCACCCCCCATCCCCCATCTCCTAGTGTCCCCCTCGACTGAACAGGGTTGCGTAGAGACGATATAAGTCACTCGAGAAATACATATGGGGCTAGCGAGGATAGCTGTCACGACCCAAGAAATGAATGTCTTCGGTGCATATACCATCCCCGATAGACCCAACCCAAGGCCCTGTCATGGTTCGATTCTCCCATACATAACTCGACTCGGCCTTGGCGGGGGGCGGAGGGGGGGGGGGAGGGTAGCGATGCATGCCCGCCCCTCCCCTACACCCCAACATCCTTCAGCCCAGCGAATAAGCCAGCCGCGAGGGCCTGGCCACACCCCATTGCACCCCACACCACAATGTTGCTGTCTCAGTGCGCCTCGGGGGTGAGGTACGGGTGGCTTCGGGAACGGCCCATATGTTTTTACGCAATTTCTTCTGCCGTGCTTACTCACAGTAATATTTTCCGGACGCATATTGTTTGTACTATACAACAAAATGGATCATAATCCGTATGAGGTAAGTTGTGAATTCAGCCTACTAGTGTGACATGAAAATAACAAAGTTTGGTTCTCACTACAAAGTAACATTCAGACGGGATGAGGGGAGTTAAATGACAGAACATGTAATAGGATTATGAATTGTGCTATTTATAGATGTGTATGCGATAGGGTACACAACATCAGCATCAAGTATTACAGGGATAATGCCAAAGCTCAGTTTATTAAACCGCCGGAGGAAGCTCACCACCAACCAAAAACCATTTCAACACCATTTATGTCTATTGTAAATTTGATGCCATTAGATGTTTCTTATATATAACAAGGCCTTGCTAGAACTTGCTCCGAAATCACATAAATACTGCAAGGCTACAGAAGTTATCAATATCTTACCCACATTGATTTGAATAATGTTGCCAAGAAGCAAATTTAAAGAAGGTAACACGCTCATAAACCAATAGTTCAAATATTTTGTGGAACTATCATCTTAACAAAACCAAAAAAAATGCTTTTGAGTAATTATATCTTATCACAAACGAAGGTCATATCACACACGAAGCACAACTGAGAGCCTAACGCCAAGTGGATTGCTGGTTCGAGCCCCTGTGCGGTCGCAGGATAAAGATCCCTTGTCCTTCTTCGCCAAAAGTGGTTAAAGTGTCCTAAATAGTGTATGCCTCCTTGGGCCGCTGGATGTCTGGGCCGCTGGACATTTAGGCCGCTAGGGAGGGGTGGAGGGTAGGGGGCGGGGTGGGGTAGGGGGAGGGGGTTGCGTTGGTGCGGGGGGTACGGTGTGGGGGGTTTGGTGGTCATGTTTGAAGGGGTGGAGGCATGCCCAGGTCGCATGGGGATTACGATAGACGACGGCTGGGTGTTAAGCACTGAGCCGCGGGGCTGTTTGTTATTCAGTCGTTAATTGGCTTCAAAAAACATCGCGGACACCTGTATGCGCTATATACCCTGTATTTTCTTCAACACATTCAACGGATTCAACACATATGTACATCTACGGGGTCACCCGGAGTCCCTCCATCTGTGTGGCGTCACCGACCAGGGGTCCCTCCATCACCAGGGACGCCAGGGACCGGCAGCATCCGGGGCGTTACCGGCGTCAGGGACGTCAGCGTCACCGGCGTCAGGGACGGCCGCGTCAGCGTCACCGGCGTCAGGGACGGCCGCGTCAGCGTCACCGGCGTCAGGGACGGCCGCGTCAGCGGCGGGGACACGGCGTCGGGCCTGCCGGGGCCCAATGAGCTGGCTGCCGGCCCTGAGAAGTGATACGGGGTCACGCTTCCCGGCCACATACGCCGCCCACAGTGCCTGCAGGCGTTCGTCGGTGGTCGCGGCACCGGCCCGCCTCTGGCGGATGCGTTCCTCCCGCCACACGAACTCCACTCCGACCTCCACCATCTTGGCCTCTGCTAGGATGAGGTCAGACAGGAGGAAGATCGACAGTGATGCGTGGCGTCCTCGGGTGTTGAGGCGGTTGTGCCACCCCTCGACGTCATTATTGGTTCGTACGTCCAGCTGGAATACGGACCATGCGTCGGGGGTGAACACTCGCCCCTCCACCCAAGTCTCGCGAATGTAACCGAACAGCTCGCGCAGAGCCTCCCGGGTCGCTTGTGGCAAAGTGTCGCGTAAATAGGCGTTTATTTGCATCAATTTGTACGTGCTCCCGTATTTTTGCAACCAACCAACCGCACTACCCCACGACACTCCCCCACGCTAGGATCGACGTCACCCGCTGTACTGCTATATAATATAGCAGGTAAGGGATATTGGTTCGCCACAAGTTCACTGGACCGTAATTCCACGGTGGGCCGACACAGTATTATCGCCCATGAATCTGGTATCGACCTACGAACTCGAACAAGCGTTTGGAACACGCATTGCACAACCCGTGATCGAAACGAAATCATCACCATCCTACGCTTTATTTTGTCGGCTAATTCGAAATTCGATGTGCTATACATAAGATATTTCGACTGGCCGGAGACATGGCTCCTGCCCCTTGGACCCTCTCCATTGTCACAACATAAACTACTTGAAGCTCTCGACTCTACTCTCAAACCAGCCAACCAACTTGAGTACGTTGGATTTCATGTCGTAGTTCACGTTTATCCATACTATAGTCCCCGCTCCCAGAAGATATGGGTAACTTACCCACGTATATTCCCATAAGAAACAAATTAATTTAAATAACTTACACTTTATGATGTTTATAGTTCCAAAGTAACCGTTCGGTACTCGGATCTTCACTATAAATTGCTCATGTTTGACTAATATATTTTACTGCCATTCCTATATACTCTGGGCCCGATGACCGTCAATTCTCAATAAACTCACGAACATATAGCCACCAACTTACGTATCTTTCGTATTACGGATGCTCATCACGCATTGATTCCACCTACTCGAAATTGCGGCGCATGAAATGAAAAGTTTGTCTTAGGCAGCCATTGCGTATTTTAAAGTTAAATTCGTATCTAGACAAACAAATGGGGATAGATCAGACTACAAGAGTCTTTCGTTTATGTCTATGATTATGCATGCATCTTATATAGGTATAACTCAGTGTTACCCGAAGGGGAGATAGGAAGGGGTTCCCATGTAGTAGACTTTTCGTGATATATAGCTCAACGTTACCTATTAGAACGTGATATCGTATTTTCCCTTTGAATCGGGATTACGATTTAATTATCCTGTTGAAGCGATAATGAATTGCTATTAACTCGACCCCCCCCCCTCTCCCCCGTCCTCCTAGCCTCCCACCGTCTGCCATGCCCTTTGCAATCATTGGTGACATACGAAGTGTTCATATCGAGTGTTAAGCCCTCTCGCGGCCACAACAAACCAAGGCCACACACTGTCGGCCGTGTTCTTCCAAGATCAAAGCAAACCGCGCCTTCACATCGTAAAAAAATCACATTTACGCACAGTTTGCTGTGCCTTCTGGTCATTATGACAACCAAATATTCACATCGTATTTCAAAGCCTACCTCGGTCATGATAAACCAAGCATTCACGTCGTCTGCAAAAATCCTATGAAGCTCATGACAGATCAGGCCTTCATATCGTTTGCCAAGCCATCCGACGGTCCTTGCAGACCGACCATTCAGATCGTCTGGCAAGCCTTCTCACGCTCAGGACAAATCATGCTTTCACATCGTCTACCACTCCCTCTGACGTTCATGACAGACTAAGCATTCACACCGTCTGCCAACCACTCTCACAGTCATGACAAACCAAACATTGACATCGTCTGCCATGGCCAGTCACGGTCATGACAAAGAAAACATGAACACCTTCTGCCAAGCATTCTCCCGTTAATGACAGACCAAGTATTCACATAGTCTGCCATTCCGTCTCAAGGCTATGACAAAACGAATCATCCACACCATCTGCTAAGCTTTCTCACTGTCATGACAAGCGAAACATTCGCATCGTTTCCAAAGTCCTTTCACTGTCGTGACAAATCAGTCATTCACATCGTCTGCCATGCCCTCCCATGGTCATTGACAATCAAGTATTCACACCGTCTGCCAATTCCGCTCCTGATAAAGACAAATCAATCATTCACATCGTCTGCCATGCCTTATTATTTTCACAAGCGTATATTTATAGGGCTATTACAGATCAAACCTAAACTATTACAGATCAAACTTAATCATCCGGGGCTAAATCGGCGGGGGGGGGGGGGGGGCTTCTGCGGCCTCACTAGGGGGTGGGTCTGGTGGCGCGCAGCATCCAACTTACGATTACTTGTTAAGCAAAAGATATTGTTTCTGGGATATCTAAAGCAAATAATATGGATAGGTGCTACCTAAAAAATGCGAGCGTATATTTATTCATTCAGACATTCCGAGGGGATCTACATTAATATTCAAAATTAATCTCACTTCGGCTTGCCATGAGACATATCTTTGGCGGGATGACGTATACCATACATGTGCTTGTGGCATATCATTCGGTTGCGTAGGAACTCCCATTGTGACGTCATGTTTATGACATTTTGACGTCACAACTACTCACTATGACACCAGCCGATGGGCGGTCACCAAGAGCGCTCTGCTTGGCAAAAGACATTTAGCGCTGTAGAAGTAACTTTAATATAAATCAATTCAATGATAATGATATTATTAGTATCAGTATTATAATGAAGATAATGCAAATTACAATACAAGTAATATTACAACTGTTATGCATGTGCTTCTGTATCTTCATATGTCGCCCGCAGTATCCAGGGACTGGAACTTACGCCAAACCTGGATACGTCTGGTACGAGTATCTGGATCCCAGGACGTGGTGGGGCTCCAAGGCAGTGCGGCAGAGTCCTGCATACTATGACACGAACTCCATCCCCTACCGAGGAACAAAGTGAGTCTAAGGGATCGGGAAGGGGTCGGGGGAGGGAGTGGCGCAGTGTCCAGTGTCGATTTTTTTTCAAAGTTCTCTGTGTCGAATATAGACTCTTTACGACATTCCGTGCCGCTTTATTTTATTTGTTTCAGTTCACGATCGTTTTTTTCTGATATGCCACTATCTGTGTCGATGTCGTTTTTTAAAGATATTCAGTGTCGGAATTTGGGGGTCAATGACGAATGTGGTGGGAGGGTTATATTGTGCCTAGGCCATATCGGTGTCAATGTGGTGGGAGGGTTATATTGTGCCTAGGCCATATCGGTGTTAATGTGGTGGGAGGCTTATATTGTGCCTAGGCCATATCGGTGTTAATGTGGTGGGAGGGTTATATTGTGCCTAGGCCATATCGGTATTAATGTGGTGGGAGGGTTATATTGTGCCTAGGCCATATCGGTGTTAATGTGGTGGGAGGGTTATATTGTGCCTAGGCCATATCGGTGTTAATGTGGTGGGAGGGTTATATTGTGCCTAGGCCATATCGGTGTTAATGTGGTGGGAGGGTTATATTGTGCCTAGGCCATATCGGTATTAATGTGGTGGGAGGGTTATATTGTGCCTAGGCCATATCGGTGTTAATGTGGTGGGAGGGTTATATTGTGCCTAGGCCATATCGGTGTTAATGTGGTGGGAGGGTTATATTGTGCCTAGGCCATATCGGTGTTAATGTGGTGGGAGGGTTATATTGTGCCTAGGCCATATCGGTATTAATGTGGTGGGAGGGTTATATTGTGTCTAGGCCATATCGGTGTTAATGTGGTGGGAGGGTTATATTGTGCCTAGGCCATATCGGTGTTAATGTGGTGGGAGGGTTATATTGTGCCTAGGCCATATCGGTATTAATGTGGTGGGAGGGTTATATTGTGCCTGGGCCATATCGGTGTTAATGTGGTGGGAGGGTTATATTGTGCCTAGGCCATATCGGTGTTAATGTGGTGGGAGGGTTATATTGTGCCTAGGCCATATCGGTATTAATGTGGTGGGAGGGTTATATTGTGCCTAGGCCATATCGGTGTTAATGTGGTGGGAGGGTTATATTGTGCCTAGGCCATATCGGTGTTAATGTGGTGGGAGGGTTATATTGTGCCTAGGCCATATCGGTGTTAATGTGGTGGGAGGGTTATATTGTGCCTAGGCCATATCGGTGTTAATGTGGTGGGAGGGTTATATTGTGCCTAGGCCATATCGGTGTTAATGTGGTGGGAGGGTTATATTGTGCCTAGGCCATATCGGTGTTAATGTGGTGGGAGGGTTATATTGTACCTAGGCCAGATCGGTGTTAATGTGGTGGGAGGGTTATATTGTACCTAGGCCATATCGGTGTTAATGTGGTGGGAGGGTTATATTGTGCCTAGGCCATATCGGTGTTAATGTGGTGGGAGGGTTATATTGTGCCTAGGCCATATCGGTGTTAATGTGGTGGGAGGGTTATATTGTGCCTAGGCCATATCGGTGTTAATGTGGTGGGAGGGTTATATTGTGCCTAGGCCATATCGGTGTTAATGTGGTGGGAGGGTTATATTGTACCTAGGCCATATCGGTGTTAATGTGGTGGGAGGGTTATATTGTGCCTAGGCCATATCGGTGTTAATGTGGTGGGAGGGTTATATTGTGCCTAGGCCATATCGGTGTTAATGTGGTGGGAGGGTTATATTGTGCCTAGGCCATATCGGTGTTAATGTGGTGGGAGGGTTATATTGTGCCTAGGCCATATCGGTGTTAATGTGGTGGGAGGGTTATATTGTGCGTAGGCCATATCGGTGTTAATGTGGTGGGAGGGTTATTGTGCCTAGGCCATATCAGTGTTAATGTGGTGGGAGGGTTATATTGTGCCTAGGCCATATCGGTGTTAATGTGGTGGGAGGGTTATATTGTGCCTAGGCCATATCGGTGTTAATGTGGTGGGAGGGTTATATTGTGCCTAGGCCATATCGGTGTTAATGTGGTGGGAGGGTTATATTGTGCCTAGGCCATATCGGTGTTAATGTGGTGGGAGGGTTATATTGTGCCTAGGCCATATCGGTGTTAATGTGGTGGGAGGGTTATATTGTGCCTAGGCCATATCGGTGTTAATGTGGTGGGAGGGTTATATTGCGAGTAGGCCATATCGGTGTTAATGTGGTGGGAGGGTTATATTGTGCCTAGGCCATATCGGTGTTAATGTGGTGGGAGGGTTATATTGTGCCTAGGCCATATCGGTGTTAATGTGGTGGGAGGGTTATATTGTGCCTGGGCCATATCGGTGTTAATGTGGTGGGAGGGTTATATTGTGCCTAGGCCATATCGGTGTTAATGTGGTGGGAGGGTTATATTGCGAGTAGGCCATATCGGTGTTTTGTAAAACAGTTCTAGTTAGGAGAAAAAGGCGATGAAAAAAAACTGTGTGGGAAGTTGCAGAAGTAAGTAAATAGAAGTTGACAGTAGGTTATCGATGGTTGTGTTATGTTTTGGAAGTTTGTATACGTTTTGGAAGTTTGTGGTGGGTCTTAAAAGTTCGTGGCACTTTTTAGAAATTTGTGGTTGAATACTGATGTGTGTTGTATGTTTTAGGAGTTTGAGGTACGTTTTGGAAGTTTTTTGGCGGGTCTTGGAAATTTGTGAGAGATTTTAAATGTTTAGGTTTAGGAAGTTCTAGGTTGGTATGAGAAGTTAGTGACAGGTTGTAGTTGTTTGTGGTATACTACTGATGTGTGTATTATGTTTGAGAAATTTTAAGTACATTTTGGAAGTTTGTAGTACGTTTTATGGAACGTTTTAGCAGCTTGTGTCAGGTTTTAGAACTGCATAGCATGCTTTATTAGTTGTTACGTTTTAGAAGTTGATGCACGTGATACGTTATAACAGTTTGTGATACATTACAAATTAACAACAATGTGGTTGGATGTCAAAGAAGCTTGAACTAAGTTACGTAAGTTTGTGGTACGTTATATAAGTTTGTGGCACGCTAAACACGTGCGCTACAGTGCGTACAGTGCAAGGGGTAATAATAAAGTGAGATATTTTTAGCGACGTCAGTGATCTGTCGGTCATAGAAATCCGATCCTCGAGTGCTGCATTAAAGCGAGGATCCGCCTACCACACCCTCACTTGGCCTACCGTCACCCTCCCTGCCTTAGCCGTATCTAGGGCCTCTCACCCAGCGCGCTGCCACCTTCACCCTCCCTGTCTCAGCCGTATCTAGGGCCTCTCACCCAGCGCGCTGCCACCTTCACCCTCCCTGTCTCAGCCGTATCTAGGGCCTCTTACCCAGCGCGCTGCTACCTTCACCCTCCCTGTCTCAGCCGTATCTAAGGCCTCTCACCCAGCGCGCTGCCACCTTCACCCTCCCTGCCTCAGCCGTATCTAGGGCCTCTCATCCACCGTAATCTTTGGCCAGGCGTGATGGATGGTTCTAAAGCTCGGGTCTGAACGAGGCGCAGCAGTCAACTTTATGTACCACTGTTATGTTGGGCATGCTATATTATCTCAACTGTATACAAAAAAATGTCGAAAATTTAATGTTATAGCGAACCGAAAAAATTAATTCACTGAATGAGGCCAAACTATACCCAGTTGAATAATATTCCTTCTTGCTCCTTGTGCAGTATGTGTAAGGGAAATACTGTTACATAGGCTGCAGTCTCCTTAACATACAGAGGAGCTGGCCTGGTAGTTCAGTGAGTTAGAGCGTTCGCATTGATGGCTCTGGCCACCTGGGAGCCTAACGGCACGTGGATCAGTGGTTCGCGCCTCGCTGTGGCCATGTCCGTGTGGTCGCAAGATAAAGATGCCATGTCTTTCTTCGTAAAGAGTAGGGGGTTACCCCCGGGGACATGGCTCCACTCTCCCTTGCTTCTCCCATATGACGCGATAATAAGGGTAGTTAAAGCGTCCTGAATATACCACTAACCTTAACATAAGCACTTGTCCCACAGTGCAAGGCCACAAACAGACGGCATACACCTCACCGTATGTATATGGCCTTTTTAAGTTCTTTGTCAGTGTCATTCTCCGACCACCACCACCACCCACCCCCCCTCTTTTCTCTCACTGCTGTCCCCCGTTACCACTGCCCCCTCCGCCCCCCCCCCCCTCCATACTGCTCCCCTCTCCCTGTGCCCGCCCCCAACCCCAGGACCTGCGCCGGCTGAAGTCAAGGTCAGACCTGTATTGTACCAGACTGTACCATGCACACGTACCAGCGTGTCTGGAATGAGCACCTTGTAATTTACCCTGACTTACCCCCTGGGTGGCAGGGTCTGTTGTGACCCCATTACCACCAACCAGTATGTGTACTTACTATATATAGATCTGATTATACCTTATACGTGAATATACCCTTGTTTATATCGTTTTCGGGCAGCTTTTGTCGTTCTTGTGTTACTCAAACGACAATAGTAGTAGAGTCGACCCTCATCGAATGTAACTTTCCTTGGGGGTAACGTTTCTTGGGGGTAACGCTTTTGCGGGCGCGCATGCGCGTCGGTCTCCCATCGCCACCTGGCGCGTCAAGGGCACCCCCCCCCCCCCAGCCCTCCGGTCCCCAAATGTATCTTCTATACCCACCACCCCTCCCGTAAACTACCCCTCCCCAAGCAAAAGTCCTCACCACCATGACCCCCACCCCTGTTCACGCCCCCCCCACCTCATCCACTGCCCCCCCCCCCTCCCACTCAACTAGCTAGACGCCTTACTACACCCTCCCAACCATAATAGTGAACGGTATTTCACAATCACCGAGTGACGTCATGGATGAGTCAGCGGGTTAATTGCAAGGACAGTAGTTTCATAATTATATTGTCAAATCAGTAGCCCTCTCTCAGCCCCGATACCCCTTTCTCCCCCTTCCTCCTAGTCCGAACGTTATCCCTACACCTATAGCTGCCACGGGAGGAGCGGTTAGAGAAGACAATTAATACCTGACAGCTGGTTGCTTATGTTGTAGTGGTCAACCCATTCACCTTTCTGGTCGACGTATTAATTGCTTGCAGATGAAAAACTACCTGAGGAGGAGAGCATACAGGCACTTATTAGTATTGAAATAACAGTGTGACTCATCAAACAACTCTCAGTACTCTTTTCTCTCACAATAAGAGGGCGCCAACTCCCTGCTCCTCATCCACCGACCAACTCCCGATATTACTGCCCCCGCCCCTCCCTCGCCGAAAGCCGATCCCCTCCTACCCTCACCCAACCATGACGGTGAACGGTATTCACAATCATGTAGTGACGTTAAGATGTGTCATAGGCAGATAACTGCAAGGACAGCAGTTCTATATTTATCTTGTAAAATTAGTCGCCCTCCCTCAGCCCCTTTTCCCCCTCCCTCAGCCCCTTTTCCCCCTCCCTCCTAGTCCGACCGTTTTTCCTACACCTCTTCCGCATTCACCGCGTTCACCGCGTCCCACCCCAATTAAGCATGTCGCCCCTCCGGTACTACCACCTATGAGTGAGGGACGTACTCTAGCCGCCCACCCGCCTCCCCCACGCCCGTACCACAAGGACACCAATACATTAATTTGAGAGGCTACCCAGACCAGGGGAGTCACCGAAGCGTGTCGCGACGGAAAGCCAGTACTAGTCACCACTGAGCGTGTTGAGCCTTGTCTCTTTTTTGTGGGCTTGAAGGTGAGGGGAGGCGGATGGATATAATGGGGGTGTGCGATCTTAAACAAATTACGCATTACATTTCCACCTTGTTTCTCGGGCAGTATACAATATTCATACACGAACGTTTTCCATTTCTTCCGTTGTTCGTTGTAGGTTGATCAAAAACTTTAACTTAATGGAATTTTTATTTTACTAAACCTATCATTGTTACATTAAGCACCGCTTACTTGCCATGTATTATCGAAAAAAAACACGTAAGACTACATGTTACATTAAGCATGTTACTCATTTTTCCGTTCTACGTTCACTGATCATACCGTTTCTTTTCACATTTGTCCCAACATATATTATAACCACGACACTATACAGCGGGTTATTCTCTTACAATTGGTAACTGCAGTGCAATCCAAATTTACACCACTTGCTTTGCAAAAGATCTATGTTCCGCCAAACACGTCATACATCAATCGTGACACACGTGCAGAATGGTTCACATAAAATGTCTACTTGAATGTCATACATAAAAGTTGTTACTTTATTCCATAGTTCATTGTACTCTGATACATAGCTTTAACATAATTGAAACAATCTTTTACATCATCACTACATAAATCCAAGCTTACTGGTATTGAGTCCCGAAATGTACAATATACCCATGTATCCGTTTTATCATTGCCTACCGGTTCCACGAGTGTTACATAAATACGCAAACATGACATATGAAACACTGAATACATAAACTTATATTTTTCTTTCACGGTTGTCTTTCCCGAATGTGACGTAAACTTGATGACATATAAAAGATAAAACATGTAGAATGCTATTCATACATTTCATAATTGTCAAATGAGCTGCCCGTATGTAACACATAACTATTTCTTGATGACATGAAAAATAATACTTGAAAAATACTTTCGTATTCGATTTGTTAATTATATCTTATTGCCTAAGTATTTCCCATTTGATCTTTAAAAAATTACACATTACATTACTGCTAGAGACTCTGCCGGTACAACAGCTATACATAAAAGCCATTACTTTCGTTCACTGTATTCTGATAAATAACTTCACTCATCATTCAAAACTAACTACACTGATCATACCATTTTCCATATTTGTCTCATCCCAGATGATAACAGTGACACCTATAGCCTGTTATTGTCTTGTTCGTTGGCAAACTGCTGCGCAATCCAAATGTACATCACTTGCTTTGCAAAATGTCTATGTTCCACCAAACATTTTAGTGTAACATGGTTTAAATTTAATCTTCACTTGCAATACATACAAAATTGTTACTTTATTTCACAGTTCACCGTTGGATGATACACAACTTCAATATCACCGTTGGATGATACACAAATTCAATATCATGGAAACATTTTCCATTATTATTACTAGACTCTACATAAACCTGAGCTCCCTTGCATTGAATACCGAAATTTATAGTATACATGTATATGTATTTTTTCACGGTTGTCTATTGAGTACCCGAATAAAATATAAGCTTGATGATATATGAAAAACGTAAAAATAGGCAAAACGTAGAATGCTACCTATGTTTCATAATTATCTAATGTGATACATAAATGTTGCACATAACTTAGACTTTATGACATATGAAACATAACACTTACAGAATACTTACATATTTGTTGCACAATTGTCTAAGTATTGACCTAACTGGTACATAAAACATAAACTTGATTGCATATGAATCATCTAATACACAAACTTATATAATAATTACATATTCTTACCATTGTCTGATCCTACTTATGCGAATGCTGCATAACATTTAATTCATAATTCATTGAAATATAAACTTATTTATTCCTAAAATCATTGCCGTGTATTACACATAAATCTTTCAAATTAAATAAAACGTTAGAAGTATATCTTAACATCTTCAACCATAGCAGTACCACGCATATAGGTAGCAACACTTCATTCCTTCCTAACTTGATATCATTTATAAAAATATAGCATGCAAGCTTCTGCACTCCGAAAGGTGAATCCCCTCACCCACACGCCTCATATCCTAACATTGACATTGCTAGAAATAGTGCACACACGCCCCTATTCTCTCTATCATAGTACCTATTCTCTAACCACCCAACTCTCTACTCCTCACCTCTCAACATAAGGTACTGTCCAAAAATAGAAAACGCACGTATGTCCGCTGCATCCTCTCTGAGATTGCAACGTCACTGATTATTCAGACCTAATTCCTGTGATCATACCATTTCTTTTCACATTTGTCTCCACACAGTTATAACAAGGCCAGCTATAACCCGTTATTCTCTTAATCGTTGGTAAACTCATTGTAAGTTGATACATAACTTCAACATCCTGGAAACAATTCGCTTTATTATTGCCACATAAACCTAAGCTTCCTTGCATTATATACCGAAATTTATAGTATACATAAGTATTATTTGACGGTTGTCTATTAAGTCCCCGAATGTGGCATAAAATAGAAACTTGATGCTTGATGAAAGGCTAAACATGCAAAATGTTACCTATATGTTTCACAATTTTCTAATGAGCTACATACATGTTGCACATAACTTATACTTTATGCCATTTGAAACATAAAACTTACATAATACTTCATAGTCGTTTCACTATTGTCTAAGTATTGCCCCGAATGCTACATAGAACATAAACTTGATTGCCTGTGAAGCATCTAATACACAAACTTATATAATAATGCTATAGCTTTACCATTGTGTTGTTCTAGTTATGCGAATGCTGCACAACATTTAATTCATAAGTCAATGAAACATAAAAAAAAAATCCTATTATCATTGCCGTATGTTGCATATAACTGTTTCATATTAAATCAAACGTTACCAATAAACCTTAACCATCATAGCACTACCACGCACAGAGGTAACAACACCTCATTCCTCCCTACCCTGATATCATTTATAAAAATAGAGAATGCAAGCATCTAAACTCCGAAAGGGGAACCCCCCTCCACACACCCGCCTCATTTCTTAATATTTATGTCGTTTCTAAAAATAGTGCATACGCGCCCCAACCCCCTCCATCAACCACCCTCTCCTCATCGCCTCAACACTAAAAATAGAGCATGCGTGCATAACCACTCCACCCTCCCCCAAGCGTCGCTCACCATCGGTTTTTCTAACCAACTACAACAAAGTGGAAAGGTAGGCATGGAAACCTAATTCTCTATAGCCAACTCAATGTAGGGAGCGGAACAAACCAGTGGTGGGGATCTGACTCATTTTAGCTGTCTTTGGTAGAAATGTTCCGTCAGTAAATGATACTGACTGATACTGATCACACAGCACCCTCACTGTGGGCAAACACTTCAGTTACCCCGTCATTCGCATTATGGTGGTCTATGAACGGCCCGCGTGCTTTGTAAAAGGGGATCGAGTATAAACTATACAACGTATAACGGGTACATAAATCTCCGACAAACCCTCAAAGTAGTCTGATTAAACACTCAATCCCTTCGAAACGCCCCTTCATCGTAATCTTCAGACTAACTCCATATCTCATCCAACGTACGTGATGCCCGACAAAACTATTAGTTATAAGTAAACCGAGCCTATCACTTCCTATTAAAGAGCTACATTTAAAAGTACCAACTACACAGAGAAGAATTATAAACGCCAGACCTTATGTTCTCAATCAAAAACGGGGAACTGAATTCAATATTGTTTTTACATTATCGTCCGCTCACCCCCCATCTCGAAATCCGATGAACAGCCAGCTGGGGTGAACTTCGCACACCCCCATTATATCCATCCGCCTCCCCTCACCTTCAAGCCCACAAAAAAAGAGACAAGGCTCAATACGCTCAGTGGTGACTAGTACTGGCTTTCCGTCGCGACACGCTTCGGTGACTCCACTGGTCTGGGTAGCCTCTCAAATTAATGTATTGGTGTCCTTGGGGTGCGGGCGTGGGGGAGGCGGGTGGGCGGCTAGAGTACGTCCCTCACTCATAGGTGGTAGTACCGGAGGGGCGACATGCTAAATAGGGGTGGGACGCGGTGAACGCGGTGAATGCGGAAGAGGTGTAGGAAAAACGGTCGGACTAGGAGGGAGGGGGTAAAGGGGCTGAGGGAGGGCGACTAATATTACAAGATCAATGTAGAACTGCTGTCCTTGCAGTTATCTGCCTACGACACATCTTAACGTCACTACATGATTGTGAATACCGTTCACCGTCATGGTTGGGTGAGGGTAGAAGGGGATCGGCTTTCGGCGAGGGAGGGGCGGGGGCAGTAATATCGGGAGTTGGTCGGTGGATGAGGAGCAGGGGGCTGGCGCCCTCTTATTATGAGAGAAAAGAGTACTGAGAGTTGTTTGATGAGTCAGTCTGTTATTTCAATACTAATAAGTGCCCGTATGCTCTCCTCCTCAGGTAGTTTTTCATCTGCAAGCAATTAATACGTCGACCAGAAAGGTGAATGGGTTGACCTCTACAACATAAGCAACCAGCTGTCAGATATTAATTGCCTTCTCTAACCGCTCCTCCCGTGGCAGCTACAGGTGTAGGGATAACGGTCGGACTAGGAGGAAGGGGGAGACAGGGGTATCGGGGCTGAGAGAGGGCTACTGATTTGACAAGATAATTATGAAACTACTGTCCTTGCAGTTAACCCGCGATGACTCATCCATGACGTCACTCGGTGATTGTGAAATACCGTTCACTATCATGGTTGGGAGGGTGTAGTAAGGCGTCTAGCTAGTTGAGTGGGAGGGGGGGGGGCAGTGGATGAGGTGGGGGGGGGGCGTGAACAGGGGTGGGGGTCATGGTGGTGAGGACTTTTGCTTGGGGAGGGGTAGTTTACGGGAGGGGTGGTGGGTATAGAAGATACATTTGGGGACCGGAGGGCTGGGGGGGGGGGTGCCCTTGACGCGCCAGGTGGCGATGGGAGACCGGCGCGCATGCGCGCCCGAAAAAACGTTACCCCCAAGAAACGTTACCCCCAAGGAAAGTTACATCCGATGAGGGTCGACTCTACTACTGACAATGCTCTGTGGGTGGGCGTTCGTTGTTTGGGGTGGGGTGGGGGATACCCCCAACCGGGGCTCGGGGGTCAGTTTCTTAACCCCACCCCTCACTCCATTTTCTGAGCACTCGGCCCATTTTATTATACATCTTATGTATGCATCTCACCCCACACCCATCACCACCTCTCCCAACATTTTGTTGAAAAATGTAAAAATGTAACGCTAATACCACATCAGTAGGGGCGGGTTTTATTGAACCAAAGTTCAGTGCCCAGAGGACATGCTTTAGCAAATTATAGTCGTGAGTCATACGTGAGCTATGTTAAACCAATGATTTTAACCATGGACAATCCGGAGTCCTATTCACGACTAAAGTACAAGATTACATTGCATCATAACGTTACATTATTATTTAGCTGTGGGAACGATTTTAAATTTTCGGCCAACTACTCGAGCAAACCATGCCAGATAACATTGCAGCATGGCTTCGCTGTTACATTGTCATCAACTTCAGATATCCACACCACGAGATACCAGAAGTCAAGGCTAAGAGTAGCGTCGCATCCCCAGTATGCCTCGCCCTCCTCATCATGCTCCTCATGATTGCCCTGACAGCTGCCATTACGCTGGGCATCCTCTACGTTGGTGAGTCCCCAAAGTTTGTTAATGGCGATCATGAGCTCTTGAAAAACACAATTGTAGCGACAGCGAGGTTTTATGAATAATATTTGGATAAATGATCGAATGGATACAATTAAAAAGTACCCATCAGCATCTGGTCAACTTTGGACATGGGTTTGAGGTTTTGATAATTAAGGCACATTCACCCACTTTTGGACCCATACTTAGGATTTTATCGCTCTCTTTGGAATCATTCTATAGATACCAATGTAACATAGTTCTATATTGTGTCAATTTGAAACTATTTACCGAATTATCGGACCCATACTGTATCTCTGGAGTCAATTATTTACATCATTGAACTAATACCATAGATGCAAATTTAATACGTTCTGCATTTGGCCGGAGTAGGTACCGAAGTATCGAAAATCCTTACTGTACCCTGGGCGTGAATTATTACATGGCGTTGTCACCGATCTGTCTTTTGTCAGAGCAATTGAGAGCGAGTGACGGGGGTGGCGGAGGGGTGACCCCGACCGTTGCCATACCAACGACCACCCTACCCGCCCAGACGGGGGTGCCTATCAGGGGCAACCTGACACTATCCGCTTGGAACTGGCACCAAGAGCTGACCGACGCCACCTCACTTATTTATCAGGCTTACCAGGATAAAATATGCGCCAAGGTACCATTTATCTACCACTTTACCTATTAAAATCTCTACTTCGAGGGTATTGTAATTTGAGTTAATTAAGAGTAATTGATTGAATGTATTATGCTAATTTGCGACAATGCAAGTTATTACTGTTACCATTATTTATCGTTAACGTGATAACTTATAAATAACATTGTTATTGTTCCTATTATCCTGTTATTGTTATGGGTTACTATATATATACATACATACCATCTGAGGCATGGGGTCGTGGTGGCTTTATAACGTGACCACGCCTAAAATTAACTCGGCATTTACAATGATATTACGAACATTTTTTTCGCTTATGAATGGCCAAACTGTGATTCTAGTGTTTGTAAAATAAGAGCAAAAATATCGCTGAAAAACCAGCAAATACTGCCGACAAATGCCATAACATGAAGACAGGGGCATCGTGTCAATATAGCTTCATTAGCATTTTAGAGGCCAGCCTAGGGGTAGGTTCAGGAGAGCGGGGGTGTTCAGGCCCCCCTCCCTTTTTTTCAGGAAAAATGCCGTTTTTTAATGCAAAATTTAAGCCGTTTACGGTGTGAACACCCCCCCGCCCCCCCGGATAAAAGGGCTATCTGAGGCATCGTGGACGCCGATCACAAGTTTTAATGACCCCCACAGCCCCCCTTTTAAAATTCCAGGATCCGCCCCTACAGCCTATAGCGCGAATAATGTTTCTTACTAACTGTTTGGACTGGCAGGAAATGGCCAGTGTTTACGGGCAATATTCTGAACATAAACTCAGTGGAAGGTGGTTTGGTATTTTGGATGGCGGGTAAAGCTCTCCAGACCAACGGTCAGTTGATATTGATCTCTTTACCAGCTCCTGGAGGCCCTACAAGGCCCGGGACAGAACGTCGGCTGCGTCATTACGTCATTCACGTAAGTAAACTCACCTCCTCTTCCACAACAACAAATCATCCTCCTCCCGAGATTATATCACTAAAAATGCCATCACCAGGCGCAGTATTTTTCTTGAAGGGTATGTATTCTGGAGAAAGGGAATGGCACGATTTAAGATAGTATGAAGGAAATAACCTTTCTTATCCTATTCTATCTTAGCGCACGCAATGCTTAAATACGCTAAGTGTATTATTTAAAATTAATATAATGGGGTACGCGGTTCCAATCACTTAAAGTACGTGGCACCGTCATCGAGGGTTACGCACATAAGCTGTCACTGAGAATATTGCATGTAAATTGGGAATTGATAGCAGGTTATTAAGTAGGTTGCAGGTATATTGGATTTCCTGATACCTTTCTTCTATAGATTTGCAGAATATGTATGTACAATAATAATAATAATAATAATAATAATAATAATAGCTATTAAGAATAATTTATCGACAATTTATCGCATTTTTCCTTCTTTGTTGTTACACATCCTTAAATAGTACTTAACTAAGGCATAGTTTCTTCCGTGTAACTCCCGCAATCTTAACGCTTACAGACAGGGCAGTGTTATATCCTCGTACGTCGTCGTCGTCCCAGAGGACGGGCGAACACCGGAAGCCACTCGCCTGGCCACCCAGAACGCCATCAGCGGAGTGGTCGCCACGGACGACGACTTGGACTCCAACCAATCAGTGGACACATACGGTAAACACGATAGATTCCAACCAATCAGTGGACTCATACGGTAAACACGATAGATTCCAACCAATCAGTGGACACATACGGTGAACACGATAGATTCCAACCAATCAGGCAACTAGGAACAAATCTGCATATGTAATAGAACAACCTAGAAGCAAGTCGGCACATGTAACGTGGCTCGGAACCAAATCTGAATAGAATCCCAACGCGCGGTATTGAACCATTGAGTTCTAAGCCCGAGCTGTAAATCTAACATACGGAACTTGCCGAAAGTGCGTCTTGTTTCCTTTGACCCGTGGCGCTAATCCCAATGAACCACAACCAAGTCTAAAGCTGATGCTGCCTCGCGCCAGTTTCACAGTGCTGCTTAAGGACGGAACATTTGATATACAACATGGAGGGTGGGGGGGCTGTACCTTTTCGGTGGAGGCCAAGTAACGGGTTCGACAAGGGCTACATTTGTTTTGCTGACATGGGTGGGGGGGGGGCTGCATTTATTTTGTTGTGGTTGTTATGATGGCTAGATTTGCTTTTTTATCTGTGAAATGTATTCCGCTTAATAGGTCAAGGGCAGGCTTGTTTTTCTAATAAAGAGAGGGCATTTTTGTTTTCTGTAAGATGCAATGGAAAATTATTTGAAAACTAAACTCAGTGCCAAAAAACATAGCCCGACCCTTGGATATTAATGGTCTGTCCATGGTGGTATCTCCCCGGGAGGGAGCGGGGCGGGGGGGGGGGGGTTGTTGCTAGATGCAACAATGCATAAGGAGGTGCCTCTGGGAGCCCCAAAATCGTACCCACCCAAGTACCAAAAACTCCTTAAAATTAGAACCCATCCACGTACCAGCTGGGAAAGTTGCACGACGTTGGCTGTGACGAAAATCCAACTGCCCCAAATAGAGGACCCACGCATGTGCACAAATTGCATAATTTCATTGGCGCGTCCCCGGCAGTCCATTACCTTGAGATACCAACCACGGGGATGGTATGCGGCAGTTGCTCTGGTTAACTATACCATTCTTGACTGACTTTTTACGAGCTGTGATCTCCCGTCAGCTCAACAGGAACGCTTGAGGCCGCTAAAGCGTTTTACAGGCATTGTTGAAAACTCTGCGGTTCGCTTCGCTTCTTGCTATCATCTGCTTGTCGAACCAAGTCACTCATGCGCAAACGGCGGATTGTTATAGTTGTCATGCTTGAGTTATTTATTGGCCAATTTAAGAGGTCTGGAAGGGGTAAATGGCGACACGCAACACAGGCATATTAAAAAAATTAGACATTCGACATTGACCCCCAAATTCCGACGCTGAGGATCAGAAAAAGCGATATCGACACAGATAGTTGCATGTTAGACAAAAGCGGCACTGAGTTTACCCAAAGGGCGACACGGGACGTCGAGAAAAATCGACATTTGACACTGAGAACTTAGAAAATTAGACACTGGACACTAGACCCCCCAGACCACACCACTATTCCACATGGTGCATGCAGCATGCGACACCGATCTTAAAATATTGACCGTTCCTCTTTGGCAGACCGTTAAATTGGTATACTTCATGCGTTTCCTCTATCTTTATCAATGTCTGCTAATTGTATGACATGTTATTTACGTGTGCAACGTGCGTCACATTTAGCACATAACATTATGTACAAGATACTGCACAGTTAGTTAGTTCTATTTAACAAACCGAGTGCGAGAAACGAACTATCAAGAAAGCACGCTTTCATCGTTACCCAACAATAGGTTAAATTCTAGCAATGTTGGTCTTACGTATAATTCAGTGTACCAGTTGGTTGGTTGTATATTAAGAACGTTTGACAACTTTGCTACTACTAGTATACCAGTTGGAGAGGCTTGATACCAGCCTCAGATTCATAAGGTCGCTAATCGAGCATTTGTTCATAAAACAAACATATTAATGTACTGTCACTAGCATAGATAATCAGACAATTCCCTGTCCGCGTCCGCGTAATCTTCTTAGAGGAATCATAATAATACATCATGCACTCACACTTTGAAACTTATATTCGTTATCGTCGATCGCTCGCTAGTGGTAGGTCTCACCGGTACTGTGTAACACCACACACTGGATGGCGACGGAAAAGTAATGCATTAATGCAGAGGGAGAGGGGGCGGGGGGGCATGGGGTATTTCCGCTCATCGGGAATAAGCTTTTTACTTTAGCGTGAACTGGGAATTAGGAAAATCATTCTCCGTAAACGGGGAATAGGGTATTAGCCGACCGTCGTGATCAAGGTGTTTCAAGGGCTGTGCGTTTTGGGTGCAGTCCATATATAAAGGGGTCCACGAGGGCTAAAAAAATGTTGGCTGACATGGGGTTGTGATTTATTTCGTTGTGGTGGATGGTATGCGATGGTTGCTCTGGTTAACTATATCATTCTTGAATGACTTTTACGAGCTGTGTCGCTTAACAGGAACACTTCAGGCCCGTGAAGCGTTTTACAGGCATGGTTAAAAACTCTGCACTGGATGTCATCAGTATTTTATGACCTCGCTCCACTGTAAAGCACGGTGCCGGTACGGCGACGGCTATGGTACACAATGTACTACACATATATATGCACTTTACACGAGTACATATAAAACTATGCGTGCGTCACACCTTTTCCAAAGCTGAATATATATCTCGGATGGCTGGCTTCATACGCAGTGCGGTCTAAATATAGACTCCCAGTGAGCCTGTGCATTATGTACAAGATACTGGACAGTTAGTTAGTGCTATTCAACAAGACATTGGACAGTGGGTTAGTGCTATTCAACTAGTTACTGGCCAGTTAGTTAGTTCTATTTAACAAACCGAGTGCGAGAAACGAACTATTAAGAAAGCACGCTTTCATCGTTACCCAACAATAGATTAAAGTTGCATGTCCAGTTCTTTCCCGCCAAAACTAAGCCTAGGCGAAATTTATATCAAAATTTGCAGAAAACTCGATTGTTTTATTCTATAAATTCAAAAACCTGATAAACATCGCCGTTTCGGCTATGGTGTGGCAAACGTGTCTATCCAGGGACACCACAGAACTCGGTCGCGGTACTGCTACTTATAACAAAGCATCGCGAAGCACACAAACTGATGACGTTTACCACTAAAATGAAAACTTATGGTAAATTGATATCACGGGCAAGGCTAAGAGGCCCTGTTTGGCAGTCTGGCATGGGTGGAGTATAGACAAGAGAAGTCTTGAATGATTCAAGGACGGATTCTTATTTGTATTTTGACCTCTTTAGTTTTGGCGGGAATAAGCTCGACATGCAACTTTAAATTCTAGCAATGTTGGTCCTATGTATAATTCAGTATACCGGTTGGTTGGTTGTATATGGTTTTATGGTTGTTGGTTGAGAACGCTTTCACCCCTTTGGGGCATATGGCGTCAATGGTAGAAGGGAGGGAGAGTGGAGCCATGTCCCCGGGGGTAACCCCCTATTAGCATGCCAGTTGGAGAAGCTTGATACCAGCCTGTGATTAATAAGGCCGTTAATCGAGCATTTGTTCATAAGACAAACATATTAATGTATTGTCACCAGCATAGATAATCAGACAATTCCCTGTCCGCGTCCGCGTAATCTTCTTAGAGGAATCATAATAATACATCATGCACTCACACTTTGAAACTTATATTCGTTATCGTCGATCGCTCGCTAGTGGTAGGTCTCACCGGTACTGTGTAACACCACACACTGGATGGTGGCAAAAAATTAATGCAATAATGCAGAGGGTGGGGGGGGGGGGGGGCAAGGGCTATTTCCGCTCATCGGGAATGAGCTTTTCACCTTACCGTGAACTGGGAATGAGGAATATAATTCTTCGTGAACTGGGAATGACGAAGCCGACCGTCGTGATCAAGGATTTTCATTAATCGTGAACTGGGAAGTTTAATACTTAACGACCGTGAATCGAGAAATCGCCCTTCCTTTGCATGCGAGGAGTTCTCATTTAAATTCATAGTGGCCTGGGAATAAAGAAATTATTGAGATTTGGTAACACGACCCCCGCCCCCCTTGCCGCTCGTGTAATAAGTTTATTGTCGTTTTAATTAATATGCTAACATGTTCTTTGACCTTTCAGTTGACTTTTGCGTTCTTGATGATAGCGCAAGTCCATGTGACCACTTTTGTCTCGTCGAGCCGGGAGACAATATCGTCTGTTCCTGTCGCCTTGGTTACGTCCTTGCCGGAGATGGCAGTTCTTGCACAGGTACGGTGAAAACTTCTTTAATAGTGATGCATAGCTGCCATTCTCGTACAGGAGGCAGGGCACCCCCATTGAACAAACATGCCGATATTTGGTTGTAATATTCATGACCGTTGCCACTGCCAGACTGCGCAATGCGTCTCGTAGAGATTTGTGCTTATGTGGTATTTCTCCGCCGTAACCCGATGGTTACGGGAACAGAGAAACACATGTGTAATTAATTTGTACTTCTCACAGCCAGGTTCGTTTCTGCGGTTTAGGTGTTTACCAACGGGAGAAACTCAACAAACGCCGGGAGTAGTATTTTAGACCGATCCCTTTTCTTTTATTCACAGACTATACAAAAAATTCCCCTTAACAAAATATAAATACAACTTGTCCCAAGCTCCTACCGGTGAGTCGGCGGTCACTTCTGTCTTGCAGTTCCCTTCCGATGTGGCCTAAAATCAGCGGAGTCTTTTTGACTGCCGGCCTTCCTGTCCAAAATCTAAAATCGGAACTGCAGACGACAAGCGTCGTTGCTTTGGTAACGCGCGAGGTATCCAGGAGACATACGTCATTCACTGGGGATTCCATCTCGACGCGTTGCCAAAGCACGGATTTACGTAACCAATAATGAAACTAAATAAACTAATACCCGGAATACTGCACTTATACTTTGAACAACAGACGCGTATGTTCTGGGCTTTGATACTGGCGAAAAGATTCTTCCCCCCCCCCCCCCAAAAAAAAAAGAAGAAAGAATGCACATATGTCATATGGCAAAAACAATCCAACTCTACTGTATTTGATAGCAAAAGTATAACGAAGCATAACGTTATATAAAATCACATACGCAGTCATTGGCAACTATTAACAGCATTCGCTTCTTTATTGATTGTGGGTATACCACTATATATACAATGTTTATTTATAACTTATATTTTTCAAATATATTACGGTTTATCAGAAATCTTTTCAATTTTTTTTAACGTTTTTTTCTACTTAACTTGTTCAATGCAAAACAGACATTGACATTAGCAAGGGACAAGTTTGTGTGCTTTGCATGGAGGTACACCGTGCTTACCCGGCGGCGGATCCCATAATAAAGTATTGGAATGACAATGTGTCAATGTTTTGCAGATATTGACGAATGCGAGGCTGGTACCAGCGGCTGTATGGGTGGATGCGTCAACAGTGACGGAAGTTTCGAATGTACCTGTTCAGGCGGATATACGCTCCTTGCAGATGGCACAAGTTGTCAAGGTAACCATTAAGCATTGTTATTAATAATAATACTATACTAAATTTGTGTTTATTATTAATAGTGGTAGAGTAATAATTATTACTATTATTATTAATTATTATTATTAATCTATTAATTATTACTATTATTATTAATTTAATAATTATTATTACATGCATTATTAATATTATAACTTTTTTCTTAAGTACACAAGTTGACAGACATGAAATCAACAAATTATATAAAGTAATAAGTAACATAAGAATAGAAAGTACAATTAAGGTGAAAGTACAAGTGTTGTCTAATGAGTTTTGAAATGAAATTTTGCCTAAATCTCTTGATATTAAAGTAGCCCCTTCACTTCCAAAAACTAGGGGCCAGGCCGACATAGCTCCCCTCTCCCTTCCTTCTCCCATTGACGCGATATGACCGAAAGTGGTTAAAGCGTCCTGAATATACAAGCAATCACCTAACAAATCACACCTATACATATAATTATAATAACATTATTTTGGCATGTTATTTTTCAGACGTAGACGAGTGCCAGGCGACGAATGGTGGTTGCAGTCAGCTCTGTGGTAACAACGAAGGTTCCTTCGTCTGCACGTGTCTCAACGGTTACCTGTTACAGGCTGACGGGTTGACCTGTCAAGGTCAGTGTGACTGCCTGGGAGGGGCGGGGGGGGGGGGGTGGCACTACATTACTGCAGTGGTGGAGGTGTTGCGCCCATGTTAAAAGAGACCATATGGAGAACGAAAGAAAATGCGAGATTTTATATGGTCAATGAGAGCATTTATCGCTAATAAAGGAATCCAAAATAGACACTGACAGCTATGGCAAAATAATTGGGGGCTAATTATTTGACCACTGTCGATATCAACTGGAATATGTAGCAATGTGCTGCAATTTTGAAAAAAAAAGTCTGAAATGGCACATTGAGAAAAATTGCAAATGGCTGCTTAGGAAATTGATATAAAAAAGGGAAAAGTTCGTTTGGGCGGCACATATGTATATACCTAACTATATGCATTCCGACGGTTGTAACTGGACTATAATGGAATTCATAACAGGCCAAACCAAGTAACATGTCTGCTTCTTATCTCCCGACCATTCCGGGCAATGTTCGATCAGCCGCAAATGGTCCTGTCTACACCGGAGGGTATCTTCTCGTCGCACTGGCACAATAACGTTAGCAAATATCACGCTAGATGGCAGCACAATTCATCAGCTAACTACGAAAAGGCTCACTAGATGGCGTTACTATATGAGAACTGGGCTGGCCAGTGCCCCGTCTGTCAGAATTGAGCGACAGCAATGACCATCTCGTGTTGGCAAGTGATGCGCTATGTTCAGAACATGCCAGATAACTTTAAAATGGTGGATTCAAATGATAACCATTTGTCGCAAATTGAAACAAACCGGCCAAACAAAGATTTTAGTTTTTGGTTTTTAATATCCGACAAGGCCTAACCCACTGTTAACCAGAAATATGGGATAAGTGTCAATGGAGTATAGAAGCCTACATAGTTTTAACAACAGTCCAACAATGACATTTGTCGCTGATGCTGTCCCAGATGTCGTTTTATGTATATTCATTTTTCCAATCCTAACCTTTTCTACGTGTTCACAGATATCGACGAGTGCGAGGGGGTCACCTGTGACAACGGAGGCACGTGCGACAACCAGCTTGGATACTTCATGTGCCTGTGCCCAGCCGGTTTCTATGGCGACCGGTGTCAATTGCGTAAGTCTGACGGGAAATTAGTTATTAATTATGCTAGTCTAATATATAGCAAATAGCCCCGCCAACAAACGTATAAAAATATGTTGTTTATGATGAATAGGGGAAAACAAGTATATATATATATATATTTAGTGTACATTGGTACACTGTGTTATGAAATCCCCGCCCATGAGTGTTCAGAGAGTAAGGAAGTAAGATCGACTTACTCTATCGCCAATCCAACATATAATAACACCAGATATATCCCATATAAAAATGTTAATTTGACTGTGAATCACGCATTAACGATAAAAATACCAATATTACGGTAGATCTCTCGTTCGTTTCAACGGTGACGACTACATGAATCTACTTTTACTGGCAGGGGGTGACGCGGCAGCCTTCCCGTGTTCAGAAAACAATGGGGAGTGCGACCACCTGTGTGATGACGTCACCGGAAGTGTCGTCTGCAGTTGCTTAACCGGATATGAACTGGGAGCTGATGAGACCACGTGTTCAGGTAGATCTGTCCTATTGAAACTACTCAACTTTGCGCTTTCGTTTCAGGAGATTTAGACACGCTTACGGGCCGTAAATTTTGCTTGATCAAGTATTCCTGATTTTTTGAGCTATTACTTTTTAAATATCTATATTATAAGTAGCGGGTCATATATGTCTTGAATTAATCAGGATATAAAGTCCTATTTTTATCAGAATAGTACACACACCAAGTTGCACCAATATTCAATTTTATCAAATGCAAATTTGGGCAGAACACATGTCTCTGTTATGCTCTTAAACGGCAGATGTGAATGACTTAATGTACGCGCTGACGTATAACCAGGTGACTTAATTTATGGTGTATCATGATGTGTTGCACATCATGTTTCTTCCTAGTTCATTTCTCTGTTTCCTGTTTGCATCACATTGTTGTGTTTTTATAAATGTTTGTTCACGATGAAAAATATAATGCCAGCAGGTGGTACAGTACGTTCATGGTACATGGGTTACAAATAGTATTTTGTGTACTCTACATTACTTTCTACATTCTACGATAGTGGGCCTATGTACTGTTTGTATCATATTGTGATCCGTCTGTGGACAAGGCAATGCTCTAATATACACGTGTTGGCACGTCAGTTGGGTATTGACAGTGGACAAGGCGTAGTCTCGTCACATCAGTACTCAGTTCACCATTCTTTTCAACGGGCCATTATACGGTTTGCTATTGTGGTAGAAAACTTCAGACCACTCTGCTTACGATGTATGACAACGTACGGCAGCTGTTGAGATGCGGTGATGTGGAGCCACATCAAGTTCCGCGTTCTGTAAAGAATTTAGTATTTTCCACATCAACGCCAGAAGATATACATAGATCTATGGCATTGCGTCGAGTGCGAGATGGGTTTATCTCAGCACAAGTCTCCAAAATCCTGCTTGAGCCTTTAGGCGAAGGCAGGATTTGGGAGATGCGTGCTGAGATAAACCCATCTCGCACGAGAAGCAATGCCATATGTATTTTCTCGCTCGAATAGAACTTCAAACGTCGCCATTAAGTCAACACGGAGATCTAACGATGACAATGATACTCACAACTGCACCTACATATTTGGTCGAAATCATAACAGTGGCGCTCAATAGCATCTGTAACTAAGTGTTCGCGTGACGTGTTTCCTTGGAGATATGACGTCGTCAAAGTGATTACGCCTCTGCGGCGGAGATAGGTCTAACGAACATATTGTTTTAGGCAAAATGGTATCTATTTGTAAAATGAACCTTTTGTTTTCGTAAAATGTGGCTCTATTTCTATAGTTGGAGTTCATATGATTCAGGTCTATAGCTATTAAGTTCGGTTGGTTTGTTGGAACTATTTATGTAAATATCAGTTACGCGCATTGATACCGCGATAACCACTGAGTGACAAGATCTGTAACGTGAATGGCGGCAGCAAAACAACGCACCATTGGAAAACTAAAATGGATCGTAAGTTTCAGCTTTTAAGCCGCCAAACTTCGCCACATAAACTAATTTGTCAAACTGTAGCATAATATGATAAAATCTCAATTTCTGACACGTATACCGGGATGGGTTTTTCCCGGAACTGGTGTCAACATTGGCCACTGACAACAGAGTGCGAGAAGATATGCATATGGCATTGCGTCGAGTGCGAGATGGGTTTATCTCAGCACAAGTCTCCAAAATCCTGCTTGAGCCTTTAGGCGAAGGCAGGATTTCGGAGATGCGTGCTGAGATAAACCCATCCGGCACGAGAAGCAATGCCATATGTATTTTCTCGCTCGAATAGAACTTCAAACGTCGCCATTAATTCAACACGGAGATCTAACGATGACAAGGATACTCACAACTGCACCTAAATATTTGGTCGAAATCATAACAGTGGCGCTCAATAGCACCTGTAACTAAGGGTTGCGCGCGACGTGTTTCCTTGGAGATATGACGTCGTCAAAGTGATTACGCCTCTGCGGCCGAGAGAGGTCTAACGAGCATATTGTTTTAGGCAAAATGGTATCTATTCGTTAAATGAACCTTTTGTTTTCGTAAATTGTGGCTGTATTTCTCTAGTTGGAGTTCATATGATTCAGGTCTATAGCTATTAAGTTCGGTTGGTTTGTTGGAACTATTTATGTAAATATCAGTTACGCGCATTGACACCGCGGTAACCACTGAGTGACAAGATCTGTAACGTGAATGGCGGCAGCAAAACAACGCACGATTGGAAAACTAAAATGGATCTTACACAGTAAGTTTCAGCTTTTAAGCCGCCAAACTTCGCCACATAAACTAATTTGTCAAACTGTAACATAATATGATAAAATCTCAATTTCTGACACGTATACCGGGATGGGTTTTTCCCGGAACTGGTGTCAACATTAGCCACTGACAACAGAGTGCGAGAAGCATTATTAACAAGCCGGATTCTGCCCCAGGTTTTGTTCCACTAGATCAACATTTCCACCAAATTAGATGAGATCAATCATTTAGTCGTTGTTGAAAAGCGTGCGGACAGAATCGTTTTTTCTGAGACGTTCTGCGAGTTGAGTGTTTATTGCGTATATCGCAATGAGAGGAATAGGCACGTTAGGGTTCACTGCTGCGGCCCCTGGGGGGGGGGGGGGCACTGTTCTACGAATACGGTGAGGGGGGGGGAGGTTGCGGGTGCCCCTTGATGCCTAAGGGAGCGGACATTTGTGATGAGAAAGATACCCCTACAGTGCGGACATTTATGATGAAAAACATACCCCCATAGAACAGTTATTTGAAAACATGCGACCGGGGGAGGGTGGGGGGGGGAGGGGGTGACTGAAAATGTGCGTTCATATATAGAGCGGCTTGCGGCAAAAAAAATACGCCTTCCGATCGGATTTTGGCCGTAAAACGCGTCGATCGAGCGAATTTTGACGATAAAAAAAGGGGGGAATTTACCGTGGAACCCCACCCCACCCCCGCCCACAGCAAGCCAAAGTACTGTTCATTAGCGCTTAATTACCATCGATCTCCCAAATCGCGTTCTGACTTATTTGAGTACCTTATGCAATACATTTCTCCAAAGTATGATAAACTTAATCTAGGTGGAAATTTCCTATATTATCCGTTTCGTTGTTTGGTCTGGTGGACAGATCTGGACGAGTGCGCCACGAGCAAAGGAGGATGTGCGCAGACCTGCCACAACGTGGGCGGCAGCTTCTACTGCACCTGTCTGGATGGCTACACGCTGGACGCCGACGGTCTCTCCTGCACGGGTAGGTCAACCGCGGACCGTGATTACCATGGAAATCAAGCCGAAACAAATATATTATTCACGCATTGAATTACGTCTAAGTCTATAGCGACATACTTAGATAGTAGGGGTATGGAAGGGGTAAATGGCGACAAGCGACACAAGGATATTTTAAAAATAGACATTCGAAATTGACGGCCAAATTCCGACATTGAGGATCTGAAAAACGACATCGACACAGATTTTAGAAAAAAAAGATAGTGAACTTGGCCAAAAAAGGAAATCAGGCCTGCTGTGTTCTTAAACACTCTGTCGGGCGAATGAATGATATTTTATCCCACAACTTATAGCACAACTTTGAGTTCAGAAATGAAAAGCGCGTCTACTTATTAATCACACATGGAGTATTTATATATTGATGATTTGTTTGGGCTAGCTATTGATCGATATGTTTATATGGGAGCCGTGAACTGTGTTGTTCTTTCCTCAGATGTCCTGGAGTGTGAGACGAACACAGACGACTGTAGTCAGTCGTGCATCAACATTCCCGGCTCCTACGACTGTGGGTGTCTCGATGGCTTCACCCTCGACATCGACGGAATCACGTGTTCAGGTGAGGTTGCCAAGCAACAACGACGGTGCAAAAGAACTATTGCCATTGCCATGTAGCCATGTTGTTGATCCCGGCTTGTTTGATGCTCTGATGACTTCATGGAGCTGTTTACCTCGTCCGTTTAATAAACCGGGTTAGATGCAACAACTGCCCTATACTGGATGCCAATTCAGTTTGCAATGCCTGAGTACCACACCCCGATAGCTTAGTGGCTTAACTAGAGCGTTCGTATTGAGTGCTCTGGTCACCTGAGAGCCTAACGGCACGTGGATTCGTGGTTCGCGCCCTGCTGTGGCCATGTCTGTGGTCGCAGGATAAAGATCCCATGTCCTTCTTCGCAAAAAGTAGGGGGGTTACCCCCGGGGACATGGCTCCACTTTCCCTTCCTTCTCACATTGATTGCGATGTGACCAGAATTGGTCAGAGCGTTTTGAATATATAACCAATCATCGCCATCCCTGGTACACATAAATAATATTATTATTTTGTTTTTCATAATTTATTGGTTTAAATGAAAATGCATACATTCGAAGAATAGCCTGGCATACAAAGTGCACAGTATAAGAGTCTAATGGTTACAGTAAACTAATTATAATTAATACATACATAACACTATGCTTCAGACACGGACGAGTGTGCTGGGGTCGCGAATGATTGTGCTCAGGATTGCCTCAACACGCCGGGCAGTTACACGTGTGGCTGTCTGGACGGCTTCCTGCTTAATCCTGACGGAAGAACGTGCACGGGTAAGATGACGTCACAATACCCCTAGAAATAAAACGCTTATCCCACCAAGCCAAATGGAAATAAAACATCGATCGGTAGAAACAGCCCTATTAATAGTTAAATTTTTGTGGCATTTCTATTCAGACTGCATCCGTTGAAAGCATTCGAAGACACTCGGAATTTGGGGGTCAATGTCGAATGTCCATTTTTCAAATATGCATGTATCGCGTGTCGACATTGACCCCTTAAAGACCCCTAAAAGTAAGCATTTAAAATATTTCATCAGGTCAAACAGCGGTCAGCTATCGTGAAGTAACACAATACATTAGATTGATGTTATTGGTATTTGCGATTCAGTTACTAATTTGGCAGTCACCGCATTATGTGTTTCGGCTTGCAGATATCGATGAGTGTTCTCAACGCCCGCCATTGTGCTCGTCGGGATGTGACAACACGGATGGGTCATTCACGTGCACCTGTCCCGATGATCAAGTGCTTGGTCCGGACCTCAGGACATGCTATGGTGAGAGAGCCATATGGTCTCCATTGTGAAGCCATCAAGCTGAGTGTTTGGTCATAACCTCAGCACGTGCTACTGTAAGAGAACCACAGGGCCTCCGTTGTGAAGTCATTAAGTTGAATGTTAGGTTCTTACCTCAGCAATTGTTACGGTAAGAGAAACACATGACCTCCAATTGTGAATTCATCAAGTGGAGTGTTAGGTGATTACCTTAGCACTTGCTACGGTAAGAGGGCCATAGGGCCTCCATTTGTGAAGTCATCAAGCTGAGTGTTTGGTCCTAACCTCAGCACTTGCTACGGTAAGAGAGCCATATAGCACCATTGTGAAGTCAACTTGAGTGTTTCCAGGGGCCGTATTCCTAATCGCCAGTTAGGCTACGCCACTAGACTTAGCGCTAAGTGGAAGATTTGTCGAGCGATTATCAGGCTTAACTTGCATAAGTAGTCACCCAAAAAGTAGATTTTCTGAATTACGAAAGTGCTAAAATCATACTGAAGAGGATTTCTTAATCATGAGTACCATCACAAAGAACTGGTGAGGCTAAGATAAAAATGCACTTTTCGTGCAACTTACGAGGGGAGTATGAATACGGCCCCTGACCTCAGCACTTGCTACCGTAAGAGAATCATAGGTCACCATTGTGAAGTACGTTATCTATCTGATTATTGTGCCGTAAATCTGTTTCGGATTTGTGTCAAAGAGAGAAATATCAAATCGTCATTTTTTTTTCTATTCAGAACTACATTCTTTCCTAATTAGTCGAATCAGGCAACTTCTAATTTCTTTGCGTGTAATTATGTGTATATTTATATATAGCTGTACTTTTATAATTTGATTGCAAAATGAAGCATTTCATTAAAACAAAAACACGTAAATCCGTTTTCTTCATGGATTTATTTGAGTACATGTACCTTCTCTCTGACGCAGCATTCTCCGTTGCCATGGTACCCGCGCCTATCCGCCTATTACGTGTTGGAGAGGAGGCTGTGTACAGGTGCTACATGGAGAATGGTCCCCCTGCCGGAAGTGACGTCACACTACAGTGGCTCAGGAACGACCAACCAGTATCTGATGACATCTTAGACAGGTAGGCACGCGAATGCCAATTCGGTATTCGTAGATCATGGTTGAACTAGGTATATGATATGCACTCTTGGGATCCCAGTATTAAAATGCGCACTAGCTGCTAGGCAAGCCTAAGCAGCCGGTGTATGGTTTAAAACCCACCTGTGAGCAAGTGTTTGCCCACGATACATATCCCATGTCTCTCTTCATAAGGAGTAATGACGCCATCTCTACTTTGGCCTTTCCCAGCCCCCATATGATCGAAAGAGATTGAAGCGTTCTATATAAATCAATCGATGAATCGATCAATGAATCAATCAATGAAGCACGCCATGAATTAATCCTTGAATCTATCCATAAATCAATCACTGAATCAATCACTGAATCAGGGTCTGGGCCACTGAGACGGTGTGGAATGACCAGCCAGCCTCCATGCTACACATCACCAGTGTGAGCACCCTGGACGCGGGGTCCTACACCTGTGCCGCCACCTACCGAGGAATGCAAGTAACCTCGGAAATACTCCTGGAAGTAAATCGTAAGTTATAGTGAACTTTGTAAAGCATAATTCCGTCAACATCTTAACCATAATATATTTATCTATCGCTAATTGTGAGCAAATATGTTTGCACCATTTTACGAGGTTTTATGGCGAAACGGTCGCTCTTGAATTTTATGTTAGCATGGACGCAATCCAGTGTTTTAGTAACGACCAAGTGTGAGTAATACGCTAGCTATTCTAAAGCAGTAGTTAGCACGTTGGAGTATCGTGTTTAAGCAGAAACGGAACGAAACCATGAGGTATTAAACACCCAAAGCACAAGAACTGGCAACAAATAGTCGGTTAAGCTAGGCCTGCCAAGTCTATGGTCCCAGGTTCGATTCTCGGTGGCGACGTCATAATTTTCCTTCATTATGCCTGCAGCTTGCACAGGACGAGACCATTACTGTGATGACGCGTGCTTGACCTTCGAGAACGTGTGTGACGGTCGCCTTCATTGCACGGACTTCACCGACGAGATGGGATGTGGTCAGTCACATAACGCGTCGCCGCAATTCTGCAATGTCTTTGTACAATTATTATTATGAATTATATCATTATAAATTGAAATATATAGCACATATAGGAATTTTAGCACTATTTATTGGTTACATTGTTTTTTCATACCAAGCTTTCTTTACAATTGTTGGTCTTGTTGACAATCATTTTCATCTGTATAACACGATTAAGAATTTTAGCATCATTATGTATATAGCTATTGTTAATAGTGCCAGTAATCATTTAACACTTATTATAACATCGCAAGTATGATCTCGCCCAGAATGCAACCAGGCAGACCAACCGTGGAGCCCGTTCACCAGCAGTACATACAACCTGAAGGCGCAATGCACTATGGGATTGTGCATCCCGCTAGGCCATTGGTGTGACGGAACCATCCATTGCCCAGACGCCAGCGACGAATATCCAGGCTGTACCAAAGGTACGAAGCAGCACACTGTATAAAAGCACCAGCCAGTAATAAATATATGAGGTTGCATTAAACTTGCCCAAACAATGAATCACCAAGTTGCATTAAACGTGCTGACATATTTTCAATTTTGTAGAATTTTAAGGACGAGTGATGCCGCTCTGCTTATCGGGATAGGTCGCTTTATTCATAACGCCTTTTTACATGAAAACTGTGTGATGAAATAGACTAGACCAGACTGTTCTAAATGTATGAATCACCAGGTTGGGTCATACAGTGTATACTATTGGATCAAGTCATTATCAGCAATCCAAATGCGGGTGGCACATGCAACAACCGATAGATGTTTGTCGGCGTAAGTTCATTGTCATAACCATTGTCACTGCCAAACATTACTTGTGCCTTACTTAAACGCTGCCTTCGCCTTTTATGGGGGCAAAATATAGGTTTCAACATCAGGGTTTGCTTCCCATCGGTTTTTGTAGATCGATCAGCCCGTTGATGATATACAATTATGGACACTTTTCGAAGAAAGAATCAGTCCGCATTTCCATGATGTTTACGTTTTGCATTTATTTTTCGCAGCTTGCCCGGAAGACTTTCTGCAATGCCAGGACGTTACTGGTGACGTGATATCCTGCTTCCCACCGGAAATGACGTGTGACTTTGACGCGTATTGCAACAATGGCGATAAAGGAGCCATTTGCGGTCAGTACAATGCAACGTTATTTATGATATATTGTATTGTAATTTCCTTTTCGCCCAATGGCAGAAAAGAGAAAAAAAATTGTGCCGTAGAGCAAACTCTATTCATCATATGCTCTGTGAGCGACATATTGTAACCTTGGAAGAAGTTTGTTTAGAAATTTTCAAACCGGCGACCACTGTCGATGGCGTAGTTGCCTTTTAACTTGTCTCAAACGTCAAAGCTGTGTGCTACCGGAAACAACGATAAAACATTGCATATTCCTGGAATGCTCTAGCCCGATGTTATATGTCACTGAGTCTATTGGGCTTTAATTATTGCCTTGTTGATTTAATAAACACCTTATGTATCATTACACAATTGGTATGCAGTTCCTTCAGCTTGATCGCTTGTTTTACACTTTGAGATGATAATAACCCAGCAATAGGTGGTCATTAGTTAATTCACACGCGATGGAACTAACACCTTTTCCAGTTTTAGTTTTTAGGCTTTAGGTTTTATATATTACGTATTTTACAGTATTTAATCGCTTACCATAAGGTGCCGCGGACCTTTATATTTCCACGTTATTGTCGCCCGTACAGATTGTAGTGGTGAAATACGTTGCGATAATGGAGGCTGCGTGGAGCCCCAGTACTGGTGTGACGGGGATAACAACTGTGGTGACTGGAGCGACGAGCATTGCTCAGGTCAGTGACACTCATGCATTGAAGGCGGGTTATACAGCAAGTTTCCTCTGATATAATAACCTGACATCATAAAGGTGATGGATTTAAGCTATGGTCATACAGCAATGGTGTTTCATAAAATAACCTTGCCCATTACTGGGGGTGTATTAAAGCTGGTCTAATAGCGAGGTTCCTCTGATCTAATGACCTTACATCATAAAGGTGATGGATTGAAGCTATAGCCATACAGCCATAACGTGTATTTTATTGACCCTTTGTGGTAATGCATTCAAGCTGGTCGAACAGCTATAGATTCGTCCGATATAATGACACCTTATTATTAAAGCTGCCCATACGACAAGCACACAACGTGGGCAACTGTTTATACATGGTAATTATCCCAATACTCTGTGCAAAGAGGGGTTACTTAATCGTGGACTTTTTTTAGGATCGCGGAATAAGTCTTTTTTGCTGTTTTTCTTACAAATTTACAAATTAATTGAACCCTCAAACCAACGATCTGTTGATTCCGCAGAGTGTGATGAGGGTCTGAGACGCTGTGACAACGGACAGTGCATGGCCTCTCGGTATTTTTGCGACGGCTACCTGGTCAGCCTTGACGGTGGCTTTGGCTGTGCTGATGGCAGTGACGAGGAACACTGTGGTAAGTCAATGGGCAAGGTTGATTGTATATTCAGGACGCTTTAACCACTTGTGGCCATATCGCGTCAATGGGAGAAGGAGAAGGGAGAGTGAAGCCATGTCCCCGGGGGTAACCCCCTACTCTGTGCGAAGAAGGACGTGGGATCTTTATCCTGCGACCAGACAGACATGACTACTGCGGGGCGCGAACCACCGATCCACGTAACCTTAGGCTCCCGGATGGCTAGATCACTCAAGGCGAGCGTCCTAACCCACTAAGCTATCGAGGCTCAGTGGGTTAGAGCCTAAGTTACTCCGGCGTGACTTCAAGTTTCTTGATTTTCGTTTATTTCTGCTTCGAGGTTACGCCCATGACCTATTTACTTTAGAACAGAGACCACATGTCAAATATTTCGCGTTTACTTCTACTCGAGACCCCTATGATCGAATGTAAAATACTTCTCGGATGTAGAATACTTCTCAATCTATTAGACCACTCGCAAGACATTGTAAGTGCTGACATTACCATGAGAGTTATCGTGACTTGCCAAATTACCTCGACCTAAAGTAGACGACTTTACAACATAACTGTGTTAGGAAGCGTGATGGCATATTGCGAACAAGCACTAAAAATGAACATAAAAATTAATTCATGGTGAAGGGGGCTCGTAGAAAAATGGACTTTATTTGTACCTCCGCACTGGCTCTTGCACAGTAGGCAGTTAGTTATACCAGTGAATTACTTGGGACTTTTATTGTATCCGTAACACTACAAAATACAGGCAAAGTTTCACAATACAGAGTCTAACAGCAACACTATTTATCCTCTAAATTATGTAAAAGAGACGAAGAAAGGGTTCACCGAGTCCCCATTTCTTTACAATTTATTTGGGATTTTTTTACTTCAAAGAATTTCCAGCTATTACTTTCAAATATACTGTTATTTGCCAAAATGAAATAATATTTCGGTGCTATGAGCGCAGCCGTTACAAATTGGAGAAGCTATAATGGATGGAAAAGCACCTTCCGTAGGTAGTTACGTTACTATGAATATCACTTCTGGCGAATTCCACAAATCCAATGAGTTCTCTTCTCGCAGATTCATGTCAGGGTTCACAGGCCGTGAAGTGTGACACTACTACTCGCTGCACCCAACTCGGTCGCGTGTGTGACGGAGTCAACGACTGCGGTGATTGGTCGGATGAAGCAGACTGCTGTAAGTACACGTGCACTGCTGACTCTCTCGGTGTCTCGTTGTGCATACCCTGTGACGCCGATCGCGACCAACGGACCGATCCATACTCCGACACTAAGCCCCGCCACGCTTGGCGTATTGTTCAAGAAACAGGTCCAATATTAATAGGAAAACAACATTGTATTACATACCCTGGCTAAACAATTGTTCAAGGTCGTATAAACACCGAAAACAAGCGATGGTGCCTTCAAATATTTAGATGATGAACGAAAATCCATTTCGCTAACAAAAGAAAGCCCATAACCTTATATTCATAATATTTATTAACTTGACTATCTTGATTATTGTTAAAAAGGATTATCTTTGTTTTTATTAAAATGTTTTCCTTATTTTACAAGATTGAGTATGCGCTAAAGGTTAACCTCCGGTAAAATTGTAACGAGATTCCGGTGAATCTTGTGACGTCTAATCGTATGCAGGTTATGATGTAGACATTTAATTAGCAGTAATTGAAGTAAAAAATTGTCAATAGCGCAATTGTCCGGGGAACCCTCCTGCATCCTGCCCCCACCTCCCTCCCAGTCTCACCCCACCATCTTGTCGCACGTGTTATGCAAAGGATCGCAAGTAAACCTGATCAGTTGTATTCTGCTTGTGCACGTCATACCCACAGCCTGCTATCCCAACGAACAGCAGTGTGGCACCGGCCCCTGTATTCCTAGCGACCTCTGGTGCGACAGCAAGAACGACTGTGGAGATTGGTCCGATGAGGCTGACTGCGGTAAGACTGGGTTGATGCTGACAGGACACTAGTTGTACATATTTAACGTCCACAATAAAACATGACCGACAAGGTTAGATTAATGTCAGATGCAATGGTTATTAATCATGACTTTTCCTAAGTTTTTTCCTAAGTTTGTTCGTTTTAATTGGAGCTATCTACATATAATCAGAATAAAAGATATGCAGTGAATAGTGATATTTAATAAATCGAAAAGTTCAGACACATTGCATGTAAAAGCGATGTAAAGTCTTTTCCTTAAGTGTCCATTATTTTATCCGACTACACCAATCAATCTTTATTGCCAAACGAACCGCCCATTATAAGACAGCTGTGCGTTTCCCTGTGCTTTAGCAGGGGAACTGGAACCTCACGGATCATGAGCAGAACTAAAGCCTTATTACAACAATTGTATCAACACGTTCCAGAAATCGTTGTCGAGCATTCGCCGCATAACGACAGTCTGGTTTATTTAAATTAATGCAGCCCAGTTCGTTCTTCGACACGTTACATCTTACTTGATAAGAATATTCGTCTGACCTGTCCTGCAGTTTGCGAGGCGGACCACTTTGAGTGTACGGATGGGAAGGTTTGTCTGTCGGATCGACTGTTCTGCAATGGCCATGTAGACTGCCCAGACGGCTCGGATGAGTACGATGGATGCGGTATGTACAACCCGACCCAGATCTGACGCCCCTCCCCCCCCGCCCTCCCCCTTGCAAACACTACTGGCGGCCAACGCTCAGCAAACCATTTTAAGAAACGCTTCTCCCAATACAATTTTGTATTTATTTTTGTAGTTTTTACTTAGATAAGAAAATGCAGATCTACAAAAAAATATTCAATGGTTTCTTTTTTTACAAGTTTGTTAATTTAATTTACAGTGAATTTTTTTTTTGTAACTGTAATCACAAATTATGAATTATTATGAACATGAACACTACCTGCTAGATTATGCATAAGGGTGAGACACTTTTTATGGGTATGTTACGACGAAATGGCAATTCGTTTATTATGAACTTAATCCAGTATGAATGAACTCCACGAACACGAAAACGAATCGGTTGCAGGCTGTACGGATGACAATGTTACACATGGAAACAGTTGCTAACACATTTATGGTGTCCAACATATATGTCAGGAACTTCTCAATATTAGCAAAACACATGAAGTTCAAAACATGAAGTCCCAATTGGCCAAGAAAATGAACACTAAATGATATTTGATACACTAAATCGCAGTTGTCAAGCTATATGACGTGTTGGCGTGTATGTTACTGGAAATCTTGACAGGCGCATGTCTATTTCCCGTTTAAGGATGTTTCAGTGATGGCGCACAATGATTATGGGAGCCCTTTTTTTATATATATGCATTGTAGTGGCTGACATATTATGTTGGCTGCACCTTAATTAATAGGTCAAACCGAAAGGACAAATTGCCTGAGCTCTTTAATATTAATGGGAAGCCAACATCTGACCGTTCGGCTATAGCAAATGGCTTTAATGATTTTGTTAGCACCATTGGTACTAAACTTGCCAGTAAAATCAATCAGGACCCAAACCAAAGTTATACTAGCTATTTAGGCGATCCCTGTAAAAACAAACTGGTGTTTACTTGAATTGACCCTAATGTCACTAATAAAATAATTGATGAGCTGAAACCAGTTCTGGGGCCAGTTCTGGGCATGATGACATGTCAATGAAAATGCTGAAACTATTAAAAGTAGATTTAAGCAAGCCAATTACCCACATCATTAACCAATCAATTTCTACTTATATATTTCCGGATAAATTAAAACTTGCAAAAGTAGTGCCGGTTTTTAAGAAGGGGGGAATATCTAATATGGATAACTATAGGCCAATTTCAATTTTGCCAGCCATATCTAAGGTTTTTGAAAAAGTAATCTATAACGAGATATATGGACACTTTGATCACGAAACCCTGTTTAATAGTGGTCAGTATGGTTTCCGGAAAAAACATTCAACCCAATTAGTTACACTGGAATTAATTGATAGAACTATACATAAACTAGATAAAGGGGAGATTCCGATAAACATCTATCTTGATTTATCGAAAGCCTTTGACACCATTAATCACGACATACTATTAAGTAAACTAAAGCACTATGGGGTTTCTGGGCTGGCGCTCAAGCTGCTACAAAATTATCTTCACAATCGCAAACAGTACGTAAGCATAGACAATGTTCAATCGCAAAAAGTTCTGATCTCCCGAGGAGTACCGCAGGGGTCAATACTTGGCCCTCTTCTATTTATAATATATATAAACGACATATCAAGAGCGAGTTCAATATTTAGTGCAATTATTTAAGCTGATGATACAACCCTTTCTAGCAAACTAAGTACATTAGCGCCAAAACGTAATGTACGCCGAAGTATTGAAGTGTTAAACCACGAACTGTCTCTAGTAAGCAATTGACTTAAACTTAACCAACTATCTCTAAACATTAAAAAGACCAAATTTATGTTATTTTATATGCCACAAAAGCGGGTAACGATACCGGAACTTTATATTGAAAACACCAAGCTTGAATGCGTTGACGACTTTGATTTTCTCGGATTGACCCTACATAAACATCTGAAATGGTCCAGTCACTGTGATAAAATTGCTTTTAAAATATCTAAGGTAGTTGGAGTCAAGCAGCATCTAAAATATACCCTTCCTCAACATATTCTGCTAACCATTTATAACTCGCTCATTTTATCTCACTTGCATTACTGTATATTAGCCTGGGGATACAAAAGTGACCGGTTGGACAAAATCCAGAAAAAAACTATTCGCATTATCACAAAGAGTCACTATATTGCGCACACTGAGCCATTATTTAAGCGTTTGAATCTTCTTAAAATAGTCGATATTCATGAGTGAAGCATTGAAGTTTTATTACAGGCTGCTGCATGATGATCTCCCTGCATATTTTATTACCTTTTTCCATTTTTCCTGCATATTAGACCAACATGAGTATAACACCAGATGTAAGCACAATATAATTATACCCAGAACCAGGCACAAATTTGCCGAACATTGCGTCCTCTATTACTTGACTCATTTAATAAACCGAACTTCCAAAAACATTTTAACGAAGATATTTACCCATTCAATAGCGGGCTACTCTACATATATAACAAATAGACTTATTGATAGGTACTGTGTTGACTGTTTTAAAGTTAATTGTTATGTCTGCCACAAAGAATTATAGAGATATTGCGTTCTATCTAATCCCCCAAATTATTATTTTTATATCATATGTTTTATTGAATTCTAATGGTGTCTATCGATAATTGTTTTTTTGGGTTTTTTTTTTTTTTTGCTTTCTTTTGAGGTGGCTACCATGCCAGCGACTATGTCATAATGGTGGTCTCCTCGGCCAGGGATTGTATTTTGTTCGTTTTTGCTGTATGATGTATTGTATTGTTGTTGTTTTCCTGGTCAAAATAAATGATGATTCTCTTAATACACACTGTCCGGGTTTCAGGATCAGACTGTCCGGATGAACTCTTCTCCTGCAGCGGGAGGTGTTTCCATAGCGATATGTCGTGTGATGGCACAGTGCAGTGTCCAGACTACAGCGACGAGCAGGATTGTGGTGAGATTTTTTATATTTAATTAGTATATGTCCCTTTTTTTATACATGTGTATTCCCTATAGTCAGTAGCATTCTGTTTTACTGTTTGCCAATAATAAATACAAAATAAATGGATGCCAAATATGAATCATTCCCTCATGTAGGAAGTTCAATGTTAATTTGATGCCGATGCCGCCCAGAGCGGATCATTCTAACGCATATAGTTACTATTACCGCAGTTCTTGCGTTGATGATGCTTGATGTTCTGTTAAAGTTTGTGAATACCGACTTATATATTTTGTGCAATGAATAACGGAGCAAATCGTCACCACCACTTTCTTCGCCAAACGCGCAACAGGTGTGGGATATAGTGGCTTTATTGTGTACTACGTCGTCAAAATAATCCTGAAATCGCAGCCGTATAATTACCCCTTGGTAAAACATCTATTTCCGACACAGTTACCATTATTAACACGGTTATGAAGATCATAATGTAGGTGTTGGACATCCACTGCGCCAGCCCCTTTAACGTGCAATGCCTGCCCCTACCCCTCATGCAGTGTGTGTGCCCGGCACCTTCCCGTGCAGCCAGGGGGGCTGTGTCCCAGAGACAGCCTGGTGTAACGGCGTCTACGACTGTTTCGACCTGTCGGACGAAGGTCCTGCCTGCAGTACATGTAAGCCTCGTGGCCATAGCTTATTAGTGTCATAGTGTTGATCGTAAATTATGTTGTTGGATACTACATTGGTCTAATGCATACCTTTATCGTATTGCCATTTCATAATGTCATTTTGTCATTGGTTGTTATATTGTTGGATACCACATTGGTCTAATGCAATATTGTCATATCGACATAAGGCTATATTCCCATATTGACATAACGCTATATTGTCATATTGTCGTATTTTCATCTTATCAAATTATCATCTTGCAATGTATTGCTGTCTTACCATATTACTATATGGTTATCTTATCAAATTATCACTACCGTAAATGCTACGTTGTAAGCACGGGTATACATTTTTCAGCTTGCCCGCCTGGCTACTATGGGTGCGGGGATCCGGCGGGGTGCTATCACCCTGTGGATATATGCGGCGGATTGGTCAGCTGCCCTGGCGTATTGAGTGCTGAGGACTGCGGTGCGTGCATCACCTAATTTAATCTTCATACATTTTCCTTTGTTTTCCTTAAATATGAATATGCAAAGTATATGAATTGACTCTTTACAATTATAGTTCCATTTCAATTGAGATTAGTGCTCTGTTAAGCATTAATGTACTTGACAAATTCTAGATGCCTTCATTGCAAATTCTATACAGTACGCGTGGTGGGAGAGGGGGGCTGCAGGTCAGAATTATAAAATGCATATGGAACAGCGAGTTCCATATGCCCCCCCCCCCCCACCCCATACGCAACTACAGGTAAATATTATCAGTGTTATTATTGACGACTCATATTGAATACGCTGTTGGCTTATATACTGCTGTGTACCAATATATTACGTCATACATTTCAGACACACTTGGATTTCCGGAGTGTAAGTACTCACGATAGAGAAACCATTGATATTCGACGTCTATATCAAATATTTTGCAGTTTTGTCTAAAATTCGACTGTTGCCTTGTATTAGATAATTTAAGTTTCCGCAAATCGTTAAACTTAGCAAATGTTGAACTTAGTCCTCAAAAAAATAATTAATTTGTGAATATATATAAATACTTAGGCCGTGCAGTAAAATCAGATGGGACGGTAACGTCTACAGGGAGTTAGTGTAGTTACATCGGTGCCACTTTCGTTTCATTGCCGCATTCCGTACAAATAGGCTATTTGTGGGCTGATCACTTCTCAGTGGCCCAGCAGCGGAAGTCCGATTTGGGTTCATGTTAGTCATGGGTAATTCTGTCGCCAGATGGCGCTGCAGTTCAATTTGGTTTATACGGAATTTGCCACCGAAATGTAAAGTAGTATGGATTGCAAAGTATATGAGAAGCCCACCCGTCGGCTCGCGGCGAACACTTTTTTAAAAATGTGTTTGATGCTCTTAATATGTTAATAAAATGCCCCCATTTTTGTCTTGGGCGGCATGCAAATCTTAAATTCCTACATCTTTACATGAGTGGCCAACAGTTGATGGGCTATACACGAGATGCTGTTCGGGGTGTTTTGCCTTAAAGTTACTCATACAGCAATATTTTTCTTGGAAATTACAAAAATTATCTTGACTAGAAATGATTTATTTAATATTCTTAGGATCTTTTTTGGGGCCAAATTAGTGCCTCTCATTTGGGAAAGTGTGGCTTTTTTGTGCACTGCGTCTTTACAATTTGCATTTTACAGCAGTTTTTACCTTAACATGTGATGATACAACTATTTTTCATCTGGTTAATTTACACAGTCAGACAAAATGGGCCCAGGATGTTATTTCATAATGTAAGTGATAAATTGCTGCATGAACGGCTTTAATTGCTGCTACCCAGCCTCATGTGGGGTTCCCACCTACGCGCCAAGCGGTCTGTCGACGTTTATCTTCGGTGGGGAGGAGGCGCGTCCCTTCTCGCATCCCTGGACGGTCAGCTTACGTAACATCCGCAGTGCCGGCACGTTCGATATTCACGTCTGTGGCGCCGTGATCGTCGGCGAGAGCTGGGTCCTCACCGCCGCCAGATGCGTGTAAGTATACCCTGCTGCCAGATGTGCGAAAGTACCCTGCCGCCAGATGCGTGTAAGTATGCCCTCTGGCCAGATGTGTGTAAGTATACCCTCTGTCCAGATATGTGTAAGTATACCCTCTGGCCAGATGTGTGTAAGTGTACGTCTTGCCAGATGTGGAAGGTATACCCTGCTGCCAGATTTACGTAAATATATCCTCTGACCAGATGTGTGCAAGTACACCCTGCAGCCAGATGTGTGTAAGTATGCCCTGCTGCCAGTTGTGTGTAAGTATACCCTGCTGCCAGATGTGCGAAAGTATACCCTGCTGCCAGATGTACGTAAATATACCCTCTGGCCAGATGTGTGTAAGTATACGTTTTGCCAGATGTGGAATGTATACCCTGCTGCCAGATGTACGTAAATATATCCTCTAGCCAGATGTGTGTACGTTTACCATGCTGCCAGTTGTGTGTAAGTATACCCTGCTGCCAGATGTGTGTAAGTGTGCCCTCTTGCCAAATGTGTGTAAATATACGCTCTTGTCAGACGTGTGTAAGTATACCTTCTGGCCAGATGTGTGTAATTATACCTTCTTGCCAGACGTGTATAAGTATACCTTCTGGCCAGATGTGTGTAATTATACCTTCTTGCCAGACGTGTATAAGTATACCTTCTGGCCAGATGTGTGTAAGTATGCCCTCTTGCCAGACGTGTGAATGTATACCCTCCTACCAGATGTGTGAAAGTATACTATCCTATCAGATGTGTGTAACTATGTCCTCTTACCAGATGTGTGTATATATACGCTCTTGTCTGACGTGTTTAAGTATACCCTCTTGAAATATGTGTGTAAGCATATCCTGCAGGCGGATGTGTGAAAGTATACCCGTATGCCAGATATGTGAAAGTATACCCTGCTGGCAGATGTATGTAAGCATACCCTGCTGCCAGATGTATGTAATCATACCCTGCTGCCAGATGTGTGTAAGCATACCCTGCTGCTAGATGTGTGTAAGTATACCCTCTTGCCAAATGTGTGTAAATATACGCTCTTGTCAGACGTGTGTAAGTATACCTTCTGGCCAGATGTGTGTAATTATACCCTCTTGCCAGACGTGTATAAGTATACCTTCTGGCCAGATGTGTGTAAGTATGCCCTCTTGCCAGACGTGTGAATGTATACCCTCCTACCAGATGTGTGAAAGTATACTATCCTATCAGATGTGTGTAACTATGTCCTCTTACCAGATGTGTGTATATATACGCTCTTGTCTGACGTGTTTAAGTATACTCTCTTGAAATATGTGCGTAAGCATATTCTGCAGGCGGATGTGTGAAAGTATAACCTACTGCCAGATGTGTAAAAGTATATCCGCTTGGCAGACGTGAGTAAGTATACCCTTATGCCAGATATGTGAAAGTATACCCTGCTGGCAGATGTATGTAAGCATACCCTGCTGCCAGATGTATGTAATCATACCCTGCTGCCAGATGTGTGTAAGTATACCCTGCTGCCAGATGTATGTGAGTATACCCTGCTGGCAGATGCATGCAAGTATACCCTGCTGCCAGATGCATGTGATTAAACCCTGCTGCCAGATGCATGTGAGTATACCCTGCTGGCAGATGTGCATGTCTATAGACGGTCGCCAGATGAGGGCACGAGCCTGACTGTAGACGAGCCATAAAAGTTACGCGTGCTGCGGCAGTTGACTTACACCCAGCCGAAGGTGGGATTAATTTTAAAATATGGAGAATGATACAATGACATTTGCTTCGCTCTAGTGAGGGTTGATACGTAATACGGGCCTTAATGGTTCCCATAACCCTGCGATGATGTTTTTTGACGGGCCGAGAACAAGCAGAATAACAATCAGGCTGTCATAGAATTGTGTTATGAAATAGGACACCTATGTTAGGATCATATGGAATACGAGTGACCTAATCCCAACGCTCTGGATTTTATTGTTGCAGCTATACTTATAGAAACACGCCCGAAGCACTAAAGATTGTTGCCGGTAACCATGACAACACCAAGTTGGAGTCTTCCGAATACGAATACGACATAAAACATGTCATGATACACCCGAGTTTTGACCTATTGACCTTGGATGTTGACCTTGCCCTGCTGCAGACGACCGAGGATATGACCTTCAATAGAGAGGTCAAGCCGGTGTGTCTGACTGAGGATGACTTTCCCGACGCCACATTATGCGTCATTACCGGCTGGGGGGAGACGATCGGTAGGTGGAAGAGCGGAGTCACCATTTCTTGGGGGCGGGGGGGGGGGAGACGATCGGTAGGTGGAAGAGCGGAGTCACCATTGCTGGGGTGGGAGAAGGGGAGGTAGGGGGCAACCGGTAGATGGAAGAGCGAAGTCAGCATTTCTGGGGTGGGAGAAGGGGAGGTAGGGGGCAACCGGTAGATGGAAGAGCAGAGTCACCATTGCTAGAGGAGGGGGGGGGCGACCGGTTGGTGGAAGGGCGGAGGCATCATAGGAGGGAAGAGGGAGTCACCATTGCTGGCCAGGATGGGGCGCGGGGGGGGAGGTGCTCGGTGGTGGAAGGGCGGAGTCACCATCGGAGGGAGGGAGTGGGACGATGAGCGCGGCGATACTAAATCTAGTCCAGGAACCTCTTAGCTCCGATGGTATTGCGTCACAGGCGATCGACGTGATGAAGTTTATATTTATGATATTTATCGGTATATTGCCACCATTTCGTTATATACAATGCATTGTTTTTTGGTTGTCAGTTTGCACCAATGACTTCTATGATGACGGTCTCTGTGCCTTGTGGGCCAGCTCAGGGGAGTGCGATAATAACCCGTCGTGGATGTGGACTTGGTGCTACCGCGCATGCTCCGAATGTGACCCAACAGGTCAGTTTCGCCTGCCCATGTAAAGTTTAACATTGGAATTATAATTCCGGATAATATTATTTCTCGACGAAAAGATTAATGGAAGGATAATTGTTAAACGTCTTTGCTTTTCATGACAAAAAATCATGTCCGAGCCATAGAACGGGGAGAGTATTTTTGATACTGTTCAGCTACTCTAGTTAAAGGACATATATTATAAATTAGAGTAATTGTATAACATGTTTAGTGTATTCATTGTATATCTTTTATCAACCTGCACAAAAAACATATTTTACTTTGTAGAGACACAGAAGCTTTCCGTAGACCTGTAATGAAAATATAGAATTCGTATCTGAAATGTATCGATGGATATAAACTACTGCCAAAATCACCTTATGGCGACAGATCTGGCGTTGTGTTAAACCTGGAACGCACACGCCTGTACCTGATGCTCATATATAGGCCCCTGGCGCACCAATGGCCCCATGCATAACCCCTTCGTTGGATCAACTTTAACTGGTCCATCATATAGTAATGCTGACATCGCGACGATTGTGAAGTATTTGTCGTGTCTGTTTGCTTACGTTATGGAGGGGCGATTTGTTGTGCTCGCACGAGGTGGTTTCAGTGACATACTGGACGGTTTGACGGCAGATGTAGTTTATAATTAAGATGCTTTGGGAGTATGAATAGGATATCTCCCGGTATCGGTATAAACCACTGGCAGAAATAGTGCGCCAATTGCTGGTCAATTCCGGTCAGAATATTACCATTCAATTTCACTTGATATGGAAATTTCAACAACAGCATGCGCGCGTGATACAGCATTTAACAGGATATCACGGCATGATTGCATCATGCAACTTTATGTACAAGTGTCCCGGCGTGACATGTGCAGGACGGGGAGGCGGCGGCTGGTCCACCCGCCATCGGCCACTAAGCCTCACCCCCTGCCACCTGATTGGCTGGCTCGGCTGGGCCAGAGATCGGGCGGGACTGTCGCCCGGACCGGGAGCCCCCGGTATCCAGAATGAGCGAGAGAGAGAAAGAAGAGTCTAGTAGGGACGACAGCGGTGTATGCGAGTTCAGTTTTTGTAACTTAGAAAATAAAATTTACCGCTAGAAAAAATCAACGTGTTACGATGTGAAAGCCGAGATCCGCGGACCTGGATGGGTACGTTGGTGGGACAAGGATGGGAGTCCATAACCCCACCCACGGACACCACACAACAACGCGCAATATGATGCAACAGTATGCTCAAGCGCATGATAAAAAGAGCGCCATAAAGCATGATACCACAGTATGCTACCATGCTAATCGTCTACCCGGATGAGGCAGAGCCAACATGGGTTCAGTAAGATAAAGATTCCACTAGGTCTTCTTTCGCACAGAGTAGGGGGTTGCGCCCCGGAGACATGGCTCATCTCTACTACTTGATCCTTCCTGCGCGTCCTACGTAAACCAAACCAACTTCATGGCGGAAGTTACGCAAGGTAGATGTGTGTTTTTCGCCGTGACTACGGCTGTGTCCTGGTTCCTCAAGTCCCTTTAATTGCCACTCTTGTTTCAGTGCTACATACGTCAAAGGAGAATGTGTTGAACCAGGCGACGACACCGATTATCCCGCAAGCCACGTGCGCAACGTGGTATTCCCACCTCAACATCACTGATAACATGATGTGTGCTGGCAGCGAGGCTGGCCTCAGCGGGCCCTGCAAGGTGAGCAGGGGATGGAAGGGAGAGTGGTTGGTTGTCTATTCAGGACGCATTAACCACTTTTGGTCATATCGCGTCAATGGGAGAAGGAAGGGAGAGTGGTTGGTTGTATATTCAGGACGCTTTAACCCCTTTTGGTCATACCGCGTCAATGGGAGAAGGAAGGGAGAATGGAGCCACGTCCCGGGGGATAATCCTTATGTTTTGCTCCGGAAGGTGTGTTGGCCCAGTTATACGCACAAAAGCGGTCCAAAACGCCAGTCTTGGTGTGGCCGGGGGCGCCGGGGAGGGGTGGGGGGCGGGGAGGGGGGCATGAAACCCTCGATCCTCCATATTAAATGCGGATTCTCTGTTATATTTGTCCTTATTCTAATAACTAGGTTGTTTGTATTACGCAAGGTATAAGTAATTTGCTTATTATAGTTACGTGTATGAAACATGCAATTGATAACATGTACAGCAGGGCAAACACACAAATATAAATCCGCACCTAGCCGTAATTGACCTACAAGTGACTGTTGAATTATGGAAATCCTAGTACTGATCTCGGCGGGACAAAGAAAGAAGATAAAATATTAGCTTAAAAACAAATTGGCTACTTTCCCAATACAACCCAAAGTCAACTCCCAAATCATCTTACATACACATATATATACAGGGGCGTAGGCAGCCGTACGCCTGCACGTACGCACGTGCGTACACACTGGGCTGTGCCGGTACGTGCAAGCCTGTTCTTCGGGAGTAATTTGTTTCATTTCACGTGCAGCAGGTGCGTACCCTTGCTCATGACCCTGGCCACGCCCCTGGTACACATATTGTAGCGTTCCATTGGAAACCATTATATACTTGAATATAGATGTGTCTCCATGTATTTGCCGCAGGGTGACACCGGAAGTCCCCTGGTCTGTGAGCGGGATGGGATCTACATCCTGCAGGGAATCAGCAGCTTCTTCAGAGACGAGAAGTTCTGCGCACAGCCGAGATCTCCGGCCGTCTTCACGAGAACCTCGCGATTCGCCGCCTGGGTCGACCGCAAAATGGGGGGTATGTTACGTTATATGTTATGTATACATATACGCAGAATATGACGTAAGTGTCACAAAATCCGAAATTAAGAAATTATTATAGCGTCAGACCTGAGGATGAATGGGCCTGCCGCCTGTTTATGTAATATATATATATACTGTAAATATATGATGCCGACGCGGTGCCGGCGCGGTGCCAGCGCCAGCACTTACGCGCCCAGTGAGCATCAGTACTAATTACGTAATTGATTATTCCGAGTTTCAGTGTGTGCTCCGGACGCGATCCTCTGCCTCAACAGCGCCTCTTGCGTTCTCCCGGGCGAGATCTGTGACGGCTTTAATGACTGTGTCGATGGCTGGGATGAGTCTGCTTGCGGTAAGTGTCACAGATTCCGAATTAACAGTTTCTTTCTAGCGTCAGCCCCGTGGGTGCATGGGCTTTCCGTGTCGTCATGTAAACGACCGTAGGAGCCCTGTGTTGTGAAAGGATAAGGGGCCAAATGGCGCTCATATCCAATGCTACTACATGCACACCAATGTTTGCTACTTTGATAAATAAGTTTTTAATGATGTCGTCGAATTTAAACCGTAACTTTTGTTATTAGTCTATCTAATTTGTTTTTAGAAAATATATAGTATAATAACAACATTATTTAGGTGTTGTTGCCATTGTGTGTAAGTCACGACAACGTTTACTATGGTGCTGGGACCATGGTGTGTAAGTCATGACAACGTTTACTATGGTGCTGAGACCATGGTGTGTAAGTCATGACAACGTTTACTATGGTGCTGAGACCATGGTGTGTAAGTCATGACAACGTTTACTATGGTGCTGAGACCATGGTGTGTAAGTCATGGCAACGTTTACTATGGTGCTGAGACCATGGTGTGTAAGTCATGAAAACGTTTACTATGGTACTGAGACCATTGTGTGTAAGTCACGACAACGTATACTATGGTGCTGAGACCATGGTGTGTAAGTCATGACAACGTTTACTATGGTACTGAGACCATTGTGTGTAAGTCACGACAACGTTTACTATGGTGCTGAGACCATGGTGTGTAAGTCATGACAACGTTTACTATGGTGCTGAGACCATGGTGTGTAAGTCATGGCAACGTTTACTATGGTGCTGAGACCACTTTGTGCAAGTCAACATTATTCCGATGCCTAGACCAGGAGTCACGGCAGCATTAATTACGAGGCCTACATCATTGTGTGTCAGTCATCAGAGTGTTTATTATGGAGCTGCGACCTATTAGTCTATCTAAAAAGATGTTCTAATAGTATAACGTATAACAATACAGAAAGCTAACTTTAAACAACGCAAAACCTGGCACAAATAAGATATCATCTATTACACCATTAGGCATAATATGATACCTATATCATTGCAACTGTATGTTTGTATATATACATGTATATATATATATATATATATATTGCCGCTAACTTTCATTATTTTCTTTGTTTCTTTGATTGGTTAACAGATTGCGCCAGCGGAAAGATTAAGTGCCGAGAGCCCATGCAGTTGTTCTTTAAGTGCGTGTCTACAGAGCAAGTGTGTATCGGGCGCATAGAATGCGAGGAGATCGAGGGCGAGCTGGACTGTGGTATGTGACCTATGATAACCGGGGAAGAGGGTGGGGGGCACTATTTCAAACATATTCTGGACTGTAGCATGCAAGACAGGGGCGGATCTAAGAATTTGAAAAGGGGGGAGGGGTCCATTGAAAATTGCGACAAAGGGATCCACCATTTTTTTGACCACCGAAGGAGCGGGTCCACTGAACATTTGCGAACGGAGGGAGTCCACGCCTCAGATAACGTTCTTCCTCAAACGGGGGGCGGGGGGTCAACACCTCAGATAGCCTAAATTTTGCATTGAGAAACGGCATTCTTTCTCATATTTTCCATATGTACGTTAGTCTCTAGCTAGCTACCAGGACGACACATGTGAAGTTTGCACTAGCTCTGTCTTGAAACATGGACGTGAGTGATTGTTTTTTTATTCCGTTTCCGGATAATCAGTTGTGAAATGTTTCTAAAGAATATCGTTTCTAAACCATGAATCTGAGGGGACGTAAACGAAGAAATTTATTAGAACATAAAGTTGCAACATCAACTCCTCTTTGCATGAAACCAACAGAAGTCGCGTTTTACAGGTAGTACAGCAACAACTCGGTCACCTTTAGGTTGTACACCATCAAGTGACAAGCGCTCATCTTTAGAGCTTCCGTGCCACTCCTTTTCACCTTCGGGTTCGCGACCTCATTCTTCGCGTTCTCGCGAGAACGCTGTGGCATGCCACCATTTTTCACTAGCATCAGTGACATTCATTACGGCATTCTAATGTCATTGTATCGAGTGTGATTATATCAATAGTTATAACCGCAATTCATTTGATTTAAGGAAACAAAATTCATCAGAATGTTATAACTACTATCACTACAAGTGACATTTTTGGCAATAGTGTTATTGCAAAGTAATATAGATCGCTATTTAGTTGGAATTTTGTTACATACAATGGTATAAAATGGCAAATCATGTATCCGTTCACTACCCGAGAGAAGCTGAAAAAAGGAAGTTTCATGTATTATAATGCATCGGTCTTTTTGCTTCCAGCTGGTGCCCAACCAGGTTAGTACACGTGCTTTTCTTACTTGGTTTCTTATTGGTTGATGCGTGTGAGGCCGTCTTGTCGCATGAGTTGCGTGAAACTGCCAAAAGTATATAAACGTATATCAATCGAAATAGCAATTATGACAATGTATTGGTAAATGTAAGTACAAATTCACAATATTTTTTTTCCATAATCGCGACATCAGGCAGGCACAATAAGTTACATGTTATATTCCTAAGAATAAATACCACGACAATGATGTCCAACAGTGCGAGAGGTGAATCACCCTTAAGTACAAATACACCTGTATTCACACAACAGAGAAGTTACCCTACCTCGGGTGGTAAGCAGGCGCTACCGATGCGACACAGCACAAGGTTATGGGTTCGCGCCCTGGCACCTGTGCCTGAAGTAATATTCCCCTAACCCTATGTCACTGTCGCGATCGGGAGGCTTCTCTCCTCAGTAACATGTCTTGCCTTTGTGCTATAGTGTGCGGAGTGCCGGTGATACCGCCCAGGGTGGTGTCTCAGTTGGTGTACGCCGGGCAGGAGGCCGTCCCTAACTCCTGGCCCTGGCTGGCCAGCTTGCAGTCTGACAACGGTGACGGCACGTACGGCCATCGGTGTGGAGGGGTCGTGCTGAGCGACCGCTGGGTGCTAACCGCCGCCCACTGTGTGTAAGTGACACTGATAGTAACCATGGTGCTGAGACCACTGTGTATAAGTGACAGGGATAGTAACCATGGTGCTGAGACCACTGTGTGTAAGTGACAGGGATAGTAACTACGGTGCTGAGACCACTGTGTGTAAGTGACACTGATAGTAACCATGGTGCTGAGACCACTGTGTGTGTAAGTCACAGCGAAATTAACTATTGTCAAGTTAGTTGTAATAGTGCCCCCCGGAGTCCTGTGGAGGTCGTTTGGTAGGGCGAACTAATGTATCAGTATAGCTCATGTATCACTCACACTGACTTGAAAAAGAAAGATGGGGCTCTATTCCGCTATGGGATATTACGAAGAGCCATGCTTATAGCAATATTATACTCAAAGTTATGTTATTGAGGTAATCGAAAACGAATTTCATTTTCTACTAGTGTGTCCTCTATTTACAGATTGATGAACTAAAGATTAATAAGTTATTTATGTACCCCTCAGTGGTCCAAAATGGTCCATTAATGAGCTAAGCGAATAGAAGCCAAATTGACTTTTTTTATTTATCACGATCATGGAATTTATACTATGCGCCCATGCATGGTCTTGTGTAGAACGGCATAAAGATATATTATATCCTACATAAGGCCTGCGCTCACTTAGAACAAGCATCTATAAATATTGGTTGTGATTGGTGAACCAAAATATAAAAAAAAAGTATTAATCAACTTACGAGATACTATCTACAGCGAAGTAGTTAAATATACAAATTACCGAAACTCGAAAATTGCTCGATATTAAACCAGTAATTAATGCTTTACAGCTTTTGACTGAAATTGTTGTATCTTGTATTTTGCATGCAAACTGGGAAATAAAACATATTATTAAAAAAAGCCTGTGCTCAGTAATAATAATATTTATTGTCCAAAGGTATGCATCGTAAGTAAACAAACATATATTACATGGACAAAAGTAAACGAACCGAAGCCGAAGCTTATATGCTTATATATTCTGGGATGCACATCATGGTTTACAGGAACTCATTGACGGTTTACCCCGGATCCATACGCGTCGTCCTGGGAAGCCACCGCAACGCTGTGGTGGATCCGGAAGAACGCTGGTACAACGTGGACCGTGTTGTGCTACATCCGGGCTACAACATCTCGACCATCGACCTGGACATCGGGCTGGTGCACATCGACGAAACCATCCAGTTCACCAAGGCTATACAGCCGGCCTGTCTGGCCGAACATGACTTCGCCGCCGGCAAGCTGTGTGTAGTCGCTGGATGGGGGCATTCACATGGTGAGGGAGTTTATTAAGTAACGCTGGGATGCACAGGCCGAGGGGTTGGTGGGGGGCGGGGGAGCGCGGAGGGAAATGGGGATGGGGGGGGGTGTCCCAATGGGAGTGAGCGCGGACGCCTGGCCTCCCGCCCCGTTTTGCTTTTTTAACATGGAGGCAAGTTTCCGTCTTATAATAATTTGTTAGATTTTATTATTTTTTGGCCTTCCATTTGAAGCCACTTCATCTGTTATAAACCCTCCGCCACCCACCACCCAAGCACAGCCACCCCCAACATCGGTTTACTTATCTTACCAGTGTATATTATATTATATTATATTATACTATATTATATTATATTATATTATATTACATTGACGACATGGACATGAGACATGATTCCGATTCATTTACCCATTGTTCTTGTTCTCACGCAGTGTGCTACAACATAGAGAGTGAAGGAGTCTGCAACTTGTGGGCTTCCATCGGCGATTGCTACGCTAATTCTGAATGGATGTGGAAAAACTGCTTCAAGTCCTGCTCTGGCTGCGACCCTAACAGTAAGACCCGGATCTGTCATCGGCTAATGGGCCGATGTGTTGCATTGCCTACGAGAGGGAAATGCCTTTTGAAGTCAGGCTTGTACTACCCATTTAATACGTGATAAAGGTTGAGTTTTGTCTCTCTGCATTCATTAGACCACGTAGCAGTAATTACTGGAAAAAATGTATGAATTATACTAGGTAGGCTTTCAGTGATGATTAGACTTTCATTGATGATTAGACTTTCGTTGATGATTAGACTTTCATTGATGATAAGAATTTCATTGATGATTAGACTTTTCATTGATGATTAGACTTTCATCGATGTGTCTAAAGCTATATTCATTCATTTTCCTAAATGTACATGTACGACAGTGAACAGTGATGGCAAAATAGATATAATTACGTCATTTAGGGTGGTGGAACCCAGCTAAAATAATATGTCGCATAGGTCACTTGGGTTAAAACAACAGGTCATATAGGTCACCCGGGATAAAACAACACGTCACATAGGTCACCCGGGCTAAAACAACAGGTCACATAGGTCACCCGGGATAAAACAACACGTCACATAGGTCACCCGGGCTAAAACAACACGTCACATAGGTCACCCGGGATAAAACAACAGGTCACATAGGTCACCCGGGCTAAAACAACAGGTCACATAGGTCACCCGGGCTAAAACAACAGGTCACATAGGTCACCCGGGCTAAAACAACACGTCACATAGGTCACCCGGGCTAAAACAACACGTCACATAGGTCACCCGGGCTAAAACAACAGGTCACATAGGTCACCCGGGATAAAACAACACGTCACATAGGTCACCCGGGCTAAAACAACAGGTCACATAGGTCACCCGGGCTAAAACAACAGGTCACATAGGTCACCCGGGCTAAAACAACAGGTCACACAGGTCACCCGGGCTAAAACAACAGGTCACATAGGTCACCCGGGCTAAAACAACAGGTCACATAGGTCACCCGGGCTAAAACAACAGGTCACATAGGTCACCCGGGCTAAAACAACAGGTCACATAGGTCACCCGGGCTAAAACAACACGTCACATAGGTCACCCGGGCTAAAACAACACGTCACATAGGTCACCCGGGCTAAAACAACACGTCACATAGGTCACCCGGGCTAAAACAACAGGTCACATAGGTCACCCGGGATAAAACAACACGTCACATAGGTCACCCGGGCTAAAACAACAGGTCACATAGGTCACCCGGGCTAAAACAACACGTCACATAGGTCACCCGGGATAAAACAACAGGTCACATAGGTCACCCGGGCTAATACAACACGTCACATAGGTCACCCGGGATAAAACAACAGGTCACATAGGTCACCCGGGATAAAACAACGGCTTACATGGATCACCCGGGTTACCCGGGCTACCTAATTAACAGGAAGGCGTATTTTCTAATATCAGACTGTGGCGGATTTCACGAACGCAGTTTAGGCGACTACGGGGTTAGTTAGTTAAATATATCATGTAAAGTATGGACGATTTTAGCCGACTAAGCCCCGTAGCCGGCTAAACTATGAACGTGAAATAGGCCACAGAACAGACACAAGGATAATAAGACCGGTGACGAAATAAGACTCGATAAGAAGAGGGCAACACACGTTATACAGATCAATTGAATAGGTGTTGGAGTAGCACTGAGGTACAAAGGCCGATCACCACTCAATAATGCCAGCCAGTGACAATTATAGTAAACCATCTACATCGGGCAAACAGACCATTTTGTAAACATGCTTAGTATTCGTATTTGACCAACACGTCCTTATGTCATATAAGTCTCGTCTACATGTTGATCTCGTGTGAATTATTTACTACAAGAGTGTGTTAACCTGGCATTTGGGGGTGGAGCAAGGTGGGTATCAGAGGGAAGAGGGGGGGGGGGGTGAGTCGCACGTTCCCGCATCGCCAAGCCTAAGGCGCACTGTTCAAGACGAGATTGCTTGTGAAGGCGCACTTTTCAAGACGGGATTGTTTGTGAAGGCGCATTGTTCAAGACGAGATTATTTGTGAAGGCGCACTGTTGAAGTCGAGATTATTTCTGAAGGCGCCCTGTTCAATTCGAGATTGCTTGGGAAGACGCACTGTTCAAGTCGAGATTGTTTGTGAAGGCGCACTGTTCAAGTCGAGATTGTTTGTGATGGCGCACTGTTGAAGTCGAGATTATTTGTGAAGGCGCACTGTTCAAGGCGAGATTATTTGTGAAGGCGCACTGTTCAAGTCTAGATTGTTTGTGAAGGCGCACTGTTCAAGACGAGATTATTTGTGAAGGCGCGCTGTTCAAGTCGAGATTATTTGTGAAGGCGCACTGTTCAAGACGAGATTATTTGTGGGGGCGCACTGTTCAAGTCGAGATTGTTTGCGAAGGCGCACTGTTGAAGTCTAGATTGTTTGTGAAGGCGCACGGTTGAAGTCTAGATTGTTTGTGAAGGCGCACTTTTCAAGTCTAGATTGTTTGTGAAGGCGCACTGGTCAAGTCTAGATTGTTCAGAAAGATCGATGCAATGATAAAATCAAATTGTTTGGAAAGATGCAATGTTAAAGTCGAATTGTTTATTTGGGGTGATACAATATTCAAGTCTCTATTGCTTGGTTGAGAAGATACAGTGTTTAAGTCGAGATAATTTTGGAAGGCCTACTGTTAAGGTTGAGATTCTAAAATTCGGTTCTGAAATCCGCAACCCCTTGGAAAAAAACGCAGTTGAACCATACACGCAATACCCGTATTATTTGATATTATAGATAATATACATTATTACCTTATTATCACATGTAATAATATATTTTTACAGAGATAAACACAGGGACCCCCACCGTGGGCGGGGCGTCCGCCGCTGTCAATCAGGCCTTCATCCCGATTGTGGACCGCCAGCAGTGCGGAGAATGGCATGCTAGACGCAGCGGAGTGGTCACAGAAAACATGGTCTGCGCTGGGAGCCGGGATGTAAAGAGCGGTGGTTGTGTGGTACGTATCTGGGAAGTAAAAAGCGGTGGTTGTGTGGTAAGTGTACCATTATCTTACCAAGATCTTTATAACAGCAAATTCACAATTGGTGATCACCGAGAGTCGGATGTAGATGTTATCGGGGGAAATTGATTGACCATCATACTACGAAACTCCGTCATCTCCTCCGTAATAAAGACATGACCTTAAAGTGTTCGTGCCATGATTTTGTTCGACTCAGAACTTTGTTTAGGGAAGATGAGCAAAGAGCAATTTGTTTTAATGGGAATTTACAGTCATTATTCCAGGATATCAATATAAACGCCTTCGTCAAAGTAGCAAAAGTGTGGTCCGGCTGGTTTATATCTGGGGGCATTCCATCTGGGCGTTATTTAAACATTCCCCAAAAATTGACTATTATCCCATATGATTCGTTAAAGGATGAAGAAATAGTCAGAGGCGATCGTGATGTGAATGTAGGTTCTCCTTTGGGGCGCTGGTGTGACGTATATCCGGGCTGTACGCATCAGGCGGGCAATCATATTATTTCTTGTGTAACTTGTGTAGGTTACACGTGTCATGACGTTAATGAAGGTTTCATTTATGCACCATTTTGCCCCTGTTTGTTACAGGGAGACTCTGGCGGCCCCCTGGTGTGCTTGGAGGGTGACGTGTACTACGTGCAGGGCGTTACCAGCTGGCTGGGCCTCATCAGGCCAGATTTCTGCGCCCTTGCCTACAACCCCAATGTCTTCGCCGACGTCGTGCCTGTCCGCGACTGGATCAATCGCAGGATTGGAGGTAACGCCGAAAAAAAAAAAAAAAAAAAAAAAAAAATATATATATATATATATATATATATATATATATATATACTTGGCTGTATCAGGTGTCATGTTACATACACTGCCCGGCGGTATCAGGTGTCATGTTACATACACTACCTGGCTGTATCAGGTGTCATGTTACATACACTACCTGGCTGTATCAGGTGTCATGTTACATACACTACCCGGCGGTATCAGGTGTCATGTTACATACACTACCCGGCGGTATCAGGTGTCATGTTACATACTCTACCCGGCGGTATCAGGTGTCATGTTACATACACTACCCGGCTGTATCAGGTGTCATGTTACATACACTACCCGGCGGTATCAGGTGTCATGTTACATACACTACCCGGCGGTATCAGGTGTCATGTTACATACACTACCCGGCGGTATCAGGTGTCATGTTACATACACTACCCGGCTGTATCAGGTGTCATGTTACATACACTACCCGGCGGTATCAGGTGTCATGTTACATACACTACCCGGCGGTATCAGGTGTCATGTTACATACACTACCCGGCGGTATCAGGTGTCATGTTACATACACTACCCGGCGGTATCAGGTGTCATGTTACATACACTGCCTGGCTGTATCAGGTGTCATGTTACATACACTGCCCGGCGGTATCAGGTGTCATGTTACATACACTACCTGGCTGTATCAGGTGTCATGTTACATACACTACCTGGCTGTATCAGGTGTCATGTTACATACACTACCCGGCGGTATCAGGTGTCATGTTACATACACTACCCGGAGGTATCAGGTGTCATGTTACATACTCTACCCGGCGGTATCAGGTGTCATGTTACATACACTACCCGGCTGTATCAGGTGTCATGTTACATACACTACCCGGCGGTATCAGGTGTCATGTTACATACACTACCCGGCGGTATCAGGTGTCATGTTACATACACTACCCGGCGGTATCAGGTGTCATGTTACATACACTACCCGGCTGTATCAGGTGTCATGTTACATACACTACCCGGCGGTATCAGGTGTCATGTTACATACACTACCCGGCGGTATCAGGTGTCATGTTACATACACTACCCGGCGGTATCAGGTGTCATGTTACATACACTACCCGGCGGTATCAGGTGTCATGTTACATACACTACCTGGCTGTATCAGGTGTCATGTTACATACACTACCCGGCTGTATCAGGTGTCATGTTATATACATTACCCGGCGGGATCAGGTGTCATGTTACATACACTACACGGCGGTATCAGGTGTCATGTTACATACACTACCCGGCTGTATCAGGTATCATGTTACATACACTACCCGGCTGTATCAGGTGTCATGTTACATACACTACCCGACTGTATCAGGTGTCATGTTACATACACTACCCGGCGGTATCAGGTGTCATGTTACATACACTACCCGGCTGTATCAGGTGTCATGTTACATACACTACCCGGCGGTATCAGGTGTCATGTTACATACACTACCTGGCTGTATCAGGTGTCATGTTACATACACTGCCCGACGGTATCAGGTGTCATGTTGCATACATTTCCCGGCGGGATCAGGTGTCATGTTACATACACTACCTGGCTGTATCAGGTGTCATGTTACATACATTACCCGGCGGGATCAGGTGTCATGTTGCATACACTACACGGCGGTATCAGGTGTCATGTTACATACACTACCCGGCGGTATCAGGTGTCATGTTACATACACTACCTGGCTGTATCAGGTGTCATGTTACATACACTACCCGACGGTATCAGGTGTCATGTTACATACATTACCCGGCGGGATCAGGTGTCATGTTACATACACTACCCGGCTGTATCAGGTGTCATGTTACATACATTACCCGGCGGGATCAGGTGTCATGTTGCATACACTACACGGCAGTATCAGGTGTCATGTTACATAAACTACCTGGCTGTATCAGGTGTCATGTTACATACACTGCCCGACGGTATCAGGTGTCATGTTACATACATTACCCGGCGGTATCAGGTGTCATGTTGCATACACTACCTGGCTGTATCATGTGTCATGTTACATACACTGCCCGACGGTATCAGGTGTCATGTTACATACATTACCCGGCGGGATCAGGTGTCATGTTACATACACTACCTGGCTGTATCAGGTGTCATGTTACATACACTGCCCGACGGTATCAGGTGTCATGTTACATACACTACCCGGCGGTATCAGGTGTCATGTTACATACACTACCTGGCTGTATCAGGTGCCATGTTACATACACTGCCCGACGGTATCAGGTGTCATGTTACATACATTACCCGGCGGGATCAGGTGTCATGTTGCATACACTACCCGGCGGTATCAGGTGTCATGTTACATACACTACCTGGCTGTATCAGGTGTCATGTTACATACACTGCCCGACGGTATCAGGTGTCATGTTACATACATTACCCGGCGGGATCAGGTGTCATGTTACATACACTACCCGGCTGTATCAGGTGTCATGTTACATACACTGCCCGGCGGGATCAGGTGTCATGTTGCATACACTGCACGGCGGTATCAGGTGTCATGTTACATACACTACCTGGCGGTACCAGGTGTCATGTTACATACACTACCCGGCGGTATCAGGTGTCATGTTACATACACTACCTGGCTGTATCAGGTATCATGTTACATACACTACCCGGCTGTATCAGGTGTCATGTTACATACATTACCCGGCGGGATCAGGTGTCATGTTGCATACACTACACGGCGGGATCAGGTGTCATGTTACATACACTACCCGGCGGTATCAGGTGTCATGTTACATACACTACCCGGCGGTATCAGGTGTCATGTTACATACACTACCTGGCTGTATCAGGTATCATGTTACATACACTACCCGGCTGTATCAGGTGTCATGTTGCATACACTACCCGGCGGTATCAGGTGTCATGTTATATACACTACCCGGCTGTATCAGGTGTCATGTTACATACATTACCCGGCGGTATCAGGTGTCATGTTACATACACTACCCGGCGGTATTAGATGTCATGTTGCATACACTACCCGGCGGTATAAGGTGTCATGTTACATACACTGCCCGGCGGTATCAGGTGTCATGTTACATACACTACCTGGCGGTATCAGGTGTTATGTTACATACACTACCCGGCGGTACCAGGTGTCATGTTACATACACTGCCCGACGGTATCAGGTGTCATGTTACATACACTACCCGGCGGTATCAGGTGTCATACCAGGTGTCATGTTACATACACTACCCGGCGGTACCAGGCGTCATGTTACATAAACTACCCGGCGGTATCAGGTGTCATGTTACATACACTACCCGGCGGTACCAGGCGTCATGTTACATACACTACCCGGCGGTACCAGGCGTCATGTTACATACACTGCCCGGCGGTACCAGGTGTCATGTTACATACGCTACCTGGCTGTATCAGGTGTCATGTTACATACACTGCCCGACGGTATCAGGTGTCATGTTACATACATTACCCGGCGGGATCAGGTGTCATGTTACATACACTACCCGGCTGTATCAGGTGTCATGTTACATACATTACCCGGCGGGATCAGGTGTCATGTTACATACATTACCCGGCGGGATCAGGTGTCATGTTACATGCACTACCCGGCTGTATCAGGTGTCATGTTACATATATTACCCGGCGGTATCAGGTGTCATGTTACATACACTACACGGCGGTATCAGGTGTCATGTTACATACACTGCCCGGCGGTACCAGGTGTCATGTTACATACACTACCCGGCGGTATCAGGTGTCATGTTACATACACTACCTGGCGGTACCAGGTGTCATGTTACATACACTACCCGGCGGTACCAGGTGTCATGTTACATGCACTACCCGGCGGTACCAGTTGTCATGTTACATACACTACCCGGCGGTACCAGGTGTCATGTTACATACACTACCCGGCGGTATCAGGTGTCATGTTACATACACTACCCGGCGGTACCAGGTGTCATGTTACATACACTACCCGGCGGTATCAGGTGTCATGTTACATACACTACCCGGCGGTATCAGGTGTCATGTTACATACACTACCCGGCTGTTCTATGCCTCCAAATTCCCGTGCACAGTGGACGTAATTTTCCGTGCGATAGTGTACGTGAAAAGTGGGACGTTGTCGTGCATTTTGTGTTGCTGCGCCTTGCCAGATTTGCTAAAGTTAATAAGAGATATTTGCCTGGCCTCTTCACATCGTTGCCGCATTCCATAACCGGCCTAGCAAGCAATGCTTGGCTGAGCCATTCATATATATAATGACGTATTTGTAGAGAGCAGACTCGAGTACTTGTTATACGCATGGCTTCAGGAGCGGATCCAGGAGTGTGAAAAGAGGGGGTCCAAACTTGCAAACGAGGGAGAGGTTCTGTCTGAAAAAAAGATTACGACCGGTGGATCCACCAAGTTTGTTGCGACCAAGTGGGGTCTACTGCAAAATTTTGAACGGTTGGGGGGTGGGGGGGGGTCCACGCCGTTAAAATAACGTTATTCCTCAAAAAAAGGGAGGGGGTCAGAACACCCTGCTGAATTTGCCCTTGTGGGTTGCTCCTTCTTTATGACGGTTGTACTTTTTGATGTGGCTGGTACGGAAGTCTTCACCGTAAAATGACAACGTTGCACATTCTCCCTGGTCGACCAGTTCTCGCGGTCCTTAGATAAGTCCGGTGTGTCATGTTACAGCGGGACGACGTAATATCGTGCGTCTACACATACTTCCCACGGTTAACATAAGGGATTAGAAGGTCCGTATTTCACTGTTCAGCGACCGAGGGAGCATTGCCCAAGCATGCGTTGCGCTTCTAGACATCCTGCCTAAGCTGTTATCTATGTTGCAGTATGCGAGGAAGGCACCATTCCTTGTAACAACACAGAAGGTTGTGTTGCCCCCTCTGAAGTGTGCGACGGTATAAGCGACTGTGCTGATCAAGAAGACGAGAAGAATTGTGGTAGGTAATGGTGGCCAGCCATCTATATATAGTGGGTAGACGAGATGACTTGCGGTAGGTAATGGTGGCCAGCCATCTATATATAGTGGGTAGACGAGATGACTTGCGGTAGGTAATGGTGGCCAGCTATCTATACATAGTGGGTAGACGAGATGACTTGTGGTAGGTAATGGCGGCCCGCTATCTATACATAGTGGGTAGACGAGATAGCTTGTGGTAGGTAATGGCGGCCAGCTATCTATACATAGTGGGTAGACGAGATGACTTGCGGTAGGTAATGGCGGCCCGCTATCTATACATAGTGGGTAGACGAGATAGCTTGTGGTAGGTAATGGCGGCCCGCTATCTAAACATAGTGGGTAGACGAGATGACTTGTGGTAGGTAATGGCGGCCAGCTATCTATACATAGTGGATAGACGAGATGACTTGTGGTAGGTAATGGCGGCCCGCTATCTATATATAGTGGGTAGACGAGATGACTTGTGGTAGGTAATGGCGGCCCGCTATCTATATATAGTGGGTAGGCGAGATGACTTGTGGTAGGTAATGGCGGCCCGCTATCTATATATAGTGGGTAGACGAGATGACTTGTGTTAGGTAATGGCGGCCCGCTATCTATATATAGTGGGTAGACGAGGTGACTTGTGGTAGGTAATGGCGGCCAGCTATCTATACATAGTGGGTAGACGAGATGACTTGTGGTAGGTAATGGCGGCCAGCTATCTATACATAGTGGGTAGACGAGATGACTTGTGGTAGGTAATGGCGGCCAGCTATCTATACATAGTGGGTAGACGAGATGACTTGTGGTAGGTAATGGCGGCCAGCTATCTATACATAGTGGGTAGACGAGATGACTTGTGGTAGGTAATGGCGGCCAGCTATCTATACATAGTGGGTAGACGAGATGACTTGTGGTAGGTAGTGGCCGCCAGCTATCAGTATAGAGTGGGTTTTCGAGATGAATTGTGGAAGTTATGGGCGGCCGTCTGTTAATGTATCATAAACCTAATTGATGAGAAAACTTGTGGTAAGTATGAACCGTTGGGTTATGGTTTTGGGTTACGGTTTCGAATTATGGCTTAGTGTTATGGTTTAGGGCTATAGTTGGTATACGTGGTGAAGTGATATGGTTATTATTTGCATTGGGGGAATAGAATGATGAATTGTGGGTTCGGGGTTATGGGTTGCGAATTTAGGGGTTAAGGTATAGCTGTTTGCAATTGGGTAAGTTAGGCAGCGAGTGTGGCGCCGCGTAGCGAGCGAGTGATGAAGGACGGCTCAGACCAGCTGAAGACACGTGCATTAAACCGTTGCATACGCATACATTTGTGTATCTGTCGATAGATTGCGGAAGCGACCAACGGAAGTGCGACAATGACATATGTGTAGATGAGGTCAACTGGTGTGAAGGAATCAACCATTGCGGAGACTGGAGCGACGAGAGTAACTGCGGAGGTATGCCTACACCATCCCCACCTGCCCCAGCAGCCCTTTACCGGACCCCCATTGAACTCCCTTGTCGTCGATGAGAATTTTATTGAGAGTGGCGCCTTCCGCTATTATCGAGCGCACGAGCGTTCACCTGGTGATCATGATCATAACGTGTGCGCACGCACACATAATATAATACATAGGCCCCCGCCGTGTGCGGACGGACACATTATGATCATGATCAACTGATGTGAACGCTCGTGAGCGAGTGTGCTTCGCTAGGTCAGCCCAAACGGGTGGTGCGGGGTTCGAATCCCGCCTGTTCACATCTCACGTCATGTCTTTGCCTGGAAGAGGAGTTTGCTCCTGGAGACATGGCTCCTCTCTACCTTACCCCTTCCCTTTGTCACGAAAACTTATGCTTCCAGTGTGGCGATCTTTAGTATGACAAGCTTGTATGACAAAAGCATTTACCTTTTACCCGAAACAAGGTTCCGATATATAGAATCAAAATTAGTTGTGAAAAAAAACCATACTAATTGTTATCGTTGTATGAGCGGATTTTAATTACCGGTTCGCTCCGTCACTGCTCTTGCAGAGTGCCGGTCGATGCAGTTTCGATGTGACAACGGCGTCTGTCGCTCCACCGTTGCTTATTGTAACGGCATAGAGGAGTGCCCGGATGGTAGCGACGAGAAACCCGGATGTTCAACCTCCAAAGGTAACATATTAAACTGTCTATGTTCGACTCACAGCCGGTAGGGGGTGCATTATATCTCCACAACTGTTACCGTTTACTTCCGCAAGGTCGAATTCATAATCGAAAAATTGTAGTTAATGCAATTCTGATACTTTCTGAATTATGATAATCTACATCCTGGTTAAATATTAGGCACCCGATAAACGCTCGACAAATGATCTTCCTAACGTTACTCATGCCACAATATTTTCCCTGACAAAACTGAATAAATCTTTTGAATAGAAATGACATATTTACGCTTCTAGTGCATGCGAATGCTGTTTTGTTGTGCAATAAAGAACAGGGCCAGTTGCTCAGTCACTTATCGGGCCAAACTAGTGCATCTCGTGTGAGCAAATGTTGCTCAGTCACTTATCGAGCCAAACTAGTGCATCTCGTGTGAGCAAATGTTGCTCAGTCACTTATCGAGCCAAACTAGTGCATCTCGTGTGAGCAAATGTTGCTCAGTCACTTATCGAGCCAAATTAGTGCGTCTCGTGTGAGCAAATGTTACTCAGTCACTTATCGAGCCAAACTAGTGCGTCTCGTGTGAGCAAATGTTACTCAGTCACTTATCGAGCCAAACTAGTGCATCTCGTGTGAGCAAATGTTGCTCAGTCACTTATCGGGCCAAACTAGTGCGTCTCGTGTGAGCAAATGTTACTCAGTCACTTATCGAGCCAAACTAGTGCATCTCGTGTGAGCAAATGTTGCTCAGTCACTTATCGGGCCAAACTAGTGCATCTCGTGTGAGCAAATGTTACTCAGTCACTTATCGAGCCAAACTAGTGCGTCTCGTGTGAGCAAATGTTACTCAGTCACTTATCGAGCCAAACTAGTGCATCTCGTGTGAGCAAATGTTACTCAGTCACTTATCGAGCCAAACTAGTGCGTCTCGTGTGAGCAAATGTTACTCAGTCACTTATCGGGCCAAACTAGTGCATCTCGTGTGAGCAAATGTTACTCAGTCACTTATCGAGCCAAACTAGTGCGTCTCGTGTGAGCAAATGTTACTCAGTCACTTATCGAGCCAAACTAGTGCGTCTCGTGTGAGCAAATGTTACTCAGTCACTTATCGGGCCAAACTAGTGCATCTCGTGTGAGCAAATGTTACTCAGTCACTTATCGAGCCAAACTAGTGCATCTCGTGTGAGCAAATGTTACTCAGTCACTTATCGAGCCAAACTAGTGCATCTCGTGTGAGCAAATGTTACTCAGTCACTTATCGAGCCAAACTAGTGCGTCTCGTGTGAGCAAATGTTACTCAGTCACTTATCGGGCCAAACTAGTGCATCTCGTGTGAGCAAATGTTACTCAGTCACTTATCGAGCCAAACTAGCGCATCTCGTGTGAGCAAATGTTACTCAGTCACTTATCGAGCCAAACTAGTGCATCACGTGTGAGCAAATGTGGCTTTCTTGTCTAATCAAAATTAGTGCTGTGCTGCCGTTTTACCGTGATATGATAAGATATCAATTTCGGGAAGACTGAACCTTTACACATCAGGCAATGGGTCTAGAACGTTTTTCCAAACAATTTAAAGATCCTAATTGTGTTGTATGCGCAGCTTTAATTAACACCAAGTAGCTGCGCCTCAAGAACGGTTTATGGATACTGTCCCTGGTAAACAAAGGGTTAGTACTCATCACTATGTTTAACATCGTTTGCTGTACTACAGGATTCTCAGCGCATGTCCAAGTACCCATGATCCTTTGCGAGGGTCGTTCACGTAATGACGTTATATACGTGTCGCTGTAGCCATAACCTAAAGTTGTATGTGTATCTACAAATATATATATATACATATAATGTATGCGGACGATTAAACCGGTTAAAGGTAAGCATTTTTACCAATCTAATTGCGCAATATACTACGGCCTTTCTGCCGTTTGCACCCCATGCAGGCCCGCCCTAATATTGCCCCGGCATGTATAGAACCATTTGTATCTGTATATTAATATGCCTCGCTTTCAGATTGCCCCACGGGCATGTTTGCGTGCAACTGTACGGTGTGTCAAGGAGGGTGTTATCCCAACGAGTATCTGTGTGATGGCTACAATGATTGCGACGATTTAGAAGATGAAAATTGTGGTGAGTTCCCTACAGAGATGTGGATAATGTACCTGGACAGGATGAGGATTGTGGTGAGGCCCTTCAGCGATGTGGATATTGTAGATGTATAGGATGAGGATTGGGGTGAGGCCCTTCAGCGATGTGGATATTGTACATATATAGGATGAGGATTGTGGTAAGTGCCCTTCAGCGATGTGGATATTGTAGATGTATAGGATGAGGATTGTGGTGAGGCCCTTCAGCGATGTGGATATTGTACATGTATAGGATGAGGATTGTGGTGAGGCCCTTCAGCGATGGGGATATTGTACATGTATAAGATGAGGATTGTGATGAGTTCCCTTCAGCGATGTGGATATTGTACATGTATAGGATGAGGATTGTGGTGAGGCCCTTCAGCGATGTGGATATTGTACATGTATAGGATGAGGATTGGGGTGAGGCCCTTCAGCGATGGGGATATTGTACATGTATAAGATGAGGATTGTGATGAGTTCCCTTCAGCGATGTGGATATTGTACATGTATAGGATGAGGATTGTGGCGAGTGCCCTTCAGCGATGCGGATATTGTAGATGTATAGGATGAGGATTGGGGTGAGGCCCTTCAGCAATGTGGATATTGTACATGTATAGGATGAGGATTGTGGTGAGCGCCCTTCAGCGATGTGGATATTGTACATGTATAGGATGAGGATTGTGGTGAGTGCCCTTCAGCGATGTGGATATTGTACATGTATAGGATGAGGATTGTGGTGAGTGCCCTTCAGCGATGGGGATATTGTACATGTATAGGATGAGGATTGTGGTGAGTGCCCTTCAGCAATGTGGATATTGTACATGTATAGGATGAGGATTGTGGTGAGGCCCTTCAGCGATAGGGATATTGTACATGTACTTCCTTGATTTCTAATTGTGTGCCACGTGTTTAACCCTTCCTAGACTGAATATTTAACCATTGGAGAGGCGTTGCACTTTGTCATTGAAATCCATATTCAGCCATATTTGCGATCTTTGTTTCAGTCATCAAAACGACGGTCGAACCCATGTCCACTGTACCCCGTAAGTAATAATATCTCATGCAATAACAATGGTGTTTCTCATATTATTGTGCTACTCTATATGCATTAATAATGTCATAATTAATATTTATAGTGCCTCTCCTCGCTGGTGACAAGTGATCGCAGCCTAAATTGTCCCTTTGGTGATAGTTGTATCACCGTAATAGTGTGATTCATTTGTGGTCTTAATTTATGGACCTCAATTGAGTGATTGACTGATATCTTTAATTGATTGATTGATTGCCATGAATGTTTCATTTTGGTCCCAACGCTGTGTCTGTTGACTTGAATGGTGTGTATGCGCGTGTCTGAGTTTTTCGGTGAGATGTGTCTGGATATCTTGTGTGCTGGTGGGTGTGATGAAGGGCTCGTTGGGCTATCTGGTGAAGGAGGCGTGTGGCGTTTAGGTGTGGCATACAACATGGGTCTAAGAGGTGTAAGTGTGGAGAGGATGTTCCTGGGTCCAAAGAAACCTTTGGTCGACACTGGTAAGGAGTTGGGTGTCAGGTTTATGGGAGTGGTCAGTGCGTTTGCATATGAGTGTGTCAAATCGGACTGTGGTAGAGTTGTGTCTGTGCTATGAGTGGGGGAAAGTGGTGGGTAGTCTAGGTCAGTCGCGGCAGAGTCATTGGCAGGGGTGGGAGCTGGGGTCGTCACTGTCTGTGTCACGTGCCGTCCTCGTGTCTGTGGTGAAAAGGGAGGTGACATTGAAGATGGTAGGTCGTCCGTGAAGTGGAGTGTAGGGAGTGTGACGGGGTTTGCAGGTGGGGTGGCTAAAGAGTCATGTGATAGGACGGCGAGGAAGGGGGAGTGAGGGTGCGGTAGTCTGGCGGATTAGCTGTGTCATCCGTAATACCAACAGTCTGGGTATTGTCCATCGGCTGTGGAGGCAATGTGGGGAGAGGAGGGGGGCAGTCGGTCATCAATTGTGTCTGACGGGCAGGCCCCTGGAGGCGGGGCGCGGTTTCCGGTGCCCAAGGTCTGAGTCCTGTTGGGACGGCGTCCCCGCTATGAGTGTATCGTTGCAAAATGTACGCCCGTATGTCGGTTGGTTCCGTTTTTTCAAAACGAAAATGTAAGATTTTAAAGTCTAATCTCGGTGTGTTCTGTTATTATCTAAATTTCATATGTCGGTCTGAGTTGTTATGACGGATGTTTCCGACATATCGCAATTTGTCTGTTTGTCTACAGGTGTGTGTGTGTGTGTGTGTGCGTCTGCGTGTCACCGACATGGCTCGTTCAAGTTCATTAGCGGGGTATGTAGGTCAAAGCTCAAGGTCACAATATTTTTATTCGGTCCTTAATCATTGGCAGATGGGGCCAATAATTCTGAGAAAAGATTACTGTGGGGACTGCTCAAACCTGCTTGTGTGAGTGAGCATTGACGGGTAGGAAAGAGAGTGTGACGTTGGCTTGTGTCGATCTGGGCAAGTGTCTCCGGGATAGGAACGGTCAATCTGGATACAAGGGGTCAAATCTGGATCTGAGGGGTCACATCTGGGTGTGAGGGTCAAATCTCGATATAAAGAGTCAATCTGGATCTGAAAGGTCAATCTGGATCTGAGGAGTCAATCGGGATTTGATGGTTCAATCTGGATTTAAGAGGTCAAATATAATTCTGAAAGGTCAATCCGGATCTAAGGGGTCAATCGGGATTTGATAGTTCAATCTGGATTTAAGCGGTCAAATCTGGATCCGAAGGGTCAATTTGGATCTGAGGGGGTATAAAATGGACCTAAGAGGTCAAAGCTGGATCTGAAGGGTCAATTTGGATCTGAGGGGTATAATATGGACCTAAGAGATCAAATCTGAATCTAAAGGGTCAATCTGGATCTCATAGGTCAAATCCGGATATGTGGGGTCAAACCTGGATCTGAGGGGCCAAATTTGGATTTCAGAGGTCACATCTGGATCTGGGGCGTCAAATCTGGACCTTAGGGGTCAATCTCGATCTGAGGGGTCAATCTCGATCTGAGGGGTCAATCTAAATCTGATGGGTCAATCCGGATCTGAAGGGTCACATCTGGATCTGAAGGGTCAAAATCTGGACTTAAAAGGTCACATCTATATCTGAAGGGTCAGCTCTGGATCTGAGATGTCAAATCTGGATCTGCGGGTTCAATCTGGATCTGAAGGGTCAAATCTGGATCTGAGAGGTCAAATCTGGTTCTGCGGGTTCAATCTGGATCTGAAGGTTAAATCTGGATCCGAGAGGTCAAATCTGGATCTGAGGGTCAAATCTGGATCTGAGGGTCAAATCTGGATCTGAGAGTCAAATCTGGATCTGAGGGGTCAATCTAGATCTGATGGTTCAATCTGGATTTAAGAGGTCAAATCTGGATCAGAAGGGTCAATTTGGATCTAAGGGGTAAAATATGGATCTAAGAGGTCAAATCCGGGTCTGAGGGCACAAATATGGATCAGAAGGGTCAATCCTAATCGAATTGTGAAGAATCCGCTCTGGATCCAAGGTGTAAATCGGGTTTCTATGAATCAGTTCGGATCCTGGGGATCCAATTGGGATCCTAGAGGTCTATTGGAGATGATCATAGTCAAATACTGATACGATGGATTAAATCAGGATCTTACAGGTCAATACGGCGTGGTTGACTCCTATATGCTTCCCGTTACGTCATCATGGTAGTTATGGTAAGCCGTTCGCCGAAAATCGATTCCACGTTGTGACATGCGTCCATTTGTTCTTCCCGATGCATGTACCGTGATAAATATGGCCCTTCATCCAATCAAGGTGTCACAATACATGAATTACCTTTCTAATTGTATTGCCCTGTCACTATCAAAAGGCTTGTAACATGATTATAGGTCCTAACAAGCTTTCGTATCAACGTCAACGTGAACAGGAATTTTCAACGCAACCCAAATATATAATCGCAGAAAGCACATTCTATTACATTTCGTGTGTGTAGGAAGATACGTAGATTGGATGAGGGCACACGTGGGATCCCCGGATGGGACCCAATGGCGGTTCAGGGTAATGTAATTAGATGATAAAACGGGTGCCCCGTTTGTCTCTGAGTCGCCCTTCCCCCACCCGTCTTCCATTTACTTGGAATGTAGACAATTGGGAGGAGTGGAGGCAGGGGTGCAAAGGCAACATCTATGTGGGTCGCCGCTTGCTTTCGACTAAGGGGTAATCGAGCAATGAACTAGGCCCACATTCCAAGCATAAAGCGTATGCAAAAGTCAGATTTAGTAAAACATGCTATCTGTAAACTATGACAATGTATAGTGATATCTCGACCCCGACACTAAGTCTTGGGCATGTTTCAACCATTATTCATGGCATCGAGGGGCTTCTTGGCCCGGTCCAGCCATCGTGTGATTGCCTACAAAGCAATATATGATTGTCTATGTCGATTGTTTGGGTAGGTGCCCTAGGCAGCATAACAGAGTCAATAAGTATTGGTGAATCGAGAAATTGACGATGGCCTATTTTGATCGAGCCGGCTGAATAGATCGATCCATACACTAAGCAACGCTTACACGTGGTGATATTCGTGAGCATGAAATGGATAATCTTTGCTAACGGTAGGCACAATTGGAGAGTATTTACTTCAGATACTGACAAGAAAGTAACATGCTGCAGGGGCGATTCCAGGAATTTGAAAAAAAAGGGTGGGGGGAGGATCCATTGGAACTTGCGACCGGGGGGGAGGGGGGGGCTCTGAAAATGTACGTTCATGGAGCGGGTTGCCGGGAAAAAATACCCCGTACGAGCTGACTTTAGCGGTAAAGCGCCCCGACAGAGCGGATGTTGGTGGTAAAACGCCCCGATCGAGCGGATTTTGGTGGTAAAACGCCCCGACCGAGCGGATTTTGTAGTAAAACGCCCCGACAGAGCGGATTTTGGTGGTAAAACGCCCCGACCGAGCGGATTTATGAGGTGAAAAGGGGGGGGGGGCTTTACCGCAGACCCCCTACCCCCAACCTATTCAATTCAATTCAATTCAATATCATTTATTTGAGCAAGATCGAATGCATGCAATCGTCAAATACACTAAAACGTGATAAATTAACCAATTCTTATTCTGGAGACTCCTATTAAGACCACGAAGGTCGCTAGCATAGGAGCCACAAAAAAACACACAAAAAACAGTGAAACAAAAATCATCGCATAGTCATAATGGAACAAGTATGGGGCAACTTAAATAAGGTTATATTACACTTGTATGTACCCCCCCCCCCCGCCACCGGGTCTCGGCATATTTTATGCTGAAGTTCACGTCTGTCCCTCGTTCACTATTGCTATTATTAAATTACAATTTAATAATAGCAAACCAACAGAAGTCTCTATTATAACTTAATGATGAAAACTGCAAAAGTCATCAAATGTTGAAATTTTTAGAACAAGGAGGTGGGGAGCGGGGTACGTGGGGACACGGGGATGGAGAGACAGAAAGAGAAATTGGAGGGGGGTGTCGCCGCAATGCCGCCATTATGCTGAGAGTCGCCCGGGTAGGGCTTACCCCATCCCATCCCCCTTACCAAGGGCTCGCGACTCGCGTACCGTTAGGCTCTCAGTTCCAGAGCGGAGCTCATGTCAAGCGCGCTACTTAAGATACTGAGCTAAATGGGCGGCTCATGATATAGTAAGAAATGATAGGTATATGGAGCTGATCATGCGACAAAGACATCATGCAGTGGGCGGACATAATGCAACGACGAATTGAGTTTTGGGCGGACATAATGCAACGATATTTGCCGGGCGGACATTTTGCAACGACGAATTGAGTTTTGGGCGGACATAATGCAACGATATTTTCCGGGCGGACATTTTGCAACGACGAATTGAGTTTTGGGCGGACATAATGCAACGATATTTTCCGGGCGGACATTTTGCAACGACGAATTGAGTTTTGGGCGGACATAATGCAACGATATTTGCCTGGCGGACATTTTGCAACGGGCGGACATTTTGCAACGTAACATAGGTGTGCCCAGTGATGCGGGTTTCTTCGCCATTGGCCTGTTTGTGTTGTCTCTGCCTTCAGTAGTGTCAGTAGAAAGTAAATGATATTTGTTGTGTGTCGATAGGGGAGCGCTAACGGTCGGCGTGTATGTGGCTGGTGTGTATGTTTTGTCTTGTTTTGTTTTCGGAATGTTTGGTGTTTGTTTGCGGAGAAGTTGGTTTAGGAGGGATCCGAACATATCATTCCCCTCCCCAACTCTACCTGTTCCCCAGAAACTATCGGTTATGGGGTGGGTGAAGTGAAGACCGACCGATTCCAACTTGGACTTCCGAAAGATAGGAACCTGGTTAAACTTTATTTTCAAAAGTTCCGCCATGAGGTGGACATGATAGCGTCGCCAAGAATCCGAAGTTGGACATTCTTTACTGAGGTTCTTGGCTATACCCGCATGAGGGGCTTTCCAGATCAAGTCCGCTAGGCCCACTTGGTCGTGAAAGACCGCCTTTTGGTACTGGAACAGGTGCTCTAAGGAGCGGAATCTCAAATTTTGATAAACCAAATTACAAGGGTGGAAGTTACTTAGCGGGTCCCTATGTCCCTTGACAGTTCGGATCCCTGTCCTGGTCTTGCCGTGTGTGTCCTTTGTCCTGTCATTATTCTCTGCGTTGCGTGTAGGTTGCACTGTTTTGTGTGTAGGTGACCTTGTTTTGTGTGTAGGTGCCACTGTTTTACGTGTAGGTTGTACTGTTTTGTTTGTGTCGGTAGTGTTGTTAAACAGGCTTTTGAAGCCCTGAATCGACTGGGGTGAGATCTTGTTGCCAAAGTTCTGTCTAGCCCATATGATAGACTTGTCTATATGAGACTGTATTGCCATTCGGTCTAAGCCGAGGTCTAGGGTTTGTTCTCTCAGAACGGAAACCGATTTCCAATAGTGGTGTCCCAGTGAATTTGTTATGTCCAAGACCCATCATTTGTTGATGTCTATGATAGCTGCTTTAATAGCGGGCACTGGATTCGCAGGTTTAACAAAATCGGTGAGATGATCGAATTTCGAGCGAAACGCTTTGGAAATGTTTCGACAGCGTGTCTTTGTGTCCGCATTTAAGACAGATGGTGTACGCATTGTAACAGTGTATAGAATAACTTGGTGTGCGTGGATGATTTCGTCTGTGGGGTATGCATGTCGACTAATTGGGTGTTGTAATTGGATGTGGGTTGATATCCTTAATTGATTGATTGATTGACTGGTATCATTAATTGATTGATTTATAACTTTAATTGATTGATTGGTTGACTGATATCCGTAATTGATTGATTGATTGGCTGATGTACTTATTTGATTGATTGATTGGCTGGTGTACTTATTTGATTGATTGATTGATTTATATATTCAACTGTTTGATTGATTGGTGTCCTAAATATATTGATCATATAGTAATTTTCGTCACGCGCCTTTGATCAAGTCGCTCCATTTGGATGCTAATTTCGATTTGATTTTATCGTTCTTCCAGCAGTTACATCCTATACATTATGCGAGGTTGACGAACTGTATGCCAGGGAGGGAGTTATTCAGACACCTGGCTTCCCTTCGCCGTATCCGACAGACCAGGATTGTAGACTCCTGATTTACACTGACACGCCGCCGGGAGACGTCGACATCCTGGCGTTTAACTTCAGCCTCTTCGTCACGGAGGAAAATTTTGATATACTGTCCATCGCTGGTGACGGTGCATCAGGGGTCTCCCTGAGCGGTGACCAGGTGCCCCTTAACACCAACTTTATCGGTAGGCGGAGGCCGTATGTCGCATATACTTCTCTGATAATTAGTGCTATTTTCTTATGTTAAAAGAAGTAGTAAATTAACTACATTATGGATCACAGGCTGCCTCTAAACATGTTCAATTTGTAAACAGAATTGTACATGGAACCAACAATGGTAGAATGCAACATAATGTTCATGCCATGTTGCCATTAGAACTAATTTGTTAAAGTACCTCATCGGGTTTTAGGTCATTCATTCGTAATTATTTCATTGCGCTTAAATAAATTGTTTGAATACAAGGATATCTGGAGCTGTAAGTAACCTCAGCCATTTACATGGCTACTCCGCATAACCGATGGCATGTGGTAATGCAACACATTATGATCCTATAATTGTGACCGTTGATCATTTTAATTAAGATTTGTAATTAGTATTTTTTCTGACATAGCTGAAATAACCATTGCACTACTAATTATTGGTTCCACTGTGATTTTATAACAAATCAATATGTCCTTGAAACCGTCAGACCCAGACTACGGTCGAACCGCCGTTGCATGTTCATGCAATGTACAATTGCAAGCACCGAGAGGCCGGCCGTCTGAATACCATAGAAACGCATTTGCTTGTTCATGCTGTGCATCTGCAGGCGCCCGTAGAACCGCATTTGCTTGTTCATGCTGTGTGCATCTGCAGACGCCAACATTCCTTGTTCAACATTATTGACACTTCCGGTTCCATGGTATCCAGTCTGCTGAGTTGGCTAAGTTGGCAGAGTTGGCTGAGTTGGCTGAGTTGGTTGAGGTGATTGAATTGGCTGAGGCTGAGTTGGCTGAGGTTGCTCAGTTGGCTAAAGTGACTGAATTGGCTGAGGCTGAGTTGCCTGAGTTCAGTTCAGCTCAGTTGGCTCAGTTGGCTGAGTTACTTCAGTTGCCTTAGTGGGCTGAGTGGCACAGTTGGTCCAGCTGGCTGAGTGGGTTCAGTTGGCTGCGTGGGCTCAGTTGGCTGAGTGGGGTCAGTTGGGTCAATTGGCTGAGGGGGTTCAGTTGGCTGAGTGGGCTGAGTGGGCTGAGTAGGTTCAGTTGGCTGAGTGGGCTCAGTTGCCTCAGTGGGCTGAGTCGCTCAGTTGGCCCAATGGGCTCAGTTGGCTGAGTGGGCTCAGTTGGCTGAGTGGGCTCAGTTGGCCCATTGGGCTCAGTTGGCTGAGTGGGCTCAGTTGCCTCAGTGGGCTCAGTTGGCTGAGTGGGTTCAGTTGGCTGAGTGGGTTCAGTTGGCTGAGTGGGTTCAGTTGGCTGAGTGGGTTCAGTTGGCTGAGTGGGCTCAGTTGCCTCAGTGGGCTGAGTCGCTCAGTTGGCCCAATGGGCTCAGTTGGCTGAGTGGGCTCAGTTGGCTGAGTGGGTTCAGTTGGCTGAGTGGGTTCAGTTGGCTGAGTGGGCTCAGTTGGCTGAGTGGGCTCAGTTGGCTGAGTGGGTTCAGTTGGCTGAGTGGGTTCAGTTGGCTGAGTGGGTTCAGTTGGCTGAGTGGGCTCAGTTGCCTCAGTGGGCTGAGTCGCTCAGTTGGCCCAATGGGCTCAGTTGGCTGAGTGGGCTCAGTTGGCTGAGTGGGCTCAGTTGGCTGAGTGGGTTCAGTTGGCTGAGTGGGCTCAGTTGCCTCAGTGGGCTCAATGGGCTGAGTGGGCTCAGTTGGCTGAGTGGATTCAGTTCGCTGAGTGGGCTCAGTTGCCTCAGTGGGCTCAATGGGCTGAGTGGCTCAGTTGGCTGAGTGGGATAAGTGGACTCAGTGGGCTGAGTTGGTTGAGCTACAGATAATCCGGTCATGGGTTTGCGCTCTGGCACCTGCTACACGCCTACTGTGGCTTAAGCCAGCTATATTGCAAACATCGGGATTCATCTCCTGACCTTCATTTTCAGTGACGACGCGGCACGGTGTGTTCACAGTTCGTTTTCTGTCGGACCCCTCAGTGACGCTCACCGGGTTTTCTCTCAACTACGAAGTCATGGCGCCCGATGGTAAGTCAGCTCATGGCGATTCACGGGATTCGCGATTTGTGATTCCTTCACCAGATGGCGCCACAGTGCCATGCGATTTGTGATTCCTTCACCAGATGACACCACAGTGCAATGCGATTTGTGATTCCTTCACCAGATGGCGCCACAGTGCAATGCGATTTGTGATTCCTTCACCAGATGGCGCCACAGTGCAATGCGATTTGTGATTTCTTCACCAGATGGCGCCACAGTGCAATGCGATTTGTGATTTCTTCACCAGATGGCGCCACAGTGCAATGCGATTTGTGATTTCTTCACCAGATGGCGCCACAGTGCCATGCGATTTGTGATTCCTTCACCAGATGGCGCCACAGTGCCATGCGATTTGTGATTCCTTCACCAGATGGCGCCACAGCGCAATGCGATTTGTGATTTCTTCACCAGATGGCGCCACAGTGCCATGCGATTTGTGATTCCTTCACCAGATGGCGCCACAGTGCCATGCGATTTGTGATTTCTTCACCAGATGGCACCACAGTGCTATGTGATTTGTGACATTTTGTATCACCAAGTGTCAGACTGATTTGCTGCTCGAAAAGCCATATATGTATACAATGGAGATGCAGTAATATTATGCAATTAATTACATGAGTATATATATATAATTGATAATTGTGTGTGGGCAATTAGGCCCTTTAAATCTCATATGTCTATAGATATGTAAGCTTACATTTTCGCTATAAATTACATTTTATGTTTTCATTGATTTTATATAATGCGTCTGGTTCATAGTATATTTTCCACGTTGCTTTCCTGTGAACGCCAATACGTAGCTTGTCCCACGGATTATGTCAAGTGCAACAGCACCCAACCCGGGATCCGGATGTGTCTGGCCCTTGACCAGTTGTGTGACGGCTCTCTAGACTGTCCCGACGCTGAAGACGAAGCGAATTGCGGTAAGCCAACAAGGTCCAACTTCCGCTATAATACAAACTAGCTTGCGAAATATACAGGATTTTTTTTTAAATTAGTTTTATTATGACGAAAATTGAAATTTTCCATTTTCGTCATATGTCAGTCGGTCGTGTTTGTTTGTTAGTTTGCTGTAAATATGTATATATGTATGTATGTATCTATGTATGTATGTATGTCTGTTTTACTCCAAAATTACAAGTCTCATTGCGTCGTAACGGATGCATACATCGGTTTGCAATTGTTATTGCCTAATAGCAACGCACGCAGGTCAAAGGTCAAAGGCCAAGGTCACAGCGATTTTTTTTGAAAAAATAACTAAAAACACTTATATCTCCGTTAATATTAAAGCTAGAGATCTCTGGTTAGTTACAAAATGTGCTACCCTTAAAGGCGCAGCTTTTTGTGTTGTTCCCTTTTTGATGCGTAATACTCATTTTCGAGGAAAACGCGGTCATAAGTTTTGCGGAAAACGCACTAAATGACCCCTGTCAGTAGTTTCGCTTTTTGGCACATTTGCCGTAAAACTATCGCTATGGTGTTCTAATATGTCATAGAAATATGAATTGAGATGACTTGTGTCGAATCTTAGTGTTCTGATACGTCACGTGGCGTCACGATGACGTCACTTTCGGCACCTACAAAAAAATCGTCAAAAATCAGAAAAAAATCCCAAAAATGCGAGAGTAGCATCACATTGTAGGAAAAGTAGTTTCTTATATATCGGCAAACTAAAAACAATATGTTCCTATCTTACTTCCGGTTCCAGGGCCGACGGCATTTCTCAATAGGACTTCCAATGTTAAAGCTCTGGATCTTTTGGCTGGGAAAAATGTTTTGTCGTGTATTTCACAATTGCCTCCATCAAACAACACCGCGATTTTTTCCTTAGTTAAACATGGTATCTAGTAGCTACCGTGCTTACCATTTGCAATTGGAGCAATTGGAGGCTCCGACGGGTGTCCTATTCAGGCAATCACTCAATGCTTCCAGTTGTTGATAGATAATACTGGGCTGGGTCATAATCTGCGAACACGGTGACATAGCTATATTACTTTTCGGTTTATAGTTGAAATCGTTTAACATTGGATCCTATGGGGAAAATGAACTTGAGTGACTATGACCTACTTCCGTTCAAGTTATTTCAGTCTCCTTCACCACACATTGATGTACTATCATCGCAAAGCAATCTGCAGCACAAACACGGCGATCGCAATATTATTTTTCGTTCCCATGGCAACGAAACAATTGGCTTAATGATAAACATACAGATTCTTGCTCCTTTAAGAAAAATCGTCAAAAATCAGATAAAAATACTAAAATTGCAATCTTTTCGCCAACTAGTTGCCAATAATCATCTACAGATCACTTAATGCTTCACCTAGACGGATATTGTCTAGTTACGGCGCTAGAGGGCTTCGAAGTGGGACGACACCTTTGCGGGACCGCCAATTATGAGTGAATGGAGATTGTGTACACCTTGAAAAACTTGTCAAAAATCAGAAAAAAAACAAGCTAGAGCTGTGTTCTTGGCGCCAAATGGTAGAGAACATTCATCTCCAGAGGACTAGCGCAAGAAACAAATGAGTTGCTATATCACTTTGCCTGCAGTATTCTTTGATTTTGTCGTCGATATCCGTGTCTCCGCAATGATAAACTAAGGCAACTTTTGGCCATTTCGTCAAGCCATAGCTGAAGGACTATTCTTTCTATCGCCTAACTCTTTAGTCCAATAAGTTGTGACAGTGAACTTTGGCCCATTGCTACTTGGGCTGTCGTGCGTCACATCATGACGTCACCATGAACTCACGACGTCATAGTTTTACAAAGGCCATTACTCTGTGATTATACTTCATGGCGACTTCCGACTTATTTGACGTTGTACCTTATATCCAGAGACAAATGCTGCCGTGGGTAGCTTTCTTCGCCGTACCGAAACGTGTGCGTCCAAAATGACGTCGAAGTTGAAGTTACCCGACCAAATTGTGAAATCGTTTCATTTTCACCTATTTAGCCACTAGGTAATATCACTATAAGTTCATAAGTAAGTAACATGAACAGTTACAAAGCCAATTTGTTCCATTTGGTAAGCGTCAGTGACGTCATGTGTGCCCAATGGCATGGATGTTACGGAAAAACTTGACGTCCACCTCGCGTAAGTGGCGTTTCGAACTTCAAAGGGCCATAACTCGGTTAATATTCGAGCTAGGGAACCCAGATTTGGCATAAAGCGACAGAGAGATGTAAGGTTGACCAGCGAAAATCGCAATATAATTGCTCTAGGAAGCTTAGTTTGGCCGCTAGAGCGCTCGCAAGAGGTGCACACCTCCCTGCAGACGCTCCTATTATAAGTCAAAAAAACGATATCAACCGGCACTCTTTCGGGTTGCGATGGCCGCCGTTCGCTTAATAGCGACGCTAGAGAGTCAGGATTGGTTGAAAAAGACGGGCAAACGTCGACTTTTGTGAGGAATCGGCATTCGCTTCTGGCCTAGTACGCTTAGTTTGGGCGCTAGAGGGCTCCGTAATATAGCATTAATAAGTCTCAGAACAGAGATTAGGGCGTAACCAAGCACACGTAGAAAGTCAGGATTTAGACGTATTCACTCGAAATAGCGCCCTCTATCTGTTAAACAGCCCGCGTGGAACAGCAGCCGTTAGGTTGTGCTTATCCAGCACCAGCATCACAGGGGTCCAATTTGGGCTAAATTGCGCTTACAGCGAGCCCAATACAGCTTTCAATGGACAATTTCGGCTCGAACGCCTTCAGATATCGACTTCCAATATCACAAAGAGTTGTGGCATGGCCATCTGAATAATACAAACCGTACGTTCCAATCTTACTTCCATTTCCACGAATGACGGTAGTGAAAGCACAGTTTTACCTGCAAAACTATGTTAACATCGGTTGATGCAGTGCGCCCATGGTTCCAAGTAGTGCCCGCAGCGCGCAATTTGCCTTTCATAACGTCTAAGTGGCGAACGTTGCCCGTTGAAAGCGGGATTGAGCCCAAATTGGCAATTGAAGGCCATTTTGAGCCCAGATTGGCCGCTGAAGGCCGTAAGTAGTCCCATCTGCCCACCTAATTGGGCGACCGCTACCATCACTATGACTCCATATTAAGTAGTTTTAATAAGAGAGAAAAGGACCATTGGTAACACCGTTCACCCACGGCGCCGATAGAATTTCGCCAAAACGACGCTTTTACTTTCAATTTAAAATTCAAACCAAGGGACTCGGTATATGCGATAGTTAAGCTACTGGAATGAAGAAATAACCTTAGTTATTAATAAGTGAATGAATAATCATCGAATATCGTCGCCGTTTGGTTCAGCATGTTTCAAAAGACACGCTCTTTGAGCCAAAGTCGATTTTCGTCATCATCAGCGTCCCACTGACTTCTTGTTTCGTTATTGAGACAAAAAGTTCTCCCACAAACGTGGTTACTTCCAGTACCGACCAACTCAAACAATTTTTTTATATAATAGATAAGCTACCAACCCCTATACTAGATCTTCAGTTCCATTTTCAAGGTTTAAATCTATACCCTGAAGCTGTATTGGCTCTATCTGACTCACAAAAACCATCCTCGCGTGACTGCATCAAAAATATACATTCCCAATGTGACTTCAGGTATTCAAATATACATTCCCAATGTGACTTCATTTATTAAGGTATTGTCGTATTATGTATTATGTATTTTATATATTATCTTTTATGTCTTGGTGTATCATCTTGTTGTATGTAGCATTGTATGAAATTAATAGTATAGCAACACAAATGATATCACACTGTGGTTATTATGGGCGCAGTGCCACCAGTTTAATTACCTAACATGTATCGCAGGCATTGGTTTCTTGATCTATGTGAAAAACACGAATATACTTTGTTATTGTTACTTATTGTTATTTTATTTTCTTATCTTTCCTCATTTAAATTGTGTCCGCGATGTGTCTTTGTTGGCATAGTCTGCAGCCAGGGACAGTGTGGGGATGGCCTTTGCTTTGACTACTCCGTGGCCTGTGATGGGCAGTGTGATTGTGCCGACGGCAGTGATGAGGCCAACTGCGTGGAACGTAAGATACATGTACCTCACCATGTCTTATCCCATGTCCTGTAAACTGCTTTGTAATGCGGAAGGTAGGGCACCGGAGTGCCCTAGAACCGCTGTTGCGTTGTAATGCCTACAGTGGTTGCAAGCCCCTGGAGGCCGGCCACCGGAGTGCCCTAGAACCGCTGTTGCGTTGTAATGCCTACAGTGGTTGCAAGCCCCTGGAGGCCGGCCACCGGAGTGCCCTAGAACCGCTGTTGCGTTGTAATGCCTACAGTGGTTGCAGGTTCCGGGAGGCCGGCCACCGGAGTGCCCTAAAACCGCTGTTGCGTTGTAATGCCTATAGTTGTTGCAGGCCCCGGGAGGCCGGCCACCGGAGTGCCCTAGAACCGCCGTTGCGTTGTAATGTCAACAGTGGTTGCAGGTTCCTGGAGGCCGGCCACCGGAGTGCCCTAGAACCGCCGTCGCGTTGTAATGCCTACAGTGGTTGCAAGTTCCGGGAGGCCGGCCACTGGCGTGCCCTAGAACCGCCGTTGCGTTATAAAGCCTACAGTGGTTGCAGGCCCCGGGAGCCCGGCCACCGGCCTGCCCATGAACCGCCGTTACGTTGTAATGCCTACAGTGGTTGCAGGCCCCGGGAGGCCGGCCACTGGAGTGCCCCAGAACCGCCGTTGCGTTATAATGCATGCAGTGGTTGCAGGCCCCGGGAGGCCGGCCACCGGAGTGCCCGAGAACCGCCGTTGCGTTATAAAGCCTACAGTGGTTGCAGGCCCCGGGAGCCCGGCCACCGGCCTGCCCATGAACCGCCGTTACGTTGTAATGCCTACAGTGGTTGCAGGCCCCGGGAGGCCGGCCACTGGAGTGCCCCAGAACCGCCGTTGCGTTATAATGCATGCAGTGGTTGCAGGCCCCGGGAGGCCGGCCACCGGAGTGCCCGAGAACCGCCGTTGCGTTAAAATGCCTGCAGCGGTTGCAAGCCCCAGGAGGCCGGCTACCACCGCCGATGCGTTGTAATGCCTACAGTGGTTGCAAGCCCCGGGAGGCCGGCTGCCACCGCCGATGCGTTGTAATGCCTACAGTGGTTGCAGCCCCGGGCGGCCGGCCGCCGGAGTGCCCTAGAATTGCCGTTGCGTGTTCATAATGTGTGTAGTTGCGAATCCAGGGAGGACGGCCTCCCTATTACCCTAGAACCGCAGTTGATTATTATGGATTCCCTATAAGTAGCCGAGCGAGAGAAGTCCTGCCCATGCACATCGCATGAACACGCAACGGCTCAGCCCTCACTCTAGCGTTGTTAAGCATAGTTACAAGGTCAGTAATCAGTGATAACTAAGTAACGGATTTGTCGCCTGAATATCCTGAGCCAATCACAGGCCGTGAACAGGTATTTACTCAGCCAATGGCAGAGCGCATTCTCACTAGAAGCGCGAAAAAACCCCAAAAAACACGCTGCCTTTCAAAAATATATTCCCTCTACATCAATATCACATATTTGTCCGCAAAAAGATATTAAAATGGCACGCTGTATTACCAACCAGTTGGCAGATATATATAAAAACCAGATCTAGCACTGACCGAGCACACCCAGTTCATGATGAGGTCAATGAGAGCAACCGGTCATGTATTGAAGAAATGAAAGTAAAAGATGTTTATCAAATTTATACAACAGGACAACGTACTGGCCAAACTCGATATTCAGACATGTATAACTTAGTCACGGAGGAGCTGGAAGATGAAGGCCACCTGTGCTATATCCGAAGAAAAACTATAGAACACATATTGGTATAATGTTTCCCACCGAAAATGTTTTGGCTTGGACATTGTCCGAATTAAGGTGCACACGATCAGATAAAGAAATTAAACTCAAGACGAAACATTAGGCTACAATCGTGATAATCCTGAATATGAAACAATCGACAATATATTTTGTTATGCTTTCGATGATATTAAGCTGTATTTTATATTTTGATATAGTAATGATGTATATGGTAATGACGTATATATATTGCATGTGTATGTATCAATGTGTTAGCCATCGAAATAATACTTACAACAGTAGAAAATGCAATGTTCAGATTTAAAAAACTTTAGTTCAGTTTTTTACGCCTTGTCGTCTTAATGCCAAAACCACTTGCATTTCGTGTTTATTCCAGTTCGTGTGCATTTTGATATGAAGTCAATGCAATGGTTTAGTCATATTTCAGCCTGCGAAGACTACATGTTTGCGTGTGGTGACGGACAGTGCATTAGCCTTGGCCTAACATGCGATGGCAAAGTCAACTGCAGGAATTCCATGGATGAAACAACGTGCAACGGTGAGCTCTCCATTGAGTCCCGCTGATTGGTGGCTAGTGGTCGCTGCATTCTCTAATGTAGACTAGGGTTAGGATTTGTTTAGGGTTTCTTTTTAATGTTGCTTAATTAAAGCTGAATTGATAATACGTTCTTATTATACGCATTGGTCATAGTTTTGCCATGTTGACATCGCAATATGGCTTTTTGATGTTTAACTTCTGTTCAATGCAAGAGTGACTTGTATTACTGCATGAGTTCTATATTTTCATGTTGACTCATGTATAATTGATATTGATATATATGCATGTTATGATATAGTAGGGTAAGGTAAATGTTTATTTAGAAAAGATTATGATACTAACACAATTAACTTAATGATGAAAACTGCTTTTAGGAAAGCGATCATGGAGGTTTTTGGTTTAGTAGATACAGTTTTCAAAGTTTTTTTTAGATTACTAGGATTTTTTGTATGCCGAGTGCAATTGGAGGCAATAAGTATTTATTCCGCAGATCCTTATATAAGTTACAAATGAAAAATCATCTTCTTTTATGTATATTTATATATTCCTATATAAATATATGTATATAATTTTGTAAAAATATGTATTTCTATATTAATGATATTCTCGTAAAAATATATATCCTTGTAAAAATACATATCCTTGTAAAAATATATATCCTTGTAAAAATATATATCCTTGTAAAAATATATATACCCTTGTAAAAATAGATATCCTTGTAAAAATATATATCCTTGTAAATATATATATTCTAACACGTGTTTATACATGTACTTACTTATATACGTAACTAAGTATACTGCAATTAGTCATAGGCGTGCTTTGCCGGTACTGTTTTGGATAATGATCTTCTGTAATCGTTGTACAATCGTTTGTGTAATCCCCTGATGCACTGTCAGCCGGTACATTCTACCAATCTGTTTGTTCTCCATCCAATCTCTACTGCTATCAGTTTAATGGAGATTATTGCCCCCCTCGTCCGACCACCAGCCCTCTGTACTGCTGATATCTCCTGCGACTTGCAGTTTTCCTCCAATCAGTAGAAGTCAACATTTCGCCCCACTGGCGACATCAGTACCCCCCCCCCCTCTGCACCCTCCTTCTCTTTCAACGGCGCGGTATCCATGGCGTATTCAAGGTCGCGCTGGGGTGTATTAATATTTTTTTTCTGATCTATTTTTTACATTCTTTTATTTGTTTTATGATTTATTTATTTATTTTATTTATTAATTGTTCCATTTATCTATTTTGTGTCACATTTATATTTTTTAGATCAATGCAATAACCTTGAGCGTGTGACTCCGGATGGGCAGCCCGTTCAGGACGTCTTTTTCCTCTACACCTTGACCCAACTTCGTCGCTTCAACACTTCATGCACGAACGGCGCATGCGTGCAAGCGCGTCGCTGGTGTGACGGAGTTGTCGACTGCCTGGATAATAGTGACGAGGAGGCAGGGTGTTCAAGAGGTAAGGACACAGTGGTGGATGACAGGAGTGTTTAAGAGGTAATTGGACAATGTTGGATGACATGGGTGTTGAAGAGGTAAGGAGAGAGTGTTGGGTGATAGGGGTGTTGAAGAGGTAAGGAGACAGTGGTGGATGACAGGGGTGTTGAAGAGGTAAGGAGAGAGTGTTGGGTGATAGGGGTGTTGAAGAGGTAAGGAGACAGTAGTGGATGACAGGGGTGTTGAAGAGGTAAGGAGACAGTAGTGGATGACAGGGGTGTTCAAGAGGTAAGGAGACAGTGACGGAGAACACGGGTGTTCATGAGGTATTGTGACAACGATAACGAACAGAGCTGAGCAAGATAGGAGGATGTGTATACAATACAATACAATATAATAAAACAATGGGTTGTTTATCAGGAATTTCACCAGTATTGCATTCTGCGCAGGTTCACTCTCTTCATTTAACCATGTGCCTACCTGTATAGTTTCACTTTATATACACTTCGTATGCTCTCCCCTGACAGGTTGCCCACCTGGCTTCTTTGTCTGTGGGTCAGGCGACTGCGTACACCCGGGTGTACAGTGCGATGGCTTCCCCGACTGCGATGACCATAGTGACGAGACGAGCTGCTGTAAGTGCGAGATGCCAGTGGCCTAATTCACGTACATAGTTTAGCCGGCTATGGGGCTTAGTCGACGAAAAATCGCCTATCATTTACATGGTAACTTTAACCGACTAACCTCCGTAGCCGGCCAATTTGCGTTCGTAAAATCCGCCACAGATCGAAAGAAAATGATCGCCTTTTAAAGAACACCATTTACAATAACTACGATTATGGCGTTGTAATACATTATGTTTGGTACATTTTAGTGTAACGTGTGTGAAATCGTAACAATCGGCAAACATCGGAAAATCAGACCTAAATCTCTGCCTAAAAGGAAAGCTAAAAGAAGGAGCTCACGCTTGTTGTGACGTCTACTGTCTCCATTGTCTCAATTGCATTCAATGGCAACCATTGCTATACAACGTTATGTGCATGCTCCTTCTTTTAGTCTGTTTAACGGCTGATGTGTGTGGTCAATGAAGCTTCATCATGTGCAAGATTACTTCGGATAATATAGGACGAATAGATTGCCACAGAAAGGAACGTATGATTGAATTATTTGGGTATCTCGGTCCTGCAGCCGGTCTGTAAATTTCCGAGCGCTCACTTCAATTTTAACGAAAATATCGGCCAAAAATTAACGGTGTGAACGGCATTAATAAATTTGACTTTACATCTATAATCAAATTCATTAATGCCGTTCACACCGTTAATTTTTGGCCGATATTTTCGTTAAAATTGAAGAGAGCGCTCGGAAATTACCCAACCAATTCAATCATACTTTCCTTTATGTGCCAATCTATTCGACCACAAACATCAGCACTCTGAGTACACAAAGGCTTCCGTACCAAAAAAAAGAAACATGATCCACTCCAATGCTGCAGTAAATTTTGCATGAAAACAAATGAGTCTCTACGCTGGAAAGGTGGAGGAGACAACACTGCATCAATACCCCTATTCCCCGCCCCTAGCCCCCCGCCGGCCGCCTGCCGCCCCATCAGCTATGATTGTCAATTTCATACTCACGATTAAAGCGAAAGGATTCAAGTGTGGGCGGGGCTTAGTGTCTGTCAATTTCATACTCACGATTAACATAAGGAACAGACTCAAGTGTCAGAGTATTATTATACTGAGCATCCCTTGGTTGATGATATTTTCAGCATGTCCTCCTCGCGATGAGGTTCGAGAACCCATCGAGCTTCTGCTATTTGTGAGCAACACCACGTGGAGCCAGTGTGCCACTGGTCTGTGTCTGCCGCAACTGTTCTTCTGTGATGGGTGGCCGCACTGCCTGGACCGCAGCGACGAGGCATGCGACGGTAAGTGTAGTGGCTTTAAGTTTTAAAGCAATATGCTTACATGCGCCATCTTAGATTTTTTACACTTTAGAATCAAGACTAAAAGTATTTCAAAATTTATGATGCGTATGTTTTCATATCTCTTTGAGTCTGTAAAAGAAACATTTCAACATAAAACTGCGCGGTTTATTATATCGCGCGCGGACGTGATAGCGAGCTGGGGTCGACATCACACACGAAATAGCGAACTGCGAACAGGCGCGTAGGGATATAAAGCCGGCCACCAACTTCTGCTCCGTTGACCAAAATGCTTCTCTCCGGATAGCCCGCAGGCTTTCAGGATTTATATTCAAGACAGAATGTACTTATTTGACATGAAGAAGAGGTTGGTAATACAAAAAATGACAGAATATATTGCTTTAAGGGGTATCCGAGACCGTATTTATCAGTCAAAATGCTAATCTACAGGGCGTGCGTTCTAAGTAGCTTGCTGTATGGCAGTGACACGTGGACTACGTATTGTGGCCAAGAAAGTAAATTGAATAACTTCCATTTTCGTTGCCTGCGAAACATTTTAGGCATATCTTGGCAAGACAAGGTCACGAATGCTGAAGTGTTAGCCCGGGCAAACCTACCAAGCATTCTTGCTCTTGTGAAGCAAAGTCGTCTACGTTGGCTTGAGAACGTTCATCGTATGCAAGATGAACGCATTCCCAAGGGTGTGCTATACGGTGAACTCGTCGACGGAAAAAGGCCAACTGGACGGCCAAAACTTAGGTTTAAGGATGTTTGTAAGCGGGACATGAAGGCTTTCGGCATCGATCCAGATTCTTGGGAGGACTTGGCATCCCAAAAGAGGGGATGGGCACGTGTCGTGCCTGACGGAATGGCCCACCACGACTCGCTATGGTTTGTGAAACTGGGCTTGAAACGCCAATCTAGACGTCCACCAGCGAGCAAAAACCAAGATCTATCGACAGGTCACCGTTGCGATGACTGCGGAAAGCTCTGTCGATCACCGATAGGCTTAATCAGTCATCAGCGTAAATGCCGCGTTACGAATCGTATAACTTAAACCAAACAAAGCTGCAAATCCATCGTCTTTCGCAGAAGGACGGATGCCAACAACAATTTATCAGTCCGTGTCATTATCTCTGTGCGTAATTGACTATCTGCGTCTGTATCTAGTTGTGGTATTATATGTGTGAATAATTTTTTTTTATCATCCTGGGCATTTCAACATCTGTCTGCGTCATTATCTAGCTGTGTCATTATCTGGCTGCGTCCTTGTCTGGATGTGTCATTATATGGCTGTGCCTTTATCTGGCTGTGTCATTATCTGGCTGTGTCATTATCTGGATTTCATTATCTGGCTTTCATTATCTGGCTGCGTCATTATCTGGCTGTGTCATTATCTGGCTGTTCCATTATCTGACTGTGATTATCTGGCTGCGTCTTTGTCTGGCTGTGTCATTATCTGGTTGTGCCATTATCTGACTTTGTCGTTATCTGGATGCGTCATTATCTGGCTGTGTCATTATCCGGATGCGTCATTATCTGGCGGTATCATCTGACTGTGTCATTATTTGGCTGCATCGTTATCTGTCTGCATCGTTGTCCGGCTGTGTCATTATCTGACCTTGTCATTATATGTCTGCGTCATTATCTGTATGTGGCATTATGTAAATAAGATACCAGCTGTTTTCCACAATGTATTACAATATGGCTGTTCTTTATCTGTCTGCGTCATTGTCCTGTCCGTTCTCTGTCTGTCCCAGACCCTACATATTTCTGGCACTTTCGGTCCGCGGAATTCATAGCCATATTGTCATATTGCCGCTTTCCGCTATCGTTGGGCGAAGGGAAAGGGCGAGAATGCAGTGCTGGGACTACCCCCCCCCCCTGTCATGTTGTCATATTGCCGCTTTCCCCTTTCGTTGGGCGGGGGGAAAGGGTGAGAATGCAGTGCTGGGACTTCCTCACCTTCTCATGTTGTCATATTGCCGCTTTCCGCTATCGATGGGCAGGGGGAAAGGGCGAGAATGCAGTGCTGGGACTTCCTCACCTTGTCATATTGTCATATTGTCGCTTTCGGTGATCGGGATCGGTGACTACATTGTGAAGTACCTTTGTGATTATTTTCCCGTTCTCGTCCGTGCGAGGTCGTTTTCGGAGATGTTGGTCAAGGATCTTTGCCAACATGTGTTGGTGAACGACGCTCCTGAATCATGTCTCAGGGTACTTGACTATTCCAAGAGGGCACACATGTTGCTTCAGTGGAACACCTTTTCTGTTTCATGTATGTTTCATGATGAGACATATATTCTCTGGTTTTGGTAGAGATGTGGCTGTTATTAGTATTACTGTTCTTGTTGACTGCCTCTTACCGTTCGGTTTTCGTTATTTATTGTATTTCCCATCACATCCGTTCACCATGTGTCAGTAACGCTTGACACCCTTTCATAGAAATCGACCTGAACCTCTTTGAAGATGAGATTAGCACTTGAATCCAGCACAATTAGCAACAAGTGATATGATTACGTCACTTTTGAGAACTGTCAACGCGTTGCATCAGTGCCATCTACCCATTCCCCCCACCCTCCCACTAACAATTCAATGATTAGTAATGTGGGAATCAATTAGATCAAAATAACTAAATCAGGAAATTGATACGAACATTTGATGCGTGTCATCGAATTTCTCTGCATTTCAAATGAAACCCCATTGTTATTGCCAATGTACAAACGTAACATATTTTTTTACCTATATCTAGCGCTAATTTTGCTAAGACATACCAACGTAAACCTGGCAGTGATTTTGAAGTATTATACATTTTTGATTACCGATAATGCATCTTCAGAAAACACATTGATTCTCTTTATTATGTCTCATACAATATTACCTTTCTCTTTTCAGCAGGACCACCACCAGGTATTGACTCAACATTATAACGTCGACTACAATTGTTCCTAATGATATCCTCGGCGTCTTGCTGGCCGTTGTTAATATCAGTGCTTTAAGTAATTGTGTATTGTTACATAATTAGGATAGCTTTTTACTGTGTTGTTTTGAAAGGGTGTATTTAAAATATTGGTTGTAATCTTTTTATTTTTCATTTAGAATTGTGCATTAATTTTCATTCATATTTTGTGATTTATTTATTTATTCGTCTTCTTTAAACTGTATTATATGACGTGACTAAAGCCTTGTCTGTCTCGGGTGTTTCGTTAACTTTGCCTCGATCTGTCTCTTTCGCAGGTCCGTGCTCTGACCCGTCTGAACGCCCGTGCGATGACGGCCAATGTATTAATTCGACATGGTTCTGCGACGCCGAGAAAGACTGCGATGACGCCAGCGACGAGCGTGACTGTGGTGAGTCCCCCCCCCCCCCCCCCACACACACACACACTCAGATGTTCTGATTCCATTAAACCCAAACGAGAAGCAATACTTTATGCAGGCTCTCCACCAGGCGCAATCCAGTATTTTGAATAGTGCGCGGGGATCTGTTTCAGATCCATATCCCATTAAGGTGGGAAGCAGGGGGGGGGGGGGGTGGGGGCGAACAAGGAGAGCTATACAAGACACAGAGAAAGTGGGGGTGGGGGGTTTTCTCTTCGCAGATGGCGTAAGGCTTGCATTGGCAAAGGGCATCGCCGGGGGAAAAAGAACAACTCTCCACTCTGCAACCCCACTACTGAGTTCAGCCACTATCTAAGAATATTCGTGTGAAAAAACGAAAGCAATTTGCAATCATTTTTCTAAGATTGTGTGACAAGTATACAGCTGCTGAAGTGTTCCCGCCTCCGTTTTTTGGTTTGCTCATAGTATCTTCCACACAAATTAATTAATACCACATGACATAATAATAATAATAATAATAAATTGTGTACACATTCCATGTAGTTCCTGAAGCTGGTCCTTGCAATAGTTTCGACCATTCGAGGCACCGTGGACAATGATTGCTGATGGGTTGCGTTTGGCTGTTTGCAGACTGTACTCTACCACTGCGCCAGACCTGTAGTAATGGTATCTGTCTCCATGACCAGTACTTCTGTAACGGCGTGGACGACTGCGGGGACGGAAGTGATGAAGTCGGGTGTCGTGAGTACCTATTGACGCATCTAAGAGGTAGCAAATGTAACATTTTCTATTTTTCTACTGGCACCATTGTTTTTATGTCAGCAGATAATGTAGCTTAACCAACGATGTCCATATTCGATTTCTATTTGAGTGTCGCAAGATGTTGTCATAATACTGCGTTATATAAGAGCGAGGTTATATGGTGGACATACCAGTGCATCCCATCACAATGAAACCTGATCGATATTTGACACTGGGTGTGTTCACCTCGGCAGCCTGCATTGATGGCCAGTTTGACTGCGGTGACAAGTGTATCCCCATCGTCAACGTCTGCGACTCGGCCAACGACTGCGGTGACTGGACCGATGAGATGGCGTGCCGTATGTGAAATAAATATTAATACATATAAATACTAACAATGCATCAATGATAATAACACTAGATCGAAGTATTTTATATGCATATGTCAGTAAGGTGTTCAGCTATCGTTGAAGATAGAGCTGCGGTCCTGGCTTCGATTCCCGGTGGCGACATCATGATTTTTTACATATTCGTTCATCTAAATTAACCTTGAATTTCACCATTGCAAAGCCCAATTGATTCAGTCTCATGTGCCAGAACGTTTTTCGGTTAAAACAATATATACTAACAATGCATCAATGGTAATAGCAATGAAAGTCTCCTTTATATCAAGGAGTAGTATGCACATGCAAAAATGCATGCGCATGCCTCAAGCAAAGGCGACGCCAAGAGTCTGATATCTAGATTTACATCACTTCTTCGTCTGATGTATTGCTGCGATTCCTTCTGTTATGTATGCGCTGTAAACAAGCCTTCCATTTCGCATAAACTGGTGAATGACATAACACTCCTGATACACAAACAGCATTTCAAAAATACTTCAAGGTCACTCAAATATGTAGGTACTTGTATATATAATTATCAGAGACTTGTTTGTGTTGGAATGCATCACGTGTTGATAAGGTATGGGTTTTCGTCATAACTCTGACATCGTCGCCATTTTGTGTTTTTAATGACACGAAGATAATAACAGGCGCATGACTTACACCAGAGTAATTAACTACATCATCTCACACAGACACATAGTGGTTTAACAGGGTTTAATAGTGGTTTAACAGGGTTTAATAGTGGTTTAACAGGGTTTAATAGTGGTTTAACAGGGTTTAATAGTGGTTTAACAGGGAGCACACATGCTACGATATGTCGGCAACCACGAAATTTGCGTACATATCTATCTACCTGGTTCTTGTTGTTGTTGGCAGCCTGCCCGGCCGAACGCTACCAGTGTGCCGACTCCACTGTTTGTCAACACAAGTCCACGTGGTGTGACGGTTCGATCGATTGCCCGGATGGAAGCGATGAGCTCCCTGGATGTGGTGAGTAGGAAACCCATATGTACATAGGTGTATCTGCTTCTATACCAAACTCCCCCTATGATTTTCCACGTCAGCAGGACGCAAAGAGGAGTATCTTGCTTCTGTTAAAAACTCACTATATGATTTTCTACGTCACTAGGACGCAAAGAGGTGCATCTTCTTCTCTTCCAAACTCACCCTATGATTTTCCACGTCACCATGACGCAAAGAGGTGTGTCTTTAATTCTTCTCTTCCAAACTCACCCGATGAATTTCCACCTTTATTGATTCATCCGACCAGATAGGCGATTTGTGCATATAAGTGGTGCAATATGGCAATTCCTGCGTCTGTCTGTCTGTCTTCAACGTGGTTGGCATGACTAACGATTCACAGAAATAATGACCGTCTTGTCATTCTATGTTGTCAGTAAATTAGGATTGATCGAGGATTTACTTGAGTAAAGATTAGATCATATGTTACCGAACGGGAGGCTTTGGGTTTATTTCGCAGTGTATCTATTTCCTTTAAATTCCCTTAAATTACATTATCCATGTCTTGTGGGCTGAAATAAATGATTTATGAACAACACGCTTTCCTAACATAGAATAGGCAAAAATCAGATTCTCTAAGCATTTTGTGTCTTTGCTTGTAATAAATTAAACGTGCACGACAAATTTGAATTTTTGAGGTGTCACCTGCTCTCGACTTGAGCTTCATGTATGAAAAGAATACCGCCATTTACCCACCTAAACTACTACTTTCCCGTGAAAAACAAGCAAGATTCAAATTTGGCAAACCCTAAGGTCATATGAAAAGGCTGCAAATGATATAAATTAGTATAATTATAAATTATGCATTATATAATCATTATTAATTATCATTATTATAAATTATCATTATTGTAAATTATCATTATTATAAATTATCATTGTTATAAATTATCATTATTATAAATTATAATTATTATAAATTAGTATCAATATAAATTATTATTATAAAGTATTATTATTATAAATGATTATTATATAATTATTATAAATTATTATTATTATAAATGATTATTATATAATTATTATAAAGTACTATTATTATAAGTTATTGCATCATTATTGGGCAAATGAATAGAATGCAAAGACTTTTTCGGACAGATGGAAGCTGCCTCTCCGGGCAGCATTCGTGTGATGGCAAGTGTGTGCCTGCCGAGGGCTTGTGTGACGGTAAAGTGGACTGTCTTGATTGGTCGGATGAAGCCAACTGTGGTACGTACCGGTGAATATCTCCCAGGACCGTATTCGTGTTGTACGACTCACGGGAATGTGATGCGTAAGCTACGATGGGTTTATAAAAATCTCCCCTGGGCAGGTTACTTATAAACCGTGTAGAGTGCTACGCAAATCTACTTAACGCTGAGTAGAACACGTTGAAATTGTTTTACCGGCCAAGAACAGAAAAACACCACGCATCAAAAGCATTCACTTTGTGAAAGAGCTAGGAAACGGATACAATGTCGATAATAGTAAGAGTTGTAACTTTAAATACTGTCGCCAGGAAAATGTGAGAGTGTACGACAAACCGTTTTGTGTGGATAGCTTACGCCATTAAAAAAATAGGAAAACAGCATCTACAGTATGTTAGAATTATTATTATCAATATTATTAACAGCAGGACCATTAAGATGATGATAACTAAGCGGCTGTAATTCGGTAAAACATCATCGGCATTCGATTTCCTCGCTCTCTGTCATCTAGCTCTCGGACATCCTTTCATACCTTGCCAAATATGTTGCGAACCACGCAATTTCAAGGACCGTTTGGCTTTGAAATGAAATGAAATGAAACGAAGTGAAAAAATTAGGCATAAGTAGTTAAACTAAAGGAGAAACTACGATGTGCTCGACATTTGTTTCAGCGTGTACGGGGGAATCGTTCCGCTGTGCTGACGACAGCGTGTGTGCGCCGGTCGACAAGTGGTGTGACGGTGTCCAGCACTGCCGAGACTTCAGCGACGAGGTCCCAGGGTGTTGTGGAAGTAAGGCCGTCGATGGTTTCCCCCTGGCGCTATACGTCTAAGTAAGCGATGCTACTGTATAAATAAACTATCCTTCTGAATCTGAAGTGAAATGCGAATGTGTCAGCAGGTTTTGTGCCCAAAACGGTGAAAGGTACGCATATATTAGCTGCACTTGCGATCATTCACCATACGATTAAAGCAATTACTTGCAGTTAATCTTTGAAATATTCTATGTTATTGAACGCGCCGTATTCCCGTCCGATTTGCAGCTTGCCCAGCAGGGTTCGTCTATTGTGTCAGCAGCAAGAGATGTATGTCACTGTCCATTGCATGTCATGAGCCTGACAGCTGCCTGGAGTGGGACGCCAGCGCGCCTATTGTCTGCGGTGAGTTGGCACTATAGTGTCTTCCTGATGTTTCCTTCGCATTGTGCCTGAAGATCCTGGTGGTTTCTCACTATCCATTTCAATTGATAATGGTTCACGCGGCCATGAGCATACTAAGGGGACTTTTACAAACCAAACCCCAAGATGACCGATTGCAGGTTGAGGGCCAGAGGTGACAGTAACGCACCTGGTAGAAAGCACGTGTTCTGCATGGCGTGCACTCACAGTTAGAAAATAATACACACACAAATTAGTGTGAAACAGTTTGGATTTTTTTATCTAGCCAACAAATTGTGTCTCTGTTGCATGGCAATTTTTTAATTGTTTTTTTTTTTCTTTCAGATGGAGTTAACAATCCACCAAGTATGTTTTGCGTCTGTTTCTTGCTTAGAAAGGCGCAATATGTGTGATCAATTACGATGAAATCCGTATATAACTAGGGAATCAAATAGACGTCTTAATCACGATTAAATCGATTATTTTGCGCGGCAGTTACGATAATACAAATTGAAGGACGTTGGCGCCTGATGGCAATCGATTTAATTTAGCCTCTGCATCAATCGGTTTAGTCGCGTTATCATTAGTGATATGAGGCTACATGCAGACGGACCAAACATGCTATCTAGTTTTGCTTTTTCAATTCAATTTCGTATTTTAGTTTATACATCGTGTAATTTCACCACCAATCACAGTGCGTTAATTAAGATATTTATGTGTCTACGATTACTTCGCGTCAGCAATAACTAAATTAGCCCAATTGCCTAAGATAAATGAGTCACTGTCACAGTTACCTGCGGAGTGCCAGTGATCAAGCCCTACCGATCACCGTCTGGACCGGCCACCTACATCGTAGGGGGCGCCGAGTCGCGCGAGAACAGCTGGCCGTGGCAGGCCAACATCCGACTGCGGGCAGCCGGCTGGAGGCGGATCTGCGGCGCCATTCTGGTCAGCGCCAAGTGGCTCATCACTGCCGCTCATTGCGTGTAAGTACACCTGCCCCGCCCCCCCCCCACCCCGCCCCCTCCTGCCTCGTACACCTCCACCGCCACCCCCTCCCTCGTACACCTTCACGGCCAGCCCCTTCCACACACCTCAACCCCCACCCCCTTACACACACACCTCAAACCCCACCCATCACACACACACCTCAAACCCCTACCCCGTCACACACACACACCTCAACCCCCACCCCCTCCCACAAACACCTCAACCCCCACCCCCTCTCAAACACACACCTCAACCCCCACTCTATCGCACACACACCTCAAACCCCACCCCATCCTACCTGTTCCCGCATTAAATTAGTATCTCCTCGCATCCCCGGATGACTGGCTGGTCGTTACTGGTCGTGGAGTCCGGATTATTCATTATGTATCCACAAATACATGGGTGAACCACTATCGACGGAGCATGGCAGGTATGTCATATCCTTTAAACCGCCGGAACTAGACTAGCGTAGAACAGCCGTTGCGTGCTCAAGCAGTGTGCTCAAGCGGCCGCCTGAGTGTCGTAGAACCCCGTTGCGTGTTTATGTGGTGTGTGCGCGCAGGAACTCGACCGTTTAAGGTAAGCTACCCATAATAACAAGGTAAAAGAATTCTGAATGACTTCTTTCTGTTTATGAAAGTATACCCAATTACACACCTTCTGGTGAATTTTTAGGATACTTTACCTTCCCGTTAAAAAAATATTCTCCATTTTCCAAGTATACCCCTATTTCACAAAATGACCAAAACTTGACACCTACCACGTATATGTAATTTTGCTACAATTCAGCTACAATTCATTATCATCAGTAATAGCTCTTTGGAAAGCTTCAACGTAGTGCAATACAGGAATGTTATTTAAAAATGTAAATAGTAAACACCAAAAATTACAGAATGGTAATAATAAAATGCAATTATGCAAAGTCAGGACAGTTTTTGCCAAAGTTCGAAATCACCACCTTCACAAAATCGACTATATTTTCACCAAAAATGAAAATCCCTTTCACTGACACCCGCCGATGTTTGTCGATGTTTACCGAGTTCATTTCTAAATCACCGAAGCTTATTATACGATGCTCTATTCATTTTACCTATGCCACCACTTCTTTTGCTGTGTTTTATTCGTGCTTTGTGCATTAAGACTGCGTAAAATCTCAGGGCTACAGCCCGCCGATGTTTGCCGATGTTTACCGAGGTCTGCTCAAAATCGCCGAGGCTTATTATGGGTAGCTTACCTTAACTATTTATAGAAACGCTTTAGGACGCACTGCTGGTTCTAAGACGCACTGCATGAACCCGCAACGGCGATCCTAGTGTAATCCGGTGACCAGCCTCCCCGCGTCTGCAAACTACTTCGCATTACAACGGTTGATAGTATATCGCACCGTCCCGTAATTCCTGGCTAATACGTCCAAATACTTGAAAAACGCTGGATGGTTGTGTGATTCTTTTATTGCCGGATTCAGTGTGTCTCCTTATAGGGAAGTGCAGCTCTCCAGTGACCGCGCCATTTGTATTTATCCGTGCGTAGAGGGCTCTATGGCCAATACGCTACAGGATATGTTGTTACAGATACTTTGTTGCCAAGTTCGTGGATATCACGTGTGGCTTTCCTGTAGACGTGGTCACGTGACTCGGGATATTAGAGATATTATTTCCCTTTTCCAATTAAGATATAAAACCCATACATTTGCAAGTAGTTGACATTAACTAGATCGGATAAACCTTCCAGAAAACTTGTCAGGTGAAATTAGGGTATTATAGAGTAGTAAATCAGACCAGTCGTGTTCTCCATCCGGACTGGGAGCAGTGATTCACCACACGGTCCCTTTCAGGGGCGGATCCAGGATTTTAGAAATGGGGGGTTGCGACCGGGGAGAGTGGAGCTCTCTAAAAAAAAAATCCGATCGAGGCGAAGGGGGGGGGGGGGACTGAAAATGACCGCGGATGACAGCCAATGGGGTGGGGGGGGAATTTTCGACTTCAACTTTCCTTAACAGCCCCTTAAACACTTGAACCCGCCTCTGGGTCGCATCTACAAAATGTCTCTTTCCAATGTATCTCGTTGGATAGCAGGACTTTTACAGTGTATGCTCAAGTTTCCAAGGGGGGGGGGCGGGTGCAACCCCCTACCCCCCCCCCCTCCCGCCATTATATCCGCCTTTTACACGATCTCACTGTGATCGGACTTCTGAAACGTATGAAACGAGACAGATAACAGTGGTCGGGGGGAGGGGAGGGTGGCACTTTGACGTCATAGATTGATCTTGCAAAAGTCAGTGAACCACATTAGTGGCGATGCACCCCCTTTTCCATGTATTCCATCGTTAAAAACATTTCATACTTTATAGTCAAAAACCAAAAGTCATTAAAAGTTTATGAACAATTTGACGTGACGTAAACAAAGTGACGTAAACAGGAGAAAAATTGGGTGTCAACGAGGAAAATATTTAGTTATCGATCTTTATTACTTAAAGGTGCATATCTAACACCAAGAAAAATGTGTCGCTACTGATCTTCATGTGTGGTGACCACGCCGCCCAAAACAAAATACCGCCTCAAAAATCACCGACTTGTTGGGTTATCTTAGTACTCTGGGGGACTCTTCAAGTAGATTGTTCCAAGAATCTTGTCTACTAGACAAATATCTCATTCCATCCGCATTGTGTCTACGATGTATGTTACTATCAGATAATAAATGACAGTGCTATGGCCATAGACTGTGTAGCTACCTGCTGGAGGCACTAGCTCCTTACGCTTGCTCACGAAACGTTTCAGGTTGCTTCTAGCAACAATATATCTCCTCATTTTCGTTTATTTGCCAGATTTTGATATGCGGACACGCATACAATACATTGCGAACCTTTGGTTCATGCAGACGTTTTTCTGATATGGGGAACACAACACCAGCAGCATTGAAACGCTAGCTCACTCCTGGTTTCGCGGCACCAACTTCGCGCACTCGGTACTACTTATTTATGTCGTGCGCTACGAAAGGGTGATACATGTATAGCTGGCTCGCCCGCAGCTCGTTCCCTGTATTGTAATATAATAGCACAAAAAGTTATGCAAGTAGTTGGAAAGGGCAACTTTATTGAATACAAGGTTCACGATTATCAGTGGCGGAAAAACCACATCGCCACTAATATACATGCGGCCGAAAACACACCGCAAATGGAAAAACATTTGGCGGAAAACATATCACCAAGCAAAATGGTGAGGCGAAAACACATCGCTAATGACAAAGGTGGTGGCAAACACATTGCCACTGAGAATTAAATGTAATACACATCTGTGGCAATCAGATGCTAGACAGGCTAATATTAATTGATACTTATTGACATATATATAAATATACCAAATTATGCAGTCCACTATGGATATTTATGAAAGGCTATATGAAAATAGATGTTGCCTTCATACTCAGCAGGGAAGGTGAGGGGACATTCGCCTCGTACAAATATGGAAATCACGGATCTAGGAATCATCATAGTTTACTATAAATTATTTCTTTAAGCTTAATAACTTAGTTCAGTAGATATTTCTAAAATTATCCAAATACATACGCTGAGATGCAAATTACAATAAGACGTGATATAAAAGTCATTATTTACGATATTTAAAGGCCTCGCAAATACGGGTCGTCACATTTCAACACGTATTATATTTTAAAACCCAATAACTCCTTTCAGCAGACAATACTGAAATTATCCACAAACATATGCTGTAATACTAATAACAATACGGCTCAATGATACAATGATTATATACGATATTTAAATGGCTCGTAAGCACGTCTCATCTAGTTGCATACTGTATTATTATTGCTTAATGACCTATTATCGGCAGACATTTCATGAAATTATGCTCAGTCCATTCGTTCTTCGCACCATCGGGTAGGGGTGATACCAACACGTAGTCCCATAATGTAGTACTCCAATAATTCTCCGCGCAGCCATAAAGTAAATTCTGATTAATCAAAATTATTATATATGAGTACGAGCGGCGATACCAGCTTACTCTAATTTCAATGTTTTTGCCGGGGAGCGCTGTTGTATTAAGTGTGAATTGTCTTTAAACGATAGAGTTGCTTATGTGATGTTGCAGACTCGTGTTTGTATTTACTTTAGGCTCCTTACGACCATGGGTCAAGCATCATTGAACTCGCATATTGATTCGTTTATTTAAGTACATGTTATTTATTGATCCTCATTTTTTACCGTTTTTGATGTCTTTCTTATGTCAATTATGTCCTTATATATTCATATCCAGTACCCCTGAGCTGGGAGACAAGGCAGATTTCCGTATTCAGCTCGGCCACCATGACCTAAACGAGTATGAACCGTTCGGGCAGGAATTCAATGTGAAGGAGATCATCTCACACCCTCGATATCTAGATAGTGATTTCGACTGGGATCTCGCCCTCATCGAGATTGAAGGCACAGTGACATTCACATCCCAAGTGTCCCCAATATGTTTGCCATCAGAGGAATTTCCGGCTGGCCACTCCTGCATCATAACCGGTTGGGGACTTACCAAAGGTAGGTTAATAATGGGAATTCATAGCGAGCGCAAGCAAGCTCTTAAGGTAACATGCATGCGTATTCAAAGTTCATTTCAAGCATAGTCTTAGGACTTTCATTTATAAGCGACGGGCTAAATGTCTGTTGCCAAGCAGATCGCTCTTGGCGACCGCCCATCGGCTGCTGTCATAGTGAGTAGTTGTGACGTCAAAATGTTATAAACATGACGTCACAATGGGAGTTTCTAAGCAACCGAATGATATGCCTCAAGCACGCGCATGGTATAAACGTCTTCCCGCCAAAGATATTCTTTATGGCAAGCTGAAGTGAGATTAATTTTGAATATTAATCTAAATGTTTCCCCTCGGAATATCTGAATTAATAAATATACGCTCGCATTTTTTAGGTAGCACCTATCCATATAACTGCAACTGCATTTTAAACTTAATTATACATGCTAGACAGATAATCAGCAGCATTTTCGAGAAATTCATGGATATTTTAGTTTTTGCTGACAGCAAAGGTCCCCACTGCATTCGCCAAAATAAAAAACAAGACGCGATATTATTTGAGGAACGCACGACGGCAAATTCTTTAACGTACTTGTAAAATTGTTGTAACAAGGCTTTAGTTTTGCTCAGGATTCGCGTGGTTCGTTTTCCATGATTGGGCACAAGAAATCAACAGCGTTAGGGAAACAGCGGTTTGCTCTAAAATAAAAGAACTACCGATCAACTAATTGACCAGTCACTGTGAAACCCCAGGGTGGAGGGTGGGAAGGCATGGGGGTAGTAGATATTTTGAAAATCTTTTTCTAAATCCCCACACAAGAGTCAAGCCGTCCCGTCTAACTTCGCGGAACCCCCCCCCCCCCACCCGCCACCATTCATTACATGGTGTTTATTTGGATACCGTGTTCATTGTTGTCAATGCACAGTTTTTCCGTTCATTACTAAAATATTACACTGTTATGTCGTGCTTTATTTAAATAACGCACACTTACTTTAATAAAACACGGCTTGGTCTGTTAAATGCCAGTGCATTCTTGTAGATAATGAACCCTTAAGACAAATGCTTGACACACAACGGCATTTAATGCTACGATAGTCCAAATGTGACGCATAAATAGATATACTTATAATCCCGCCAGTAGGGGTGTGGGGGGGGGGGGGAGAGGGCGTGGGGAAAGGGGTATTTGCGTTTCTCGGGAATGGGCTTTTTATTTCACCGTGCGATCGAGGGGAACGGGGAACGAGGAAAATAATTTTGCGTGAACTGGGAATGGGATATTAGCTGACCGCCATAATCAAGGATTTTCATTAATCGTGATCTGGGAATTTTAATATTAAATAACCGTGAATCGGGAAATCGTCAATTTAGTATCATATATCCGCCCTTCCTTTGTATACAAGGGGAGGTCTCTTTTTAATTCATCGTAATATGGGAATAACGGAATGTAGGCCTATTCTTCGTGACCTGGGAACATGCCCTCCCCCCCCCCCCCCTCTGAGCCCCCCTCCCCCTCACCCCCACCAATGAGCTTCAAGGGACCATGACAAGCAGGTCCCAGTTCCGGTTACGAGATAATTATGTATATATGCGTCTCCGGACATGAGTACGGCACTAATTGAGACCTCTCTGACGTCAGGTACCGGTGACGATACGCTCCTTAACCAGGCGGATGTGCCTATAGTGGACCAGGCAGAGTGCGCCAGGATATACAGCACTCGCGGTGCCACCATCACCCCCAATAACATCTGTGTAGGCGGTGAAGATCAAGGGGCTTGCCAGGTAGGTTTCGTCCACATGTTATCGCCAATTGTTGTTGTTATGACGTGATGTCATGATGTCATCCTGGGAACGCATTATGATATCAATTTCGTCATTGGATATGGCGTCCTAAATAAGTCATTTCGGGACCCTAACGAGTGGCTGTGAGAGATCTCGTGGGAGTCAGCCGCGCCCACCATTAGGCGATAGTTTATGTCTCACTGGATGTTCCTATGTGGACGTAGTCGCCCGCACCCCTGAGGGTATCCACCTCGGGTCACAGATCCTGGATTCAGAATTTGCCAAATCCAAGTTCTATTTTCGCGTCAAAATATCTCTTTTTTTGTCCAGAAAGGACGTTTTTCGCAACTTCTACTTTAATATTACGCAAAGGTGATTTCTTCACCGGAAGTCACCACTGTTTCATGTGGTGGCGGGATTCGGCAGTGAAATAAGGGAAATTACCATCCATGGTATAAGAAAGTATAAGAAATACCGACCGACCTGTATGGGAGAGGGGGAGGGGGCAAAGGGGGGGGGGGTACATTTTCGGATCTTCGCGATTGACATCCAGGAGTTCTCCAAGATGCGTGATTAGCGGTTGGGTAATATTTGGGGATCATCATGCGTGCCTTTAATGGATATAATGTGGTTATCACCAATATCAAGGTGTGTTTGTTTTCGCAGTCCACACCCTGGAGATTCGATATTGCTCTCCCTAGTTCTTGAAGAAGCGCGATTTAGTGAGGGTGTCTCCGCCCTCCTTCTTGTGAATGGAGAGGAGAGTTTGGTGCGGGGGTTGCTTGATCCTGCCAAAGACGAAATTCCTTAGATCCTATATTTGGGTATACCTAACTAGAATTGCTTAGCCTTGACGTTATAGGTTTACACAGCTGTACCGAGACCCGCCTGTGCTTATAGCGTATTAAATGTACACAATATAGTTAATGTAATTTAAAGTGCAAATTGGGCTAAACATACAGATGTGCGTTGATGGTATGGACGGGGAAAAAAACGGTCTCGGCCGTATTAAATATGACAGATAATGAACGGATTTTAGTATCAATGGGCTTCTTCGATTTACCCTGAAACCGACGGGAACCCAAAACTGTTTATGCAACCTGTTTCAACAGCTTGCGTGCATCAAGCCGAACACATCGTTTCATTATTTGTGTACAGTTTCAGCATGTACTTCGGCAATGGCCGTGTGATTCATTAGTTCTCATACTTTCAGAAGTAGCCTATTCATTACATGGTGTTTATTTGGATCGACCGAAGCCGTTTCCGAAATAGTTTCACGGTTACGATTCTTCTCGTGTCGAACAATCAGTTCGGCAAACCGCTTTGGTTTCATGTTAATCGAACATGCCCATTGTGCGCGAGGGAGAATTCATGCATGGGTTGCAATGTTTTAAGAAACGAGCACATTTGCGATTCGTTTTACAATACATGATTAGCCGATTGGGCGCAATAAATAACCGGTGGTATGTGCAGGTGTATATTGGTGTGAACCTGTGTGTGTGTTAAAGTGGAAGATTTTTTCCAAATCGGAAATGGATATGGGAATTGAACTGTTTTCGTTTTTGTTTAAACATCGTTTATTTCTGGATGTTTGCAATATCGAATTCGCATGTTAATGCTCACCTCAAATTGAAATGGTGGGTAATAAGTAACCTATAGTGTGTGTTGTGCTGCAGGGAGATTCAGGGGGCCCGCTTGTGTGTGCCCGAGGAGGTCGCTACCAGCTGGTGGGCGGGACGAGCTTCGGCCCCTCTATTTGTAACACCAGGAACACGCCATCCGTCTACAGCCGCATCACCAGCTTCATGGACTTCATTACAAACAACACGGGACGTAAGTTTGTGGAGACAATGGGACAAACGGTAGATAGTCTCAGGTATTTGGTGTCACTTACGTCGGCACGGAACCGCACGCAGGACTTAAATTACGGAAAGGAATCATCGAAAAAATAGAGTCTCAATTATTCCGTGTCGCTTACGAGCTTGAGAAACAAGGGGTCCAAATTAAAAGTCACAAAAATGAACGTTATTCACTATTGCGTTGTTCATAGGCATCGGTTTCTTAATATGTTTGCCAAAATCTGGCAATTGGTTCCCAATTGGTCCTTAATTATAATGATATGATACACGACACCAGGAAAAACAACTATTAGTATAATACAAAAATCCAAGAACATGATGGTAAAGATATATTCCTTGTCGTGAGAAATGTAGACATGATATGCATGCAAATAATAAAATGTGTGATTTATGATTTGTTATTATAATATATATATATTCATTTGATATATCAGTTAACTATCAGCTTATCCAACGACCTCATATATATATACAACGCGATTCATTGCAAATAAGATGCGCTGCGTAATCTTTAACCTATCATTACCATCTGAAGGCAGCGTTACTATCGAGATGCTTGAATCTGATTCCCTTTCTCCTCTGTCTTCCAGTACGCCCACAGGAAGTTTTACCTCCACCACCGTCTGGATAAAGGAACGTTACATAACGCGTTTCATGTATGTGTACATCAATGTAGGCGCTACATTCTTGCGACTTCGCCAAAAATAATCAAACATTATTTCATAGACGTTGCCAAAGACATAGGCCAACAAGATGACATACCATATGATCAACCAATAGACGAAACCCTTCTTTATCACAAAGATCATAAATCCGTTATGGCTATAAAGGAAGGTAACCAAGGTATAACGGAAACTTTTAACTTTCGGGCAGTAACTAGCCACGAAATATACAATGCACTTAAAGGCATTGACGTGTCGAAGGCTAGTGGCTACGACAAGATACCTCCGAAGCTTATCAAGCTGGGAGCTGCCATCCTGTGTGAGCCATTAAGGTATGTGTTAAATATGACGATTAATTGTAATACGTTTCCAAAAGAACTAAAATACGCTGAAGTCACACCAATTTTCAAGAAGAAGGACAACTTAAATAAGGAAAACTACAGGCCAGTAAGTGTTCTCCCCTGTATCTCCAAGATATATGAAAAAATATTGTGTGACCAGCTTAGGTCCTTTATGGAACCCAGGTTATCACCCAGACTATCTGGGTTTAGAAAGGGACACAGTTGTCAAAGTCTACTGATGCGCTTAGTTGAAGACTCCAAAAATGCATTAGATAATAATCAAGTTATGGGAGCTATACTAATGGATCTCTCAAAAGCATTCGATTGTCTTCCACATAGATTATTGATTACCAAGATGAACGCTTATGGCATAAGTAAACAATCATGTACGCTAGTTGCAAGCTATCTTACGAACCGCGAACAGAGGGTAAAACTAGGACATAATCGGAGCGAGTGGCTTACCCTCAAGAAAGGAGCACCACAGGGATCTGTTTTTGGTCCACATCTGTATAATGTATTTACGAATGACCTGCTTGTATCCACCGCACGGGGAACCGATAAGTATAATTATGCTGATGATAATACTGTGGCGGCTCAAGGTAAGGAGTTTAACAAGGTTAAAGTAACTCTAGAGAAGGCGTTATCGGAGATAACAACGTGGTTCGTCGACAATTACATGAAAAGGTCCTGGGCGTACTGAAAAGAGAAACGAATTAAGTCAGCACAGATCGTTTTCGATTTCTGGAACAGAACTGGCAGCACAACAGGAAGTAACATTACTAGGTATTCAACTGGACGCTAGGTTAACTTTCGGCAACCATGTATCAAGTTTATGCAAGAAGGCTGGAAAAAGTCTCAATGTCTTAGCTAGAGTTTCTAAATTAATGGATGTTGATAGCAAACTTACGTTATTTCATGCTTTTATTCTTTCACATTTTAATTATTGTCCCGTTGTATGGCATTTTTGTGATATGAAAAATATGCGTAAGATTGAAAAGATACAGGAGCGGGCATTGAGGTATGTGTTTAATGACTTTAGATCAGAATACGCAGAGTTGAGGAAGAGAGCGGGTAGACCATTGCTATATGTTGAACGATTGCGCTGCATATCATTAGAAGTTTACAAGAGTATCAACAAGATTGGGCCTAGTTATCTTCAGGACATGTATAACGTGAAGGAAAACAATTACATTTTAAAAAATGGGCCAAATTTATGTATGCCACGCGTTAAGACAACAGCTTATGGCCATAATTCATGGAAGTATCAAGGTAGCAAGCTATGGAACATGCTCAACAAGGAAACGAAGTTAGCCAAATCTGCCAAGCAATTTAAAACAACGCTGTCAACCTCATTTTATCATTTTCGGTCAATAGCACGTGTGCTAATGTTTATTGTTGACTTTTACATACCGACGTTAAATAAAACTTTATCTTATTTTATCTTATCTTAAACTCAAATCATATAGTTGCCATGAAGCAAGTTCATGAACGCTTGCGCGCATGGTAAATCACGGTCGACGCACCCTGTTTATCGGAAAGGAAAAGTTCCCATCAACGTCACCGTCAAATATACCACAAGCAATTAGTATACGGTTGTAGGAGATTACGAAATTACGAAAGGGTCGAGGGGCAGATATGTCATAGACTCGTACAGGGGGGTCACGTGCCACCCTGTGCTCGCCCCCCTCCCCGCTGGACACACCCATGCTGACCCCTATGACACGTGTCGTCAGGAGTATCAGGTTGGATATATGTACCACAGGATCTGTATAATAACAAAGTCGTGTAGTTCTGCTAACACTTGCCTATTTGAAGACATCTGAGGTTATCAAGCCATATATATATATATAACCAACATAGATATATGTTTGGTGATGCCATATTTTGCAGGTTTCAGGATTACTATGTTTGACTAAATAATAAATGAATTTTTAATTTCTGTGTGGTTGTGGACATTTGTCCTGTAATATAGAGTAAGCGGGGCGTTAGGCAATTTGATTGACCTGACATCAAACTGTAGTACCCGGCCAGTTTTCATTGAAGCTCGGATAATCAAAAGGAAGGGCTGCTACACATTGTTGAATCGCCAATAAAATGCCAAACGCCACGCAAAACTCGCGCTATTACTATTATTACTATTACTATTAGTTGAAGTTAGATTCAAGTTTACCATCAAATAGACCATCAACTCGTAATACTGTGCGCGGTGTATCAAATCATTAAGTCGACGGCCGAGTCAAATCCGGTTTAAATGGCCCTTTCCTCGCATCTGTCTATCGTTTGACACATCGATCATCATTTCACTTGCCACAAAGACCTATTTCGACACTCAATTAAGTAGAAAGAGTTTATTTTGGTTCCAACGATCACCTCGTGAAAAGTTCGCTCCTCGGGATGTCATAAGCCGTCTGCAGTTACCTCTCAAGATTCGTGTTTTCTAGGTTCACCTGCAGCGCAGGGTTTTACGGGTTCACACAAAAACAACGCGACACTTCGCATACATTTCGATGGGTACTTTATTCCATCAGCGAATATCAACTTAATACAATCATTCCGTCTCGAATCTAGCCCCGGCGGCTTAGCAGCAGTCCTCTGGGATTGCTGTCTTGGGCTGTGGTGTTCTTCGTCTTGGTAGTGGTCCCGGTCGATATACTGCCTCACCAGTCAGTATCTCGTGACTTCATTGTTTCCTTTTATGGCTTTGATGCTCATTTATATTTCTAATATAACCACTTGCACGTGCTGCGTAATTGGGGAAGAGGGTATAAAGTTAAGGAGTAAAAATGCTGACGATGGTAGTACGGGGCAACGTGACTATAAGCGAAGTATTTTTATAACCTAATTATCTCAGGTCAGAGACCCCTTATCGTCGCACTCGGATGCGCCGTCGTGACAGTCGGTCGGACAGATTTTAAATACCTCTAAATCAATTAGGCCAGGTGGCCGATTCATAATCACCTATATGCAGAGGGTGGCGAATTTCTCGGGGTGATAATTGGTCATTTGGGCGGCGTAGTAACGCTAACAGACACGCAAACTTGCAATAACCTGGGCGGCGTGAAATACCCTCCTCAATATGCTTAAGAAACGGACGGCGCATTAACACCGCCGGTATAAAGGAGATACACGTTTATTATAGTACTGGTCGCGCGATTTCTTACTTAGTCGCGTGACCTTGCAAGAGCTGTCGTTGTCGCAAGTCACCGTGACTTGTAGAATTATAGCTTCGACCTAAAGTGGACTACTTTGCACTCGGAGTGTATCATTAGCAGTATACTTTTTTTGGGTTCTTTGAAAACCTACCATATATAAAAATTAAATGTAATGGCATTATTAGCAGTTTATATCATATAAAAGAGATGCAAAGTATAATAAATACAATTTAAATACATGATGAAGCTATTTAAAGACATGATGAATATATCTTTATCATTGGGAGTTTCACATATTGTAATATGTAGCTGAATATAGTTTGCAAATGTTATAGTTAAATTGCATCAAAATAGCATTAACAATAAATCAGATTTAAAAAAATATCAGCAATAAATGTCTATAGCACATACATATATGAAATAAATTAATATATTTTAATTTAAATTAGCTAGGATAAATATTGTATAGTATAATTAGTATTTCTATATATTGTGATATATAAGTATCAAATTTCATCAATTACTGAAATTAATGTGAAAATTACAGAGAGTATAATTAGACGAATTACCATGACGTTTTTATTTATTCATATTTTTAATGTCTTTTTTTATATATTCTGGTGTACTTTAGTTTTGCGGTAAACAAAAAAAAACATTAGAGAGTTATGCCTGACTTCACTATCCCACACCATTTTTGGCTGTTTCCTATGTTTCAGCCTACTGTCTTATTACTGCCCATTGCCACCTTTCTGGGCTGTTTTCTATGTTTCAGCCTACTGTCTTTACCACCGTTTTCATGTATCAGCCAACTGTCTTAAACCACCCCTTTACCGCCTTTTCGCGGTTAATGGAATGTTTCTCACGTATCTTTACAATGAGGGAACAAACCAACGTACATGTACTAGCTTAGGTCATTGCTTGGTCTCGAACCGGCTACCTTACGCATCCCAGCCGGCATGCTTAACCAATGCGCCACCGCGGCTTGCACGAAAGACAATGTTTGGAACTTTGACTATGTGAACAAAGGAATCATTCTCTCACAGATGTCGCTACTTGTCTTTTAATAACTCGCTAGATGGCGCCACTTGTATCATAATCAATCGCCAGATGTCGCTGCCCTATTTCGGCACATGCCATTTCGAGGAAATTTCCATTTGTCACTCGTGCCGTCTTCATGACTTCGGACGTACTATACGTGAATCCAGACATGACATAGACAACACAAAAACAACTTTAGTCGAATAATAGAAATATATAGCAAATAGTTCTTTAGGAATATTGTACTAGTTTCAAGGAATATTATACTAGGTTTAAGGAATATTATACTATATTTTAAGGAATATTTTACTAGCTTTTTAAGCAATTCTAGACAAGTTTTACAGGAATATTGTACTACTTTTAAGGAATATTATACCAGTTTTTAAGGAATATTATAATAGATTTGTAAGGAATTTTAGTCTAGTTTTACAGGAATATTGTACTAGTTTTTTAAGCTTTTAACAAAATTCTAGACTAGTTTTAAGGAATTGTACTACTTTTAAGGAATATTATACTAGGTTTTTAAGGAATTCTAGACAAGTTTTACAGGAATATTGTACTACTTTTAAGGAATATTATACTAGTTTTTAAGGAATATTATACTAGTTTTTTAAGTTTTAAGGAATATTATACTAGCTTTTAAGGAATATTATACTAGCTTTTTAAAGAATTCTAGACTAGTTTTACAGGAATCTTGTACTACTTTTAAGGAATATTATACTAGGTTTTACTAGGTTTTTAACGAATTCTAGACTACCGTACTTTTAAGGAATATTATAAGTACTTACTACATTTTTAAGGAATATTATACTACTGCTTAAGAAATATTATACTGGCTTTTTAAGGAATTATAGACTAGTTTGACAGGAATATTGTACTAGTTTTGTAAGCTTTTTAAGGAATTATAGTTTAAGGAAGATTATACTACATTTTTAAGGAATTTTAGACTAGTTTTACAGGAATATTGTACTAGTTTTTTAAGCTTTTTAAGAAATTCTAGACTAGTTTTAAGGAATATTATACTAGCTTTTTAAAGAATTCTAGACTAGCTTTACAGGAATCTTGTACTACTTTTAAGGAATATTATACTAGGTTTTACTAGTTTTTTAGCGAATTCTTGACTACCGTACATTTAAGGAATATTATAAGTGGAATATTGTACTAGTTTTTTTAAGCTTTTTAAGGAATTCTAGTTTAAGGAATATTATACAAGGTTTTAAGCAATATTGTACTAGTTTTAAGGAACACTAGTTTTTAAGGAATTACTCGCTACTATTCAACACGGCATCGAGTGTATATAGCACGTTCTCACGCCTTGACACGAGGTAAGCGCGCGACAGTTTTCGCCATGCTCCCGGCATCCAAGGCGTCACTTTTGCATTCAAAGATGGCGACCGACAACAACATTGCATCAATCGCTAAGTCACTATGTTTTGCCGATTAACGGAACATTATAAACCTGTAAGTAGCCCAAAATGACTAAATTTTACACTTTCAGGCAGTCTCTTATTATTTTTAGGCCTTTCTGGGCCTCTTTTTAGACAGTTTTTTTTACAGGCGATTTTTCAATTTTGGTGGGGGGTTGTAAAGTTGGTTTAGGCCTGACTTTACTATCCCACACCATTTTTGGCGGTTTCCTATGTTTCAGCCTACTGTCTTTATAGCCTTCAGACTATAGGATGTCCGTGTGTTGAAATAGAGTCTATTGTCCCCGGCTTGCCTCACATATCATACGCGTGCTCGATATAAAGAAAAACTTCCCGTGGGCACTCATGCGTAACGGTTGTTCATGGTAGCTTTATTGTAGCACGCATAGCACGGTTTAATCTGGAAAAAATATATAAATACGTGTCACAAGAAGGGGTAGCTTGTATACCAAAACAGAAGCTGAGATACATAACACAAAAAAAATATATACATGACCATGTACAATCCCCCCTAACGACTTCAAAAACTACGTCCCTTAAATGTCAGAAACGTGTGCAGGTGAAACATCGAAATAATCGAACCTAAAATGACCAAGAAATTACATTACATAATCAAAAGATTATTGTTGAACAAACAATAGAAAAAATACTTACAACGCTGGGCATCTAGGGTGATATACAAGAGAAAAAACAGAGAAACTTGTCTTGTTTACGGAAAGGTTGCCGACCTCGTGTGTTGTCTTTTTTAACCTCGTCACGTGACCGGCACTTTAAATCATAAGGCACCCAAGGCCCCAAGCACTGCATAGTGCAATCATAAATGGCCGTAACATTCCGGCCCCTAATGCACATGTGAACATGTTATTACTACATATAAGGTCATTTATGACAGTTAACTAGTCGGTTGATCATTATAACATAACAGTAGAATAGTCAATCCGGAAGCCCGAGTGGTTCCGGGTTTAGCTCCAGCAGACAAATCTTGTAGGTAGGTCTGACAAAGACTCCCGCCGCGGTCCTGACTTGAACTGTCCTCACGAGGCCATCTCTGCCAGGGTAGGCGTCAGCAATCAGTCCGAGCGGCCACTGATATCGAGGTTGATTCTCGTTCTTGATTAGAACAAGATCTCCACAGCGTAGATTACGTTTCTGCTTCAGCCACCTTTGCCGTTCCTGGAGTGATGGTAGGTATTCCTTAAGCCAACGTTTCCAGAATACGTTGGCCATATACTGCACTTGGCGCCACCTTCGCCGGTAGATGTCCTGCTGGACAAAGTTCCCAGGAGGTAGAATGGGTCCTGAGCGTAGAAGTAGCAGATGGTTGGGCGTTAATGGCGCTGGATCTCGTGGGTCATCCGACAGTTTTGTGATCGGGAGGCTGTTGACGATATTCTCGACGATACACATTAAAGTGACTAACCCTTCTTCATCGAGCGTTTGCTGAGCCAGCAAGCTGTTGAGAACGGAACGAACGGTTCTGATTTGCCGTTCCCAAACGCCACCCATGTGGGAGGCCGTCGGTGGATTAAAAATCCACTGGATTTCACGTTGTCGCAAATAGTTCTCAATCACTGTCTGATTCCAGTCCCGGATGGCACGGCGCAGCTCGCGCATAGCACCGACTAGGTTTGTCCCATTGTCAGATCGTATCTCTGTGGGCGAGCCTCGACGACTGGTAAAACGCTGCAATGCGTTGATAAATGAGTCAGTCTCCAGACTGTGACACACTTCGAGGTGAATGGCTCGCGTTGTGAGACATGTAAAGAGACATCCATATCTCTTAAGTTCACTCCTGCCTCTCTTGACAAGAAACGGACCAAAGAAGTCTACTCCCACCATGGTGAAAGGAGCGAGATCTGGCGTTACACGATCGACTGGCAGGTCGGCCATCTGCTGAGACTCACAGGGTGCCTTCCACTTGCGGCACGGGATACACCTGTAGATGACGCGCTTGACAGCAGCACGCCCTTTGACAATCCAGAAGCGCTGTCGAATTTCGGCGAGGACATGCTCGATGCCGGGATGTCCCGTAGCGATGTGGTAATGTTCGACGATTAAATCTACCACCCTGTGACGAGTGGGCAAAATCCACGGGTGTTTGACTTCGTCGGCCAACAATGCGTTGTTGAGACGTCCTCTCACGCACACGATCCCATCGGGGAGTTTTGTTGGCGACAGTCGGCGGTAGCAACCTGATTGCAGGTGGTTGTCAGTGACAGATGTCCTTTGGACATATTTCACGATTTCTCTCTCGGCTGCCTTGAGCTCAGAAACTTTGAGCGAGCCTGATGCGACCGCCGTATTTGTCTGGCTTATCCTGGGACGGAGTATCTCCTTCAAGCGAAGAAACCACGCGACCGTTGTCTTGAGCTTATCCCAACTGGAATGGGCTTCTAAGATCTTCTGCATGGTGTTGTCTTCGGATGTGAGTGTGTCAGTTTTCGTGTTGTACACACGAACTTCTCCTTTAATCTCCATGTCATCGGCTGGTAAGCTGTCATTGAAGTCCGGTTGAGTGGGCCAGCAACCTTCTCCTTGCCACAGGAAGGTCGGGCCATTTAGCCACTGGTCGTCTGCAATGAGGTCCTTGCCCGGCAGACCGCAAGAGACCACATCAGCCGGGTTTGATCTAGTGGGGACATGCCTCCACTGCCGCGGCGAGGAATGCTCCAGAATCGTTGCGACGTGATTAGCTACAAATGTCTGGTATCTTTTGTCGTCGTTTCGGAGATAATGCAGAACAATCATGCTGTCGCTCCAGTACACCGACTCGTCGAGGGGGATCTGCAAATGTTCTCTCATCATCTGGTCGAGTTTAATGGACACAAAAGCGGCGGCAAGTTCCAGCCGCGGAATGGTCGTTGTCTTGAGTGGAGACAGCTTGGCTTTAGCCATCAGCAAGGTACAGTGCACTCGTCCTGTCTTGTCCTCTATGCGAAGATAGGTCGTCGAACCATAACCCTTCTCGGAAGCGTCTGAAAAATGGTGTAATTGGGCAGAAGCGATCACACCGAAGTCGGAGGGTTTCATGCAGCGGTGGGTTGACATGCCACGCAGTGATGGCAGATCGTCTAACCACCGGCCCCACCCATATGAAATTTTACCATGGTATACCATGGCACGTACCATAGTTTACTGTGGTATACCATGGTACTCCATGGTACATCACTGGAACATCGTTCTATACCATGGTACTGCAGTTATATGTACCATGGTACACCGACGTCCGTAGGTTGAGTACCATGGTATTTCATAATATGCGTTAAGTACCATGGTATACCACGGTGCGATCTGGATGTACCATGGTACTGTTGTATGTACAAGTACCTCGGTGCGATCTGGATGTACCATGGTACTATTGTATGTGCAAGTACCACAGTGCATAATGAGCATATATCACTGCAAAGAAGTGCTTGCAATGCCATATGATTGGGTGTAGAAGGGTGTGATATGCCATAGCATCTTGTGATATACTAAGGTATATATTACGATATATCACGGAATACCAAGATATATCATACTTTAATTACCATGGTAATATCATGATGAAGTTAAGATATACCATGGTATGGTCTTGGAAGGGCGCGATATACTATAGTATATTATGTTATACCAGGTTACACTATGGTACATCATGATATATCATTGGTGGTGCATCATTGTCATTGTACCACCAGAATTATACCATGGTATCAGCAGAGTATTCCTTATATAATGATGTGCATGATGTAACTACACATTATATCCCGTACAGAAAACAACTTATTTCTCAGTCGAGACCTAACTGATCGAGATTCAACTAAAAACTAACTATGCAGTGAAAGTTCTCAACTGTTGAATCAGATGCACAATTAAAAGACTAATTGAAAACTAACTATGCAGTTGAGCAATACTGGAACTTAAAAACTTTAATTTTTTTTTGGTCCTGCTATATTCAACAGTCAACCGTTGAGCGCACGCAGAATTAATAAAATTATCATGAACTGTCATTCTATTATTCTAAATTAGGGGAATCAATCAATACGGGAATACGACTACGAGAATAAGTAGCTACATTGGCGTATCGGCTATGCAATATCCCCGGGGAGGGGGTGGGGTGCTTATTCCCGGGTTTTGAGCGGGGGGGGGTTCGCAGTCAAGCCCCCCCCCCCCCGCCCACTCCCTTTTGCACCACCAAATTCGGTCGCGGGACTCTGAAAATGTGCGTTTCAAGGTGAAATGCCCCCTACGAGCGTATTTTGGCGATGAAGTAGGGGTGGCTTTACCGCGGACCCCCCCCCCCCCCCCCACCCTGGCCCACCCCGCAATCCCAACAATGTACTAAGTCCCCCCCACCTCTCCGCCCTAAAACACCAGTAAGATTTGCAGCGTGCCACAGCCCGCGAAGTGAGTATAACGTGCCACCAGGCGGCAGCTGCCGCCTAGCGGAGATAGCAAGGCGCATGCGCGAAGTTTGAAAAATGTTGTGGAAAGGCGAAGTCCTACGGCATGTGTATACGATTTGCTTATGTTCACAAATATTTGCTTATGTATATGAATGAAAGGTATGTATTTATCAATACTATACTGTATAGAACCTGAAGACACCCAGGTTCGAGCGTGACACCAAAACATAAGGCGAACAGAAGCCTTTATAAATTACTTGTTGATAGTCCACTCACTTCACTTGTGCATTTAGCCTGAAAATCAGACGTTAATGTCGTGACAGTCTGAAGGATCGACACTAACGTCTGAAATCATAGGCTTTGGTACCCATGAATGGCCTCGACTCCTTCGTCGTTCTCACCCATGAGAGAAGCCCCTTGCCAGCCGGTGCGCAAAAAAACACAGTCTTTAGACCCACGCTGTTCGAATAGTTTTCAACGGGGCTTAACTAAATTACGTCACCGTTCATCCTTGGGTCATAAGTGGTGACGCTGCTAAGTAATCTGCCTCATTGGTGGTCCCTTTATTGCGTATTTGCGGAAATTCCTTCTTCAAGGCCCTTCCACCGATGGCCACACCGTCCGCCTCAATTCGTGTTGATCATTCGTACTTCCGGCCTAGTTCTTCGGGGTCACCTTTGGGTCAGTACGCAGTTCGCACATGACGAATAAATTCATCGGACGCTCGAGTTGCAGAACACGTGCGTCTAAATTGCACGGTCCGTGTTTGTTTGGTGCGTTTCACCAACGTATTGTTCTCGTTTTGGCGGGGCCATCACAGTAGTGCAGCCAATAACAAAGGATGGTTGATTTGGAAGTGGTTGTGAAGTCGTTAAAGTGGTTGTATCCCTTGAAGGCGAAACAAATGGAAGCACTGAAGTCACTACACTGCGGGAAGCACACGTTTGTGCTGTTACCGACCGGTTACGGGAAAACAGACATATTTATTTTGTTTCCTTTGATACAAAACAAGGTAATTGAAGTAATATGTCTGAGATTGAAACTATTGATAACAAGGATGATATATGGCTGGTTGCGGATTTTCTATAAATTTGACATATTCCCCGCTCGTCATTTCATTAATCATCATATGGGCCAGTAAGTCACACGGCTGTTTTGCTATGTTGCCGCCTTTTCTGAAACTTTCAATCTGTCCGTTTTGCTGTGCTTCCGAACCAGGCTAACAATCTATTTCTCACAATGCGTTAATGTGGCAACCCAAACTTTTAAAAGAGGTCGAATATCTGTCCATGTATAATATATGTCAGCGCATTTGGCTTCCTTGTGTTAGTTTAAGAATATCGCTTCGCTAAAGCTCAAATTGGCATTCCAGATCCATCAACACCACAACTCTGTCGCAATCATGATCTCGCCTTTGAGGGTGCTAATGCGGGCACAGGTGGCCAAGTGGAGAGGCGCCGGGATCTCATGCGCCTGCATCTTAAGGAGGGGAGAAATGGACAAACAAGAAATCAGAGGTATATCTAGGGAAAACGGGTAAAATATATATATATATATATGTTTCCCCTGCACGAAATTTATTTCGTAATGATAGCAAGTAATGATAGAAATCCAAATACAAAAAGCCATATGATTAAACTCCAAGTTCAGTTCCGTACTACATTTTCAGATATACAAGACGGACGCTTCACCCTGGTTTATGCGTCACCAGAAGCCCTGACGGAAGATTTCTGGTTCAACTGGCTAAAACGACAGACAGTGTGTCTCTTGGCCGTAGACGAGGCTCATTGTGTAACAACATGGTAAGAAACAATCGACTAATTTGACGCATTATTACAGTGATTTACTATATAAAGCCTTAAATATGCACACATTCGAAATCTATCCAATATATATTGATATCTGCAGATATGTTGAAATTTAAAACAATTGGCCTTCTATACTTGATATAAGTCACTTGCTGTGTTAAATGTACCATGGTCAGTAGTGACATTTAATGTCCTTTACCTTCTCTGAACATGTTACAGGGGAACACAATTCCGAGATGGCTATCGCCGCATCGACGAAATTCGGGCTGTTTTTTCGAACGTCCCTTTCCTGGCCATGACCGCCACTGCTACCAGTGACATTGTGTCGGATTTGGCATCACTAGGAGGATGTCCATCCTTCAACATTGTGGCTGCCGTGCCAGATCGGTGAGCCACGTGACACACACTTATAGTGACGATTAAGTATTGGGTACCAATTACAAATAACTTAACAGTAAAGCAAACGGCCCATGAATGAGAATTATACGCAAACACAGATTACTTATTGGGCCGCTTTAATTTTTTTGACAGTCCAAATATATTCCTCAAAGTGGACGCCAACAAATCTGCCGTACTAAAGACCAGTATCTCTTGGTATTTGGACATGCTTGTGATGGAGGGCGAAAAAGCACCGAAGGCCCTAATTTATTGCCGGTATGTGTACCTTATTACCACGGCGTTACTTGAATGTATTAGGGTTGTTTCATTATTAAATTACATATAACAGTAATGTTGTAAGTTGAGTAATAAGACAGTATGACCTACTAACAATTTCGGCTGAAACATTCTATAGTTGCATCACAGTATACGATAAGGCAGTATGTTACACAATTGACAATACATACATACCCAATGGTGTTAATCATGTGGCTTGACTGAATAGAACAACATGTACCATTTGATCAATTATTCACAATAAATAACCTAAGAAAGTTAAGTAATGCGAGAGAATACCACTTGGCCAATTAATGCATAACAGCATTTTAACATTGCTTTCGTGTAGTTCCATCGACAAAGTGACCGCTGTATTCGGTAGCATTGTCCGCGTGCTGGCTTCAAAAGGCAAAGCCAAGCTCGTCGAGATGTTCCACAGCAAAGTGGACGACGTCACCCAGATCGACGTACCAACAGACTTCTGCCGAGATGAGTCAGACGTTCGCTGCCTTGTTTCCACTGTAGCGTTTGGCTTAGGAATGGACGTCCGAAACGTAAAGTACGTCATCTTGTGGGGTCTGCCGGAGTCGCTGATAGAGTACTGGCAGCAAATCGGGCGATGTGCACGGAACGGGATGAATGGCGTTGCGATCGTGTACCAGCCGCCTTTCAGCACCATCAGCAAGTACTGCAAGGAAGACATACTTGGGATGGTGAAGGCTGCACAGACGGAATGCATCCGTAATCGGACTCTGTCGGCATTTCGGCTCACAGGACTCCATCAGAAAGACATCGATGACTGTTGCGGAAAACCCTCCTGCTGCTCATACTGCTCTTCGCATCAACCAAAGCACACGGACGTCGACGGATAGGGAATATGTCCTTTGATGGACTGCACACAATACTGATTGTAGTGTGGCGCTTCTTGTTAGAAGTGTCAGTTGTTATCTTGGGGCGTCATCTCTCCACATATCACGGTCTTCCGATAGGGATCGTAGCCGTCGACCCAGTTTCACTGGATCCTTACAGGAGACAGCTGCAGTGAAGCCTGGGTAGCCGGAGTGTTCGCGCCCCTTGACGTAATGGAACAGATTGTCCTTGCCGTAAAGGTCCACCATCGCTCGGACATCTGCTTCGTTGGTCCATGTCTTTTTCCTTGCGCCACTTTCGTGCCGTTCAATCATACTCTGCAGAAACACCTGGTCAAAGTGCTTCCCGTAATCCCCACTCAGTTTGCTGCAGCGCTGAATCTGAGCATCCGTGTATTGGCCGCTGGATCGGCTGAGCATGTCTGGAAAAAGATTGACTATGGGTTAGGAATTTCAAGACAGTTGCCTTTACTATATCATACATGTCCGTCATAGGGTGTCATGTCGCATAATTGCATTCAGCCCAAAATGGAACAATGAAATTGAGCACTTACGCGCATACGTCACGCGCAGACGTCACGTTGATGTCACGCATTAGGTAAATAGCATATACTACACCGTATTCGAAAAATTGAATAAATCCCAGAAGCTCATCGCATACCTTTGAATTCTTTATTGAGAAATTCGTTCAGAAGATCCAGCCCAATATTTCCGCCTTTGCTCCCCGAGAGATTCGCAACCCTCTCCCATGTCAACTCGTGGCGAAGCCGCTCGGGTTGAAATCCCCAAACATCTGTTCCAATTAAAGGTATTAGTGACATTGAGAAATGTAATCTTACAAAACTGTATCACTGCGTTTTACAATGGGAATATAAGCGTCATGGTCATTGTAGATAAACGTAAAAAGGGAATACCAAAATGGATTGAAATTCATTTTATATTGTGTTCTTAATCTTGTAGTGCAAGTTACACTCATATGCACTTCCATAATAATCTACTTACTCGTGAGCAACAAGTGTCCAATTATGCTGTACTTGTAATGGTGGTGGTTCCAAAAGTCCAGCATTGACAAACGCCACTCGGAAAGGATCGCTGGCCCGTCACCTTCACGCACAGCGTCTCTGTTCGCAAGATGTTGTAATCCCCGCCATAATACTGCCAGGCTGTACTGTTGGACGTGATCATCCCTGCTTTCACAATCCGCGCACTCCTGGCTGCAGTACCACTCCGGGCGTTCGTTGGACTGCAGTCCCACACAAGACACGTGGTATTTCTCGTGCCGGCGACAGTCATCTCCGCGGGAACACCGGATCATGGGTTGTCCAGGCATGGTACGCTTACACTTGCAGTACACGTACGAAGTGGACCGTTCACATTCTGGTGTACAATACCAGTCTCCAGCTGGCATGTTATCCACGGAGAGGTCCAGACATTTAATGTGGAACCATGATCCCGTGCAGTTCAGATTGCAGCATTGCACCATCTCTCCACCCATTTCTGCAAGGAATATTAAAAAAGAAAGTGTCCCGCGCGGCAAGTTCAGACTGTGGGAAAGGAGGTAATTGTTTTAATATATAACGATACTCTTATAACAGATGTGTGCAATTATAAATATCTCCATGAACCTGTTCCGCAGTCGGGAACGAGTTCATAATGCCTTGTAGCCGTAATTTGGAATGACATGAAATTGGGCAAGCGACATTTGCGTCACCAGAAGCGTTCCAGCTGCAACTTGAGGTGTACGTGTGACAAGGTGGCTTAATTATTAACTTTTTGTAACGATGACATTTGTTTGCTCCCAAAAATGTCAAATAGAAATACTGTAACTGTACTTGCAATATTACAAACAAAAACCTACCTTCACGGCAGACACAATACGGGTAGGGGTCACTGTCTTCACCAGTGGCGGATTCGGACATTGTCTCCTGGGCGAGGCGTAGCACATCTGCGGGCGGTTCTTCAGCGCACCGGTCTACGACTCTTTCGGCCAGAAGACAAACCCATTTGAGGTTTTCCTCTTCCGTGTCGCCGAAGTCTGTTGGGGTGTCGTTGAGGGCTTCCATTCCAGCCAGACGAAGAGCCAGCAGCAGCGTGAAACCTTCGGTAACAAACTGTAATGGAAATATGGAAGCCTTCAATATATAAATCCTTCAGAGACTTATTAAAGCCTTTATTCCATATTCGTAAATTCCTGACTTGCATAGAGCCCTATATAGCCTTATACACATCAAAGGTTGAGGGCGTGGAGAGAGCTGTGTTATCCAGTATCAGTGGAAGATCTTCTTACCTGAAGGAAATTCCACACGTGATGAAAATTATCCATCACGCGGCTCTTAAGGCTTCGGTGTTGGAAAATTTGCTTGAGATGGTACAGCGTCCCTCTATCGGCCGTACTTCGACAGTGGAACATCAAGTTCATGGTGTCCTGAAGGGGAAATGGGAAACGGTAAGTTATGTAGATCTAACCATATCGTGTAATATTGATATGTGTAGTGTGTTGCAAGAGCTATCCGTTAAGATTTTTCAACAAAAGTGGCCGTTAAACCAATATTTCCGAAATCAGTGCGTACCTGTAACAAGAGTGCCTCTCGATGAAACTTCTGAGGGGTTTCAATGAGGCCCGCAAAAGATCCATGCTCCGTGTGGGACCGGACTCTCGCTCGCTTGGCATGTGTCATGCGTTCGACGCTCATCTGGTCCCCGTTGACCGGAACTGAATGTGTGTGTCCATCTTCAGAACAGGGGACATACTTGCTCAGGTGGGCCATGATGTCGATCACCCCAGAAGTTGTGGCTGGATTTGAGTCTAGGACCCCAAGGTTGATGACTTCGGTTTTCCGCGACATGTCCACACTGTGGGCGTGCTCGATATGTTTAGAAATCTTCAGCGACCGCGCTACAGAAATGTAGCGCACGAGGATCCGCTGGACGATGGCAACACATCGCTCGCGACGTCGGGAAAAGTCATTTTGGGTTGGAAACACAGCCTCTGTGGGGACGTCTACAGCTCGTGTAACAGTTGCATCGCTGAGATGCAAAGATAGTAGCCGGTGCTTAACTGCAAACGTCATCGCCCACAACATGAACTTGCTTTCCTTGTTTTGTCCCTGGTGGGAGCAGGTTACCTGTTTCTGGACGTTGTCCCAGCCCAAACTGTACGAGACAACAGTCTCATCCCCGTCCACTTTCAGGTTAGACAGGCACGTCTGGTCCAGACCCAGGGAGTTCTCTGCTGGACGAGTGGGGGTCGCAGACACATCCATGGGTTCGCCAGGGTCAATGGCCAGGCCTTGTTCAACCACATCAGGGGCCTCACCAGACAGCCCAGTTGTCGGAGTCGTCCTGACGACGTGGTTCCCCTCGATGGCGTTTGAGCCGTTCGAGATGCTGCCCGCCACAGTCAAGAGATCATCGACAGCGCGAGGGATAGGATCAGGATGTGTACCGGATGGTGGGGTAGCTGCCAAGGTATCACACACGTTGCTCCAGCTGCCAGTCTCGACCATAAATGTCTGGAGAAGAAGTAATGATATATTGTATAAAAATATATACCCACTTGAAACCACCTAGACGGAACCTACAATTTTAATCGACGTTTTATGTTAAAAGTTAATATACAATGACAAGTCGACCTTCTACATATATATATTGTCCTAAAAATAAACTTGAAGCTTCTATGTGATATAAATACTTACGTTTATGCTGTTGACGAGGGTCCTTAGTTTGATGTCGTGATCTTTGATCACACGGTCGACGTTGGCCCTGGCTGTGGGACGTATTTAGGTGCAGCCGAAGAAGTTTAGAATCTCGAAGGCCTTGTTGCTGCAACCCTGTCTCCATAGCTCAACCGACATGACACCGGGGACGAAAGAATAGAATGTTGGGTTTCGGTGATAGAGCAGTGCTGACAACAGAAATCCCATCTTGGCATCGCGCCTCGCTTTGGCAATGTCCATAGATATATTTCTGAAACGAACAATATAATAACCTTAAGGTATTGGACAGATTGCACTGTCACGTAAAATGAGGGATTTTTTTTACATTTTGTAAGATCTATGCATTGTTCTTCAAATACATATATCCTCATTGTTTCCAACGTTAGCGACGTATGATGCAATATTTCACATGGCGTACCTTCTACAGTCTTTGCGTCCAGCAACCGTCCGTTTGGCAATCTTTTCCGCAGAAGGCATCCAGGCACCAAGAATGGACATCCCAAGGGGCATCTTCTTCCTCCCCTCCTCGACGACATCCGACCAGTTGAAGTCCCTTAGGCGTTCGATGTTAACCCCACCGCAGAGCGATGACATGCGGAATTTGTGGCCAGGCTGGGTCAATCGCCCTATTTCTCGCTTGACATCTTGCAAGGCCAAGGACAGTATTTTGTCTCTTGCAGCCTTGGACCTTGACCACATAAGGGAAACGATTTTGGCATATTTTCGGGACAACATGTATTGGTTGACCTGCCTAGCCAATTCCGTTCCAGGAGTTTGGACTTGGCTCACGTCCATGTGTAGCCTTTGTCCAGAAAACAAACGTTTCACAGGGGAGGAAACGATTCGCGACGTCCCGCGAACACCTCGCCGTTTTTGCGCTGGCGAGGCCAATCCCGACGGACTTCTTCTGGGGCCGACGGCTGGGTTTGCGCACCTGGATCCGGGAGTTTGGTACGAACGGGGAGAGGCCGGCGGTAGACTAAGAGGGGGAACTGGTGGGGGCAGGTGTCTCAGAAAGGGTAGTGAGGTTAAGGAAGTCCTTCTACAGAGGAGGGGGGGCAATTCTTCCACAAAGCGGCTGGGTGGCTTCGACATACCGCCAGGTGCATTGCTGCCGCCAGGCGTCCGGCTACCGCCAGGTGTCCTGGTTCCCTCAGGCGTCCTGGTTCCCTCAGGCGTCCTGCTTCCCTCAGGCGTCCTGCTTCCCTCAGGCGTCTTGGTACCGCGAGGCGTCCGGTTACCTCCAGGCGTCCAGCTTCCGCCAGGTGTCCGGCTACCGCCAGGTGTCGGGCTTCCGCCAGGCGTCCTGCTGCCGCCAGGCGTCCAGTTCCGCCAGGTGTCCTGGTTCCCTCAGGCGTCCTGGTTCCCTCAGGCGTCCTGCTTCCCTCAGGCGTCTTGGTACCGCGAGGCGTCCGGTTACCTCCAGGCGTCCAGCTTCCGCCAGGTGTCCGGCTACCGCCAGGTGTCGGGCTTCCGCCAGGCATCCTGCTGCCGCCAGGCGTCCAGCTTCCGCCAGGTGTCCGGCTACCGCCAGGTGTCCGGCTACCGCCAGGTGTCCGGCTTCCGCCAGGCATCCTGCTGCCGCCAGGCGTCCAGCTTCCGCCAGGTGTCCGGCTACCTCCAGGTGTCCGGCTACCGCCAGGTGTCGGGCTTCCGCCAGGCGTCCTGGTGCCGTCGGGCGTCCTCGTACGAATGGACCTCCTAGGGCCAGGCCATGTCAGCCTTTTACGTCCTTTTTTGGTTTTCAAAACCGTCTTCGTGCGCAAATACACTAAACACTTATCACAGATGAAGTGACCATTTTCAAAGAAAGAAGGAAGGCCATCGGTGGGGAACACCCGCGCAAAAGTATCAGGTGACGTCACAGCCGAAAGCGAACGTCTGAAACAGAAAACGGTTTCCTTTCTTTAAATCGTAAAGACGCAGAGGTTTGGGTAAAGGGCCAGTTAACAGTTCATCATGGAGGCTTTTACCCTAATTAGATCATGCCAGCCCCAATACCAATGCTCATCTGTGTCTGGAGCCTTCAAGACTAATGGTATGGAAGTAACATTTGGTAACGGGCGTGGTAGTAAAAACAATTCAATCTTTTAGTAACGAGTCCTCTTATGCATGACGTCACCTATGTATGGTAATACATTTAGCGTACGTTGAATGCATAGTAACTTAAGGCTGTAATAAATTACATCTACATGTCTACATGTCTACATGTACGTGTGGCCCAGGCGGCAGCGACAACATGTCTTAGCCTGGGTCTCCTAACCGATAAGCTGTACCAACGTATGATCGCATTATTATTGTTTTTCTTTTTGGTTGAATAAACGTCACTGAATCTGAATCTGAATCTGTCTTCAACTAATTTCGCACCGACAAATGCACCCATTTTCCTCGGACATGCTATCGACAAGCGAGGTTTTTTTAGGGCTGTAACAAGTCACACTCGTTATCGGGGAAGCTCATGTGACCTAAATTTACTTCACAAAAACTTGATTTCGCGACTATTTCTATGTGTTGGGATATAACGTCAATGACAAATCCATGTGAGGGGTGGGGGGCAACGCGTCAGATGGCCTAAATGTAGCACTGGAAACCATTCATCATCCTAAAATAAGTGGGTATGGGGTCGATATGGGGTGGGGGGGTCGTGTTTCCAGATCACGAAGACAATTTTTTTAGATCCCAGGTCACGATAAATTAAAAGCAATACTCTACGCATGCAATGGAAGGGCGGATACACGATACTAAACTGACGATTTCCCGATTCACGGTTAGTTAATATTAAAATTCCATGCAGTTCATGCCGATTAATGACTATCCGGGATCACGGCGGTCGGCTAATACCCATTCCCAGTTCACGAAGAATAATTGTCCTCATTCTCAGTTCACGGTGAAATGAAAAGCCCAATCCCGAGAAACGCAAATTCCCCCCCCCCCCCACCCCCGCCATATGGACCACGCCCCCTTGATCCGCCCCTCGGGGTATAGGATAATATACATAAGCCTATAGTTTGAACGAATACAGCCGAGGAGAGGGGACGAAGGGCAACAAAAAAGGGGGCGGTGGTCAAGCTCATAAATGTTTTTTTTCAGATGTAGAAGTACAAGTGTCATACAATGGGTAGAGTTACATTTGTCTCAAAAAGGGGATGGGCACATGATCATACTAAAAGGCTCAAAGAGATACTTGGAGGTATACACTTTTCATGTATGTGTGACGGTAAAGTTGAGCGTGTATGGGTAAATTAAGGTTTGTGCTACAGTACACTTTGCTTTTCTGAACTATCACCTTCGAAAACCTCTTGTTGTACGCTGAAATTCGTCTCGACAGACCACACACAAGTTTCGGTCTTCCATTGTCAACAATGGTTCTAGTGCACGTGTTCTGCAACTCGAGCGTTCGATGAATTTATTCATCATGTGCGAACTGCGTACTGACCCAAAGGTGACCCCGAAGAACTAGGCCGGAAGTACGAATGATCAACACGAATTGAGGCGGACGGTGTGGCCATCGGTGGAAGGGCCTTGAAGAAGGAATTTCCGCAAATACGCAATAAAGGGACCACCAATGAGGCAGATTACTTAGCAGCGTCACCACTTAATACCCAAGGATGAACGGTGACGTAATTTAGTTAAGCCCCGTTGAAAACTATTCGAACAGCGTGGGTCTAAAGACTGTGTTTTTTTGCGCACCGGCTGGCAAGGGGCTTCTCTCATGGGTGAGAACGACGAAGGAGTCGAGGCCATTCATGGGTAGGTCAGTAAATTGCATAAGGATTCTGGAAAGATCCATATTTTGTCAGCTAGTTAAAAACTGTGCACCCTATACGCAAAAATATGCGCTGCAACATCGCAAAGACAGCAAATGCTGCCTGGCTCTAACGTAGCCTTGACACATGGCTCTCTTGGCCTCGCACCTAAAGGAGACGAGAGAGAGCCATGAAGCCAGTTTCGGTTGTGAGCGTTGATTTAAAAATCAGCGCCCTTCGGCCGTCGATTGCAGAAAGTACAGAAATAAACGGTCCTTATCAATTTGTCAAGTTGTTCTTCATACCTTTATAGTTCCAAGGGCAATGAGATTGAAAACAAACAAAATCCACCACGTTTCGTACTGGTGAAAGTTTTTCAACAACAATTTTCAACAACTCTCCCCGCCGCCATGTCGCTGTTACGTCACAGTTCTCGTCGATCTCCCGGCAGACGGAGATAGTTCCTCGCATCACAATTTTTCCTAGGACTATGGCGTAAGCGTAACGCCCTCTGCCGGGAGACCGTTTGTTTCTGTACTTTCTGCAATCGACGGCCGAAGGGCGCTGATTTTTAAATCAACAATCGCAACCGACACTGGCTTCATGGCCCTCCGGCCCGCTCCCCAGAGCGGATAAGCCAGGGAGGGGCATGCAACAGGGCTAGCTCTAACGGCACCCTGTGATGCGTTAGAGACAGGCCTGGTAAACAAGTGTCAAGACTGTAACGTCTGAACTTTCAGGCTACTCTTGGCGCAAGTGCCCCCAGGCAAGCCCGCTTTTCTAGGGGCACAACAGTGTCCATGCTAAGTTCTTTAGACGCCAGTCGGGAATCGACTGTAGCTTTGATCATAATGTGTACACGTAAAATCATAGTGTTTACGTATTCTATATACCTTGCTTTATCTTCTGACATCAAGAAAGTGTGTCAACACTAGGTTGTTTCGGTTATATTTTCACGAAGAAATATTAGAGCATACGTCTTTTCCCGACCAACCGCCATGCATATGCAGCGCCACCTGGCGAGTCCCGTCACCATTTATAGCCTAGGTCCCAGACTTTGTAACCGTGAATTACCTGTGACAGAATGCGCTGCCGTTGTCCTTAAGTTCAAACTGAGCGTCTGACAACGCCTTCTAGCGGAGAATCATATGCTAACGGAGCGGGGAACCAAGTTGCATTCACAGGGACCGGCATCCGCCAAAAACAAATATGGCGGACGGTTGGTCAACAAAAGTCGTGTGATCTAACATTTTTTAGCGAAAATAAAACTGAAACAACATAGTGTTGAACATTTCCTTGATGTTGGAAGATAGATCAAGGTATATAGTATAGAATACGTAAGCACTATGATTGTATGCGCACACATTATGATAAAAGCTAAAGTCGATTCCCGACTGGCGTCTAAAGAACTTTGCATGGACACCGTTGTGCCCCTAGACAGCGGGCTTGCCTGGGGGCACTTGCGCCAAAGGCTACTCATGCAGTGTCAGTGCTGGATCTTATCGTATCTATGCTAAAACACGTGCGTCCATCTGTGAGCAATTGCTATATCTGGTGATTACTAAAGTTTGGGAAACATGACGACAGTTCGCTGATCACTGACAACAGCGATTTCACAACACTCACTTTCACAAAGCTCGCCCCTCACCGTTCTGCCTTCTGACCCCCACTGGCGTGTGTGTATTTAACTGTGACGTCATGAGGGCTTCCAGTGCACTCTCCCGTTGGGTGGCGCTAGCAGTGGTCACCCAACAGGCGGGAGGCTGGACGTGAAAAACGAGCAGGGTTGAGTTGCGGAGCACGATCAACCGCGATCGACCGCCTCAGCGACAGTAGTCCCACATCATGATATTTAACTCTCGACGGCGATTCTTTTGAAATACGTGGGGATAACCCGTAAATATCAATGCATACTAATTATCCTTTATTTATCAATATTTTACACTATTTAGAGTGGGCTGTTATTTCCAAATTAGGGTTAATTATTTAGTGGATATGCCCGCAACAAATTGTTCGCGGCGGTCGATCGTACGTGCTCCGCAACTAGAGGGGGGGGGGGGAGAGCTTACCCCTGCCACCCCACCCTCTAAAAGCCCCCGATTTTTCACCGCCAAAATTCGCTCGGCCACGGTCGGGGCGTTTTGCCGCCAAATCCGCTTGGAAGGGGTAATTTTTAGAGGTAACCCGCTCTATGAAAGCACATTATCAGAGCCCCCCCCCCCCTCCCCCACCCGGTCACGAGTTTCTTTAAATATTCGCTCTATAGGGGTATCCTTTTCATCAGGAAAGGCCGCTATATAGGAGGGGATTTTTGGGGTGAGAAATTAAGGGGGGGGGGCTTTACCGCAGAACCCCCCCCCCCCCCGCCCAGAGCAGTGTATTAAGTATCCCTCCCCTCCCCCACTCCGGGGGTTGCTATTCACAAAACCTATTTTCACATCCTGACTGAAACACTTACATGCCATTCCATCATTTGGCCAAGATAACTGCATAAATCAACTCGGTCGCGAGTTTCTTTAAATATTCGCTCTATAGGGGTATCCTTTTCATCAGGAAAGGCCGCTATATAGGAGGGGATTTTTGGGGTGAGAAATTAAGGGGGGGGGCTTTACCGCAGAACCCCCCCCCCGCCCAGAGCAGTGTATTAAGTATCCCTCCCCTCCCCCACTCCGGGGGTTGCTATTCACAAAACCTATTTTCACATCCTGACTGAAACACTTACATGCCATTCCATCATTTGGCCAAGATAACTGCATAAATCAACTTTTTCGCCGTCCACCGAAAAATTGCACTTTGCGCAATTGTCAGCGTTGCCTACCTAAAAACAACGTTGGGCCGATAATGCCATGCTGGCTGGGATTATTCCAACCGTGAAGGAAAAGCAGAGAACCCGGGGCCGCCATCACAGTTATTTGTAACACATGTAAAACTTTAGTATCCGGGACATACACTGCTTGCAAGATCATATTCCAGGCGTCGCCAATCCCAGTACAGTGACTGCATCCACCTACTTCCTCTCCCTTCAGCGAAACCGGCCGACGAAGTCGTATGACACAGTGAATCGTATAAGGCAGTGAGTCGTATAACGCAGTGAGTCGTATAACGCAGTGAGTCATATAACGCAGTGAGTCATATAACGCATGCAGTGAGTCGTATAACGCAGTGAGTCTTATAACGCAGCGCGTCGTATAACGCAGTGAGTCGTATAACGCAGTGAGCCGTATAACACAGTGAGTCGTATAACGCAATGAGTCGTATAACGCAGTGAGTCGCTTAGCACACTTGAGTCGTATAACGCAGTGAGTCGTATAACGTAGTGGGTTGTATAACGCAGTCAGATAATAATAATATTATTAATAATACTACTTACACCTACTTCCTCTCCCTTCAGCGAAACCGGCCGACGAAGTCGTATAACACAGTGAGTCGTATAACGCAGTGAGTCGTATAAATAATAATAATATTATTAATAATAATAATAATATTATTATTATTAATAATAATAATAATAATGTTAATAATATTAATAATAAGTATAGTTATAATAATAATGCACCCATTCCGCTTCGCATTGAGATGTTTGTATTTCCACTACTTCACCTCAACATCAATATATCTCACCCTGTTATTTTTCAATGAAAGTTCACTCACGAAATGCCTTATATACATATAATCGGATTCGCTAATTGACATATGCGAACCCGTTCCAGGGGGAAATGATATTTAGCCGACCCATCTGGATCGGATAATATAACAGTGAGTTGTACGTTTTCATGACGTCACATCTGACGTACGTAATTAGGACAATTCTACATCGTGGACTTTTCCACAATCTACTAAGCGAACGTCCATATGTGCAGACATTTCAAGATACCCACCCCCACCGTAGGTTCTCGACAGTTTCCGCTTAATTAATCCAGATCCCAAGAAAGTTGCTAATATGACCCGATCCCACTAATAGGCTTTGCCCTGAACGAAGAATATCCGCTCCTCTTCATCCAATACACTCATGTGTCAATATCTATGGCAAACACGTGTATGCTCCCTCCCCCTAACATACACACATACAGGCCTCATTCATTGTAGTGTAACCAATGATGCCGAACAAGGAAGTTTCCGCCAGCCTGTGGGCCAACTGGACCAACGCTCGTCGCTTGACTTGTTGGAAGAGCCCGGAGTTAAGCCTCATAATTATTGGATTGAAGCAGCGTGAAGACGGAGTAAGCGTTCGAGTCGAGAAGATGAATTATCAAGTGAAGAGCGAGAATCCGGTGGGTACATTCAGAGAAACCTCTTATACAGTGACCTAGCTTGACTTGGGCGCTACATATCCTCCAATTTCGCTTGCCTATTATAAAGTGGATAAATATGAACTGAGATGCTGTTAAGCAGTCTAGTGCATTCATTGACAGCTCTGGGGCTCGGGACTTGGGAGGAGGCGGGGGCCAGCGGTTCATTGGTAAGCCCCCTCTCGGTTTTGAGTGATCGTGGAGGCACATTTTTAGGCACAAATTGAAACACATTTTTGGTGAGCCCAGCGCCTTTATTGTGGATTGTTGTGGAGACCCCGCATCCTCTCCCACCCAGCCCCGTTTTGTGAGAGCTCACATCACGCATGCGTATTTAAGGAGGGGGGGGGGGCAGGGATATTTGCGATCCTCGGAATTGGCTTTTTCATTTCACCTTGGCGCAAGTGCCCCCAGCAAGCCCGCTTCTCTAGGGGCACAACGGTAGCAATGTTAAAATCCTTCGACGTTAGTAGGGAATCGACTGTAGCTTTTATTATAATGTGTACGCCTATAATCATAGTGTTTATGTATTCTATATACCTTGTTCTATCTTCTGACATCAAGAAAGTGTGCCACACTTACTCCCGACCAACCGCCATGCATATAATATGCAGCACCATCTGACGAGTCCCGTCACCATTTAAACCATTTGCAGCCTGGGTCCTAAACTTTGTAACCGAGAATTACCTGTGGCAGAGGGCGCTGCTGTTGTCCTTAAGTTCAAAGTGTGCGACTGAAACGCCCTATAGCGGAGAGTCATATGCTAACGAAGCGGGGAAACAAGTTGCACTCACAGGTACCGGCGTCCGCCAAAAACAAATATGGCAGACGGTTGGTCGGGAAAAGACTTGTGCTCCAACATATAATCGCGAATATGTTCGCGATTAAACCGTAACCCCCCCCCCCCCGCAGCACTTAACCCCTCCCTCCATTTTCAACGCTTAGACCCGCCAGTCGAATCTAGCACGCTTTAGTGTAACCATAGACATGAATAAAAACCTATATCATATGAGTATTACACGATGTTGCGCAAAGCGTTGTATTAGACGTCTTGTGACTTCTCGCACTCGCCCATTGGAACACCAGGTCCGGGGTAAATCGACCCCGCACTATGCGAAAAGTTCACATTTATTGCTTATCAGGGTGAAACACAGGCACACTAAATCGACTGACACAGAGCTGAGGGGGGGGGGGAGCGTGGGGTGGGGGGGGGGGGGTTGCACGGACCCACCCGCCTCACCGCTGTGTCAGTCGATATACTGAGCCTGGGGGGTGTGAAATGTGACCACGGTCCGTATGATATGACAATCTCCTATCCTACAGATCTGGGAGAATTGGGCTAAGAGGGGGTATGTGAGGCGGGGGGAGGGGGGGGGGGGTAACAGGCAAAGCCACTTTTTTTTTCACTAACCCCTTCCCCCTGGATATCAAATGGTCCGTCCCAAAGTTCGGGTGGCGCAGTCGGCAGGGCGGGGCGCATTTCTAATCCTAAAGTTTGCGTTCAATTCACGATGTGGACAATGTGAAATATGTCGCCACTTATATAAATATAGGCACTTGTTGAATACAACATCTCGATCGTAGTCCGTTATTATTTAGTTGAAGCGGCCCTGAAATAGTAAAGGTGGACACGTACCGTATGAGTAACAACGAGCGTTGTCAAATTGTTGTTTGATGTATTTGTAGAGTTGTATGGGCGCATCATGGGAGAAACTTACAGAGGCCGATGACGACGTGAACAACGGACGCAAAGTGCCCAGAGGCCGGTAAGGGAGAAACTAACCACGTGCAGAGGCGATCACGACATAATATTTACGTATTTCTGTGTCTCGCTGCTCGTGTCTGTATGCCCAAAATGCCTGGTCGACCCCGCTTAATTGATTCTATTATAAAAGACATTGGTTTACATATAGCGATAACGATGATTATAAATTAATGCTTCATTTAGTGAGGAAGTTTTTTGCGCATTATTGTGAGGAGTTTAACTTTTACTGAAATACTGAAAAATCGGACTTTATCCAGCCGTTCAAGGTCTTCATTGCATACATGATATCCATCTTACCCTTCATCATTACCATGGGAACGGCCGCGGTCGAGTGGTAGAGCGCTCGACTGCAGACCAATTACAAATAGGTTGTGGGTTCTAACCCCGCCTGTGTCTGGGGGAGCGGCCGCAGTCGAGTGGTAGAGCGCTCGACTGCGGACCAATTACAAATAGGTTGTGGGTTCGAACCCCGCCCGTGTCTGAGGGAGCCGCCGTGGTCGAGTGGTAGAGCGCTCGACTGCAGACCAATTACAGACAGGTTGTGGGTTCGAACCCCGCCTGTGTTCTGGGGGAGCCGCCGTGGTCGAGTGGTAGAGCGCTCGACTGCAAACCAATTACAGACAGGTTGTGGGTTCGAACCCCGCCTGTGTCTGGGGGAGCCGCCGTGGTCGAGTGGTAGAGCGCTCGACTGCAAACCAATTACAGACAGGTTGTGGGTTTGAACCCCGCCTGTGTCTGGGGGAGCCGCCGTGGTCGAGTGGTAGAGCGTTCGACTGCAGATCAAGTACAGATAGGTTGTGGGTTCTAACCCCGCCTGTGTCTGGGGGAGCCGCCGTGGTCGAGTGGTAGAGCGCTCGACTGCGGACCAATTACAGATAGGTTGTGGGTTCTAACCCCGCCTGTGTCTGGGGGAGCCGCCGTGGTCCCGTGGTCGAGTGGTAGAGCGCTCGACTGCAAACCAATTACAGACAGGTTGTGGGTTCGAACCCCGCCTGTGTCTGGGGGAGCCGCCGTGGTCGAGTGGTAGAGCGCTCGACTGCAAATCAATTACAGACAGGTTGTGGGTTCGAACCCCGCCTGTGTCTGGGGGAGCCGCCGTGGTCGAGTGGTAGAGCGCTCGACTGCAGACCAATTACAGACAGGTTGCGGGTTCGAACCCCGCCTGTGTCTGGGAACCGTTTGGTTATTACAAACAATGTCCCATGTGGCTCTATGGCTAGGTTTAACCCATGCGCGCACAAAGAAGGCATAAAACACCGTTCCATCTACACATCCATATGTCTATCGATCAGCTCCAAGCAGGGTATTAGACAGAATTAATTTTTGCCAGGCAAAATTGTGCCTGGTAGAAAAAAGTGTTCAGTTTACACGCACAACATGGCGCTAGCCGACCATCTTGCATTGTTAGCTCGCAATTTACAATTCTATGAACAAAAGTAGTTATCCATTTCATACAAAATTATAATTTTCTTTTCTCCTCTCTCGGCGGGTAAGCAGCAAATGATCGAAGCCAAATTGAACTTCTACCCGCCAAAATTTAAACTGCCCGCCCATCCGGCGGGCAGGCGGGTCTCTGGATATAATACACTGGCTGCAAGTCTCAAAATATGTACGAACGAATTTCCGAGGGGTAATTGGCGAAACACGACAGGCATGGCCGTGTTGGCAAAATTGACACCAAGCATTCGACATTCCGATATCGAACATTTCAACATTCGACATCGACACTGTAACAATATTTTCTCGAACATGTGACAGCGACAGTGTACTTCAAAAAATTGACAGCGGACACTGTGATTTTTGTGAAATGGACATTAGTCTCAAGGACAGACCCATATAAGAGCAATTTGACGTAAGGCGGCCATCTTGAATGTGTTCACTTCCCTCCGCGCTGGTTTTATTGCCCTACAGGTGCCTGCGGTGGAGCACGGATCACCTGGTTGCCGTCGTCGCTTTCCTGTCCGGGGTCACATTGTTCCTGACAGCGGCTGCCGTCTACCTCGGGATAGAATACTTTTATGTCCAGGAGTAGGATACTCTGCATAAACCCCCATTGGGCACATAGATGGAGCTCTGACATGGAGCGCAATGACGAGGAACTAATTGTCGCTGTCATGGTGAATATTTGTGAAGATCTGTTCTATCAGTCGTCGTAAAATTGCAATGAATGGGACATTACATAGGCTGGCAGGATGGACAACCTACATGGGCTGCAATGATGGACAACCTACATGGGCTGCAATGATGGACAACCTACATGGGCTGGCATGATGGACAACCTACATGGGTTGCAATGATGGGGAACCTACATGGGCTTCCATGATGGACAACCTATACCAAACATGCATGCTATATTATAATGTGTAATCTCCGTGTATGGCAATTATCGACAGTACTGTAATGAATTAATGGAAATAGTAAACTGATCATGAAGTTTTAATCACAACCCGACTTTGTTGAAATGTCGTGACTTATAATAGCAGCGGTCAGAATTGGGGGGGTGCTACTTCACACACCTATGACCTCATAACTATTTTTAGGGCACACACGCTGATCCCGAAAGGACGGTCAAACAAACGCATGGACCTGAGGCGCGCATGGTTAAACCCAACGGGAGTATGGCGCCCTGGGATCTTTTTCCTTTGACAAAACTATCACAGGACGACGTTCCTGGCATGAAATGTACTGACACTACTTAACAACACTCATCTACCGGTTATTCACGCTATCAATGGAAAGACCATTGCAAATAACCAATAACAACAGTTCCGGCATGTACCATGGGAGCAAGTATAATGTTCTAAACGTCTGCACTTAGAATGCGCAATGCTCTGTACCCTTGTGCCTGGCCCCACCACTTTCTTTTGATGTCATACGGTTATATTACAGTGGCAGGGATTATGCAACCTCCTTGTTCTGGTGTATCATATACATTTCCTCGAAATGCACATTGTTAGCCAGGCACTGCGAGGGGGCGCAATGCTCGATATAGAGGGAGTGGGGTTGGAGCAGCAACCGTTGTTGGCGTAGCTTTAGGCGCCTGTGCGCCCTCAACCCGCCTCCCCGTTGCATCCAACTTCAATATCATTTCCCCGGGAGGTTTATTGGCCCAAGGGAACCTATCATGTACACATAAATGGCCATCCATTTTGTTTCTCTGCAAGCAGTATTTCACATGTTTTGTTTTAGACCTAAGCATTATATATCGATGTTTATATTATGCACATGTTTTGACAAGCGGTTTATATTTGTTTGGATTGAGGTGCCATCATAGCAGCGAAACACGAAGCTGACATAGAAATCACATGAGATTGTAGGAAGTGGGTAGCACTTAAGTTTTTCACAATATATCTTGTCTCACAACTTAAAATTTGCCGGGTATATGTGTTAGTCTAGATGGGCATACATCCATGTATGCATTTTCTAGCACATCCTTTAAGCTTCCAATAAAAACGTCTGAAATTATTATTTGCTTTGGGCCTTCTCATAGCACATAATATCACTTCACCAATAGTTCTTGGAAACAAGCACCCAACAACAAATACTACAGTCCCAACTTAGCTTGTGCCGCCCCCACCCCCCTCCCGTGTCAACCTAAGACCCCCTACCAGATATCTGCACAATACTAAATGTACTGGTACTCAAGTGTGCAGGCTTATAATGTCACATTTGATGGAGTTGAAATAATCAATTATTAGTGACGGCGGACGGAACAAATAGTGATTTCTATTTAATTGATGTTAGTTGTATTTTGTATATTAGAAAAGTCTATATCGCGCACACTGATCTACCTAGGCAATGTAAGTCACAATTCACATATGCGGGTCTCAACTGGCTGCCTCCCTGCTCTTTCGTGTAAGTAAAAATAGGGGATGGAGGCTCTTGTGGGGTAAAGTTGCTAAAGTACCCCACGCCCTTAACAAATATAATCCACTAAATACATTTTGGTAAATTTTGGAAATAGTAATCCCAGATACCTAAGGAATAAGAAAACAGGTTGGACTACTATTGCAATTTGTTTTGGATAAATCCCTAGGTAGCCCGGACAAATGTACACGCTAGACGCCTATGTGATACATGTGTGTTTACTAAAAGCTTGCCCGCCCATTCCGGTCGGGAACCGAGCATGCGCGCTGCGCGACTGCGCCCTGAGCTAAAAATAGCTTAACCCACTAATTCAGACAGCTGCTATTGACATTTACCTAATTGTGGTCAATATATTTCCGCCATTGTCCATATGTCTTCACGCTTTAGTAGGTAAATTATATTAGAGGAAGCCGCCAGTCTGGCCTCTAATGCTACCTTGCCGATTCATATGATACCCAAGTGTCTATCTTTCAATTTACAGAATTTTCCGTCCTGTCTGCAGCTCACAAAAAAATTTAGAAGTGACCGCCAGCCACGATTTCGCCGTTTAACCAGGTGGCAACACATTTTGGAGACCGAGATTGACCAATCAGGAGGCGATACTCTAATTACATTCAAACCGGAAATGACGCCTACTATGTCAGCAAAGCAAGAGCGCGTGATTATCGTCAATATAAATAACTTCAATCATGGCCTTTTGACAATCGTCGCAAGACGTATATCAATTTGTTTGGATGCCATTTTCCATGAAACACTATGATCATGATCTGCTGCGATTCATCCGGAAATCGCAGCCCCGATCTCTCGTTTCACGCGTTCCCACGGAAGGGTACCTCCACTGTGAAGATATCCCTTCGCGAGATAACTTTCAGTTATCACATAAGGCGGTGCCACATGAAGGGTCACAATATATGTAACTTGCTCCGGCAAAATGGCGCGCTGCTCGACATTGAAGGGGGGGGCGTTGCCATTTTGCTTCCTTACCAGTCGGCCGAAAGGAAGCGTTAACAATCACAAATTTACTTTTAAGATGTAAACGTTTAGATTAGGTTGGACAGCCGCTTTAACATAACGGGGGGGGGGGGGGGGGAGGGAGTTTAAAAAATGGGTGGTGCGCACCGAAAATAAAGTGCATTTTTTGCACCGGCTTACCAGATGGGTGGATGAGGTGCGGGGGCGGGGTGAGGGTGAGAGTCCCGACCCACTACATACCCTGCATCCAGCAGTGAGGAACGATGGCAGATTTGATGGCAGATACTGTGACGCGGATATACTACCATGCCCCTCCCCTCGAGAGCGTTGCCTGTCCGAGCGGTCACTCCGTTACACGGCTCTTAGCCAGTTTCCCGTTCGCCGGGTCTTCCAGGGGAACGCGCCGAGTCCTGCGCTCTCTCAGGACTGGCTGGGTGGTGTCCGGATCGGCGAAGTGCGTAGGGTTGTGTCGGAGTAAGGTAGTGGCCCAGAAGGGACAGAAATGGCATCGCGCGAGTGTGTCCAGTCTTAGCCAATCAGAAGCCAGGGATACTCTCGTTATCGGGAGTGCCATTGTACCCGCGCCAGCCCGCCAGTGCTGTCCGGCACAATTAATTATCATCAGCTAAGTTGCCGTTACTCTTCAACAAATATAATTATTACAAATAATTCTCCATATGATATCAAGACAAGAATAAAGATCCTACAGACCGCTGCCTGGTGTGTTGTGGGTTTGTTGAGGAGACCGCACTAGAAGACCGACAATAAGCCTGAGAGAGATAACATCATTATTTGTTATATATTATAATTATCTGCTCTATAATTGACCAACCCAAAGTTAAGCTCACGTACGTAAGGTCACAATACCCCCTTGGAAACATCTGATTTGCTAATACCATATGCGATACAACATTGTTTGTAAAGGTAAATGGCCCTGGAATATATTGGCCAAGTGAGTAAGAATTATAAGTGAATTGCGCCTAGATACTTCTGCCCCGCGCACTCCCCCCCACCCCACCCACCCCCCATCCCCCATCTCCTAGTGTCCCCCTCGACTGAACAGGGTTGCGTAGAGACCATATAAGTCACTCGAGAAATACATATGGGGCTAGCGAGGATAGCTGTCACGATCCAAGAAATGAATGTCTTCGGTGCATATACCATCCCCGATAGACCCAACCCAAGGCCCTGTCATGGTTCGATTCTCCCATACATAAATCGACTCGGCCTTGGCGGGGGGCGGAGGGGGGGGGGGTAGCGATGCATGCCCGCCCCTCCCCTACACTCCAACATCCTTCAGCCCAGCGAATAAGCCAGCCGCGAGGGCCTGGCCACACCCCATTGCACCCCACACCACAATGTTGCTGTCTCAGTGCGCCTCGGGGGTGAGGTACGGGTGTGTGGGGGGGGGGCCGCAAGGTTCTCTAGCGACACTCTTCGGGGATTTTCAGACCCCCTTCCCCTCCCCCTCCCTCTACCTAGGTACCAGCCATCCCCTCCTCACCCCCTACAAAACCTCGTATAAGGTTTATATGTAGCGGGCGGAGCCGGTGGGGAGGGGGGGGGGGGTTAGTACAATCACTGGGCCATGTCGACGTCAGGTATGTTACTTTATTAAGTGGCTTCCCTTTACATAGTTTTCGCAACCAGTTCCACCTTCGTTATTCCAGCGGCTCGCCCACTGACCCTGCTGTTCATCGCCGTGCCACCCTCGGGTTCACACCCCTTCAGACAGACACCCCAAATGGCAAACATGTCGACAGTGTGGATATAAATACATATTCATTGCTTCGGGAACGGCCCATGTGTTTTTACGCACTTTCTTCTGCCGTGCTTACTCACAGTAATATTTTCCGGACGCATATTGTTTGTACTATACAACAAAATGGATCATAATCCGTATGAGGTAAGTTGTGAATTCAGCCTACTAGTGTGACATGAAAATAACAAAGTTTGGTTCTCACTACAAAGTAACATTCAGACGGGATGAGGGGAGTTAAATGACAGAACATGTAATAGGATTATGAATTGTGCTATTTATAGATGTGTATGCGATAGGGTACACAACATCAGCATCAAGTATTACAGGGATAATGCCAAAGCTCAGTTTATTAAACCGCCGGAGTAAGCTCACCACCAAACCATTTCAACACCATTTATGTCTATTGTAAATATGATGCCATTAGATGTTTCTTATATATAACAAGGCCTTGCTAGAACTTGCTCCGAAATCACATAAATACTGCAAGGCTACAGAAGTTATCAATATCTTGCCCACATTGATTTGAATAATGTTGCCAAGAAGCAAATTTAAAGAAGGTAACACGCTCATAAACCAATAGTTCAAATATTTTGTGGAACTATCATCTTAACAAAACCAAAAAAAATGCTTTTGAGTAATTATATCTTATCACAAACGAAGGTCATATCACACACGAAACACAACTGAGAGCCTAACGCCAAGTGGATTGCTGGTTCGAGCCCCTGTGTGGTCGCAGGATAAAGATCCCTTGTCCTTCTTCGCCAAAAGTGGTTAAAGTGTCCTGAATGGTGTATGCCTCCTTGGGCCGCTGGATGTCTGGGCCGCTGGACATTTAGGCCGCTAGGGAGGGGTGGAGGGTAGGGGGCGGGGTGGGTAGGGGGAGGGGGTTGCGTTGGTGCGTGGGGTACGGTGTGGGGGGTTTGGTGGTCATGTTTGAAGGGGTTGAGGCATGCCCAGGTCGCATGGGGATTACGATAGACGACGGCTGGGTGTTAAGCACTGAGCCGCGGGGCTGTTTGTTATTCAGTCGTTAATTGGCTTCAAAAAACATCGCGGACACCTGTATGCGCTATATACCCTGTATTTTCTTCAACACATTGAACGGATTCAACACATATGTACATCTACGGGGTCACCCGGAGTCCCTCCATCTGTGTGGCGTCACCGACCAGGGGTCCCTCCATCACCAGGGACGCCAGGGACCGGCAGCATCCGGGGCGTTACCGGCGTCAGGGACGTCAGCGTCACCGGCGTCAGGGACGGCCGCGTCAGCGTCACCGGCGTCAGGGACGGCCGCGTCAGCGGCGGGGACACGGCGTCGGGCCTGCCGGGGCCCAGTGAGCTGGCTGCCGGCCCTGAGAAGTGATACGGGGTCACGCTTCCCGGCCACATACGCCGCCCACAGTGCCTGCAGGCGTTCGTCGGTGGTCGCGGCCCCGGCCCGCCTCTGGCGGATGCGTTCCTCCCGCCACACGAACTCCACTCCGACCTCCACCATCTTGGCCTCTGCTAGGATGAGGTCAGACAGGAGGAAGATCAAGAGTGATGCGTGGCGTCCTCGGGTGTTGAGGCGGTTGTGCCACCCCTCGACGTCATTATTGGTTCGTACGTCCAGCTGGAATACGGACCATGCGTCGGGGGTGAACACTCGCCCCTCCACCCAAGTCTCGCGAATGTAACCGAACAGCTCGCGCAGAGCCTCCCGGGTCGCTTGTGGCAAAGTGTCGCGTAAATAGGCGTTTATTTGCATCAATTTGTACGTGCTCCCGTATTTTTGCAACCAACCAACCGCACTACCCCACGACACTCC
>OZ025256.1:16206937-16310030 GCA_964019135.1 Arenicola marina | reverse complement strand
ACGTGTACTGTGGAGATTTCATCAAGTGCTTCGCACCCGACGCTTCTTTCAGTGGCAAGCTGAATTTTCAGTCTTTCCTATATATATATATTGGTCATTAAAGTGCTCCTCCCCACCCCCCCCCCCCCCCTCTCCCCGCGCCGTGGTAAATCTTTGCTCGCATAATGAATTCTCCTTTGTTTTTCCTTATCTTTAGTGGATTAAGCTATCTTTCAACATGTGGCTATAATTTCAATTTTCAATGAGTTCCTCTGCATAGGCGTAGGAAGATTGTTGCGATTGGGGGAAGGGCGGGGGGGCGAATGCCATGCAGAATGGCCGAACGGCATAACGGCCGAGCCGCTCTCACCACCCCCTACCATGGGTGGAGGGGTGGTGGGGGGGTCGTCGAGCCGCCCGCCAGCAGATTAGTCTGCGCCTCGACGATTGGCTTGGTGTCGGCTTCGGCATCGGCTGGGGGATGGGGGGGGGGGGTCTGGCTCGGGGTGGATGAAGCTGGCGATTGGTGTCAATTGTGTTTGTGTTGCTGGCTGCTGGGTGTATATGGGTGAAGGGGCGGGGATGGGACCAATATTTACTGATTTTTTAGGAAAAATCTTCACGGCCGGGCCACTAAAGCAATCACTAAATGTTGGGGAATTGTCCACGGCCCCGTAACGAGCATGGATAACGTTCACGCGGCCCGTAATGAGCATTGATAACGCGGAATTTGCACGCGGCCCGAAACATTTTTCACACGAAAAACTCAGCTTCATTCATTCCGATTTTACGCGATTTCATTTTCGTGGCTTTCTCAACGGCCATTTAATTTTTGATTGGTATTATAGGAATCCACAACACATGTGTAGTGGCCTTTGATAACAACTTATAACTTTTTGTGAATCCTAATTCACGAGGCCCCAATTCTGATTTTAGCAATCAGCAACAGCGGCCTTTGATAACAACTTGTGAAGCCTCGGCTTCTGGTCGGTACGGTAACATATATATATATATAATACTAGCCGCCCCGCTCGCTCCGCTCGCGGGACGTCGACCTAGCGTTCGTACTAATAAGCGAAAGAAATAACAGTATGACTATTTTGTTTGTACAGAATACTCAAATTGCGGCTAAAGCACGCTAATTAAACGAATATCAGTCCAGTAACACTAAGGCCCAAGCTCATACATTGATTGAGTAAAGAAAAGGGGTTGAGTAAAAAAAGGGGCTGTTCCCGCCCGTTGTTCGTCATTTAACGTGCCTTCAGTGGAAAAAATTTGCTACTCATGGGAAGTTGTGGACGCGAGACAGTACGGGATTTGTTTGTTTTGATGACGGTTCGGGCGATAAGGCGTTGGGAGAAATGTTATTACTGTTGGCACCAAGCCAGGTTGCCCGCCGCAGGCATGGTCGCGGGATAAGGTGATAAGCACCCAGCGGTTGTGTTGACACATGCGATAGCTTTGACACATCTAAGAGCGGCGGCTGGATTTTAATAGGTTCAAGGCGGCTAGGTTCAAGGCGGCTGCTGATGTCAATGGGCTCTTGCATGCCGCGGCATAGTGGGACAGACAGCTTCATTTTATTAGTATAGATATTATTAAATCTGTATAAGTTTCCGTTATCTTTCGCTGCATAAACCAACTGACACACCAAATTTCCGCGTTATCATTGCTTATTATTATTGAGTAATGAAAATCGCGTGAAATCAGAATGAATGAAGCTGAGTTTCCGTGTGAAAAATGTTTCGGGCCGCGTGCAAATTCCGCGTTATCAATGCTCATTACGGGCCGCGTGAACGTTATCCATGCTCGTTACGGGGCCGTTGACAATTCCCCAACATTTAGTGATTGCTTTAGTGGCCCGGCCGTGAAGATTTCTCCTAAAAAATCAGTAAATATTGGTCCCATCCCCGCCCCTTCACCCATACACACCCAGCAGCCAGCAACACAAACACAATTGACACCAAGCGCCAGCTTCATCCACCCCGAGCCAGACCCCCCCCCCCCCATCCCCCAGCCGATGCCGAAGCCGACACCAAGCCAGTCGTCGAGGCGCAGACTAATCTGCTGGCGGGCGGCTCGACGACCCCCCCACCACCCCTCCACCCATGGTAGGGGGTGGTGAGAGCGGCTCGGCCGTTATGCCGTTCGGCCATTCTGCATGGCATTCAGAAGTGATACGGGGTCACGCTTCCCGGCCACATACGCCGCCCACAGTGCCTGCAGGCGTTCGTCGGTGGTCGCGGCACCGGCCCGCCTCTGGCGGATGCGTTCCTCCCGCCACACGAACTCCACTCCGACCTCCACCATCTTGGCCTCTGCTAGGATGAGGTCAGACAGGAAGAAGATCGAGAGTGATGCGTGGCGTCCTCGGGTGTTGAGGCGGTTGTGCCACCCCTCGACGTCATTATTGGTTCGTACGTCCAGCTGGAATGCGGACCATGCGTCGGGGGTGAACACTCGCCCCTCCACCCAAGTCTCGCGAATGTAACCGAACAGCTCGCGCAGAGCCTCCCGGGTCGCTTGTGGCAAAGTGTCGCGTAAATAGGCGTTTATTTGCATCAATTTGTACGTGCTCCCGTATTTTTGCAACCAACCAACCGCACTACCCCACGACACTCCCCCACGCTAGGATCGACGTCACCCGCTGTACTGCTATATAATATAGCAGGTAAGGGATATTGGTTCGCCACAAGTTCACTGGACCGTAATTCCACGGTGGGCCGACACAGTATTATCGCCCATGAATCTGGTATCGACCTACGAACTCGAACAAGCGTTTGGAACACGCATTGCACAACCCGTGATCGAAACGAAATCATCACCATCCTACGCTTTATTTTTTCGGCTAATTCGAAATTCGATGTGCTATACATAAGATATTTCGACTGGCCGGAGACATGGCTCCTGCCCCTTTGACCCTCTCCATTGTCACAACATAAACTACTTGAAGCTCTCGACTCTACTCTTAAACCAGCCAACCAACTTAAGTACGTTGGATTTCATGTCGTAGTTCACGTTTATCCATACTATGGTCCCCGCTCCCAGAAGATATGGGTAACTTACCCACGTATATTCAGAAACAAATAAATTTAAATAACTTACACTTTATGATGGTTATAGTTCCAAAGTAACCGTTCGGTACTCGGATCTTCACTATAAATTGCTCATGTTTGACTAATATATTTTACTGCCATTCCTATATACTCTGGGCCCGATGACCGTCAATTCTCAATAAACTCACGAACATATAGCCACCAACTTACGTATCTTTCGTATTACGGATGCTCATCACGCATTGATTCCACCTACTCGAAATTGCGGCGCATGAAATGAAAAGTTTGTCTTAGGCAGCCATTGCGTATTTTAAAGTTAAATTCGTATCTAGACAAACAAATGGGGATAGATCAGACTACAAGAGTCTTTCGTTTATGTCTATGATTATGCATGCATTTTATATAGGTATAACTCAGTGTTACCCGAAGGGGAGATAGGAAGGGGTTCCCATGTAGTAGACCTTTCGTGATATATAGCTCAACGTTACCTATTAGAACGTGATATCGTATTTTCCCTTTGAATCGGGATTACGATTTAATTATCCTGTTGAAGCGATAATGAATTGCTATTAACTCGACCCCCCCCCCTCTCCCCCGTCCTCCTAGCCTCCCACCGTCTGCCATGCCCTTTACAATCATTGGTGACATACGAAGTGTTCATATCGAGTGTTAAGCCCTCTCGCGGCCACAACAAACCAAGGCCACACACTGTCGGCCGTGTTCTTCCAAGATCAAAGCAAACCGCGCCTTCACACCGAAAAAAAACATTTACACACAGTCTGCTGTGCCTTCTGGTGATTATGACAACCAAATATTCACATCGTATTTCAAAGCCTACCTCGGTCATGATAAACCAAGCATTCACGTCGTCTGCAAAAATCCTATGAAGCTCATGACAAATCAGGCCTTCATATTGTTTGCCAAGCCATCCGACGGTCCTTGCAAACCGATCATTCAGATCGTCTGGCATGCCTGCTCACGCTCACGACAAATCATGCTTTCACATCGTCTACCACTCCCTCTGACGTTCATGACAGACTAAGCATTCACACCGTCTGCCAACCACTCTCACAGTCATGACAAACCAAACATTGACATCGTCTGCCATGGCCAGTCACGGTCATGACAAGGAAAACATGAACACCTTCTGCCAAGCATTCTCCCGTTAATGACAGACCAAGTATTCACATAGTCTGCCATTCCGTCTCAAGGCTATGACAAAACGAATCATCCACACCATCTGCTAAGCTTTCTCACTGTCATGACAAGCGAAGCATTCGCATCGTCTGCAAAGTCCTTTCACTGTCGTGACAAATCAGTCATTCACATCGTCTGCCATGCCCTCCCATGGTCATTGACAATCAATTATTCACACCGTCTGCCAATCCCGCTCCTGATAAAGACAAATCAATCTTTCCCATCGTCTGCCATGCCTTATCATTTTCATAAGCGTATATTTATAGGGCTATATCTGGGGGGGGGGGGGGGCTTCTGCGGCCTCACTAGACGGTGGGTCTGGTGGCGCGTAGCATCCAACTTACGATTACTTGTTAAGCAAAATATATTGTTTCTGCGATATCTGAAGCAAATAATATGGATAGGTGCTACCTAAAAAATGCGAGCGTATATTTATTCATTCAGATATTCCGAGGGGATCTAGATTAATATTCAAAATTAATCTCACTTCGGCTTGCCATGAAGCATATCTTTGGCGGGATGACGTATACCATACACGTGCTTGTGGCATATCATTCGGTTGCGTAGGAACTCCCATTGTGACGTCATGTTTATGACATTTTGACGTCACAACTACTCACTATGACAGCAGCCGATGGGCGGTCACCAAGAGCGCTCTGCTTGGCAACAGACATAAAATAACCTTAATTTGAAGTATACATCCAGTGTTAACATTGAATAATTTATTTGTTAATTTTTTGGGGCAGCTGATTTAATTATTAAAGACATGACATAATAGGCTTCGACCTCTCTTTGCCTGCATATATTTATGTACAGCTGATATTTACTTCGAATCCGAAAACATCTCATGGGGGTTGTTACGCGAAATGAAAGTCCTAAGCATATGCTTGAAATGGACTTGAAATATGCATGCATGTTACCTTATTAGCTCGCTTGCGCTCGCTATTACTGTCCCCTTTTGAAATCGTATTCTTTCATTGTAGCATCAAATGGAAATGTTTTAATTGGCGTGAAATAGCTGTAGAAGTAACTTTAATATAAATCAATTCAATGATAATGATAATATTAGTTTAAGTATTATAATGAAAATAATGCAAATTACAATACAAGTAATAATATTACAACTGTTATGCATGTGCTTCTGTATCTTCATATGTCGCCCGCAGTATCCAGGGACTGGAACTTACGCCAAACCTGGATACGTCTGGTACGAGTATCTGGATCCCAGGACGCGGTGGGGCTCCAAGGCAGTGCGGCAGAGTCCTGCATACTATGACACGAACTCCATCCCCTACCGAGGAACAAAGTGAGTCTAAGGGATCGGGAAGGGGTCGGGGGAGGGAGTGGCGCAGTGTCCAGTGTCGATTTTTGTTCAAAGTTCTCTGTGTCGAATATAGACTTTTTACGACATTCCGTGTCGCTTTATTTTATTTTTTTCAGTTCACTCTCGTTTTTTTCTGATATGCCACAATCTGTGTCGATGTCGTTTTTTCAGATATTCAGTGTCGGAATTTGGGGGTCAATGACGAATGTGGTGGGAGGGTTATATTGTGCCTAGGCCATATCGGTGTTAATGTAGTGGGAGGGTTATATTGTGCCTAGGCCATATCGGTGTTAATGTGGTGGGAGGGTTATATTGTGCCTAGGCCATATCGGTGTTAATGTGGTGGGAGGGTTATATTGTACCTAGGCCATATCGGTGTTAATGTGGTGGGAGGGTTATATTGTGCCTAGGCCATATCGGTGTTAATGTGGTGGGAGGGTTATATTGTGCCTAGGCCATATCGGTGTTAATGTGGTGGGAGGGTTATATTGTGCCTAGGCCATATCGGTGTTAATGTGGTGGGAGGGTTATATTGTGCCTAGGTCATATCGGTGTTAATGTGGTGGGAGGGTTATATTGTGCCTAGGCCATATCGGTGTTAATGTGGTGGGAGGGTTATATTGTGCCTAGGCCATATCGGTGTTAATGTGGTGGGAGGGTTATATTGTGCCTAGGCCATATCGGTGTTAATGTGGTGGGAGGGTTATATTGTGCCTAGGCCATATCGGTGTTAATGTGGTGGGAGGGTTATATTGCGAGTAGGCCATATCGGTGTTAATGTGGTGGGAGGGTTATATTGTGCCTAGGCCATATCGGTGTTAATGTGGTGGGAGGGTTATATTGTGCCTAGGCCATATCGGTGTTAATGTGGTGGGAGGGTTATATTGTGCCTAGGCCATATCGGTGTTTTGTAAAACAGTTCTGGTTGGGAGAATAAGGCGATGACAAAAAAAACTGTGTGGCAAGTTGCAGAAGTAAGTAAATAGAAGTTGACAGTAGGTTATCGATGGTTGTGTTATGTTTTGGAAGTTTGTATACGTTTTGGAAGTTTGTGGTGGGTTACTGATGTGTGTTGTATGTTTTAGGAGTTTGAGGTACGTTTTGGAAGTTTTTTGGCGGGTCTTGGAAATTTGTGAGAGATTTTAAATGTTTAGGTTTAGGAAGTTCTAGGTTGGTATGAGAAGTTAGTGACAGGTTGTAGATGTTTGTGGTATACTACTGATGTGTGTATTATGTTTGAGAAATTTGAAGTACATTTTGGAAGTTTGTAGTACGTTTTATGGAACGTTTTAGCAGCTTGTGTCAGGTTATAGAACTGCATAGCATGCTTTATTAGTTGTTACGTTTTAGAAGTTGATGCACGTGTCACGTTATAACAGTTTGTGATACATTACAAATTAACAACAATGTGGTTGGATGTCAAAGAAGCTTGAACTAAGTTACGTAAGTTTGTGGTACGTTATATAAGTTTGTGGCACGCTAAACACGTGCGCTACAGTGCGTACAGTGCAAGGGGTAATAATAAAGTGAGGTATTTTTAGCGACGTCAGTGATCTGTCGGTCATAGAAATCCGATCCTCGAGTGCAGCATTAAAGCGAGGATCCGCCTACCACACCCTCACTAGGCCTACCGTCACCCTCCCTGCCTTAGCCGTATCTAGGGCCTCTCACCCAGCGCGCTGCCACCTTCACCCTCCCTGTCTCAGCCGTATCTAAGGCCTCTCACCCAGCGCGCTGCCACCTTCACCCTCCCTGCCTCAGCCGTATCTAGGGCCTCTCATCCACCGTAATCTTTGGCCAGGCGTGATGTATGGTTCTAAAGCTCGGGTCTGAACGAGGCGCAGCAGTCAACTTTATGTACCACTGTTATGTTGGGCATGCTATATTATCTCAACTGTATACAAAAAAATGTCGAAAATTTAATGTTATAGCGAACCGAAAAAATGAATTCACTGAATAAGGCCAAACTATACCCAGTTGAATAAAATTCCTTTTGCTCCTTGTGCAGTATATGTAAGGGAAATACTGTTACATAGGCTGCAGTCTCCTTAACATACAGAGGAGCTGGCCTGGTAGTTCAGTGAGTTAGAGCGCTCGCATTGATGGCTCTGGCCACCTGGGAGCCTAACGGCACGTGGATCAGTGGTTCGCGCCTCGCTGTGGCCATGTCTGTGTGGTCGCAAGATAAAGATGCCATGTCTTTCTTCGTAAAGAGTAGGGGGTTACCCCCGGGGACATGGCTCCACTCTCCCTTGCTTCTCCCATATGACGCGATAATAAGGGTAGTTAAAGCGTCCTGAATATACCACTAACCTTAACATAAGCACTTGTCCCACAGTGCAAGGCCACAAACAGACGGCATACACCTCACCGTATGTATATGGCCTTTTTAAGTTCTTTGTCAGTGTCATTCTCCGACCACCACCACCACCCACCCCCCCTCTTTTCTCTCGCTGCTGTCCCCCGTTATCGCTGCCCCCTCCGCCCCCCCCCCCCCTCCATACTGCTCCCCTCTCCCTGTGCCCGCCCCCAACCCCAGGACCTGCGCCGGCTGAAGTCAAGGTCAGACCTGTATTGTACCAGACTGTACCATGCACACGTACCAGCGTGTCTGGAATGAGCACCTTGTAATTTACCCTGACTTACCCCCTGGGTGGCAGGGTCTGTTGTGACCCCATTACCACCAACCAGTATGTGTACTTACTATATATAGATCTGATTATACCTTATACGTGAATATACCCTTGTTTATATCGTTTTCGGGCAGCTTTTGTCGTTCTTGTGTTACTCAAACGACAATAGTAGTAGAGTCGACCCTCATCGAATGTAACTTTCCTTGGGGGTAACGTTTCTTGGGGGTAACGCTTTTGCGGGCGCGCATGCGCGTCGGTCTCCCATCGCCACCTGGCGCGTCAAGGGCACCCCCCCCCCCAGCCCTCCGGTCCCCAAATGTATCTTCTATACCCACCACCCTTCCCGTAAACTACCCCTCCCCAAGCAAAAGTCCTCACCACCATGACCCCCACCCCTGTTCACGCCCCCCCCACCTCATCCACTGCCCCCCCCCTCCCACTCAACTAGCTAGACGCCTTACTACACCCTCCCAACCATGATAGTGAACGGTATTTCACAATCACCGAGTGACGTCATGGATGAGTCATCGCGGGTTAACTGCAAGGACAGTAGTTTCATAATTATCTTGTCAAATCAGTCGCCCTCTCTCAGCCCCGATACCCCTTTCTCCCCCTTCCTCCTAGTCCGACCGTTATCCCTACACCTATAGCTGCCACGGGAGGAGCGGTTAGGGAAGACAATTAATACCTGACAGCTGGTTGCTTATGTTGTAGAGGTCAACCCATTCACCTTTCTGGTCGACGTATTAATTGCTTGCAGATGAAAAACTACCTGAGGAGGAGAGCATACAGGCACTTATTAGTATTGAAATAACAGACTGACTCATCAAACAACTCTCAGTACTCTTTTCTCTCACAATAAGAGGGCGCCAACTCCCTGCTCCTCATCCACCGACCAACTCCCGATATTACTGCCCCCGCCCCTCCCTCGCCGAAAGCCGATCCCCTCCTACCCTCACCCAACCATGACGGTGAACGGTACTCACAATCATGTAGTGACGTTAAGATGTGTCATAGGCAGATAATAGGACAGCAGTTCTATATTTATCTTGTAAAATTAGTCGCCCTCCCTCAGCCCCTTTTCCCCCTCCTTCAGCCCCTTTCCCCCTCCCTCAGCCCCTTTTCCCCCTCCCTCAGCCCCTTTTCCCCCTCCCTCCTAGTCCGACCGTTTTTCCTACACCTCTTCCGCATTCACCGCGTTCACCGCGTCCCACCCCAATTTAGCATGTCGCCCTCCGGTACTACCACCTATGAGTGAGGGACGTACTCTAGCCGCCCACCCGCCTCCCCCACGCCCGCACCCCAAGGACACCAATACATTAATTTGAGAGGCTACCCAGACCAGTGGAGTCACCGAAGCGTGTCGCGACGGAAAGCCAGTACTAGTCACCACTGAGCGTGTTGAGCCTTAGTAGAACATTTTCTGTCATAAATCTGTCATCACTACATAAACCAGTTATCTCTTAGCGTGGACAAACCGCATGTTATATTACAACAATTGAACCGGTTATTTACATCTTACTGGTCTGATCATATGCTAGCTGAACTAAAACTCCTCTACGTAATTTATAATTCGATGCATCAACTTGTGTTGCATTCGTTATTTCGCATTAGTTCGTTCTCAAATAACTCATTACATATGTTCACCTGTTCAATAGTTATATGCGTGTCGTTTGTTTTCACGCGTGACTAAACACATAGATTATGTTAACGAGACATATCGCGTGTTATTTACTTAAACACTTTACGATTGTGTTATTGTAGTGCAAACCCAGTTTACAATATTTGCTTTGTAAATGATCTATGCACGACGAAGTATTCTACACATCAATCACGTCATACGTGTAAATGTATGGTTCACATTTAGTATTCACTTGAAATATATGATATAAGTTATTACATTCTTCTGTCGTTCGCTGTATATGCGTATTAAAATTCCACCATGATTGAATCATTTATTGTACAATCTATCTAAGGCAGGGTTTATACTTGCCTTGCGCAATAGTTCATTCGCTGAAATAAAGTCATAGTACATGTTGTATTAAACAAATCACTCGTTATTCACACGTGCATACTGGTTTTATATGTTAACCAACCCGAAATTCATTCGCCCAATTTGGGGATACCCGTGTAACATGGTTAACATTTAATGCACATTTGAAATGCCTTTCATACAAGTTCTTATTTCCTTTTGTAGTTCAACGTATATTGGTATAGAACGCCACCATGGTTGAAACATTTATTGTACTAAACCTATTATCACAACATAAAGCGGGGCTTATACTTACATTGCGCAACATTTGACTTCACTTGTTATCCACACCTAACTATTTTGATCATATGATAATTAAGCAATGTTCCCATCACGTATTTTTTATACTATTTCCCTAACTTACGTCACGCATATGATTTCATATTAGTTCTGTAACAAATGACATTATATATGCACTTAGGTTCTCTACCGATACAAATGTATACGTGTAATGCTTCTCTTCACACTTGTGTTACCACATCTCATAACAGCGACAACTATAACAAGTATTTACTCAATCGTTTTTTTGTTTGGTTAACGATAGTGTAAATCCGCGTTGCATCCCTTGCTCTACAAGAAATATATGGGACCAAACATTCCGCACATCAATCGTCAGACACGTGCAAAATGGATCGCATTTAATGTTCACTTCAAAGGTTTTACATAAACAGTATTACCTTCTTCTGTCGTTCGCTGTATGTTGATATATATCTTCGAAATAATTGAAACAGTTATTTTACTAAACCTGTCATCACTAAAGGAAGCAGAGCTTATCTCTACAAATATATTGCTAACTGAAAACAAAATCATATAACAGAGTTCATTAAACATATCACTCGCTGTTCATACCTAACTACTCTGATTATATCTTAATTTAACAGAAACTCCTTCCTGTAAGTTATTATCTGGCTTCCCAACTTGCACTACGCAAGTTATGTCTCATTGGATCTTAAACAAATTACGCATTACATTTCCACCTTGTTTCTCGGGCAGTATACAATATTCATACACGAAAGTTTTCCATTTCTTCCGTTGTTTGTTGTAGGTTGATCAAAAACTTTAACTTAATGGAATTTTTATTTTACTAAACCTATCATTGTTACATTAAGCACCGCTTACTTGCCATGTATTATCGGAAAAAAAAACGTAAGACTACATGTTACATTAAACATGTTTTTTTTCCGTTCTACGTTCACTGATCATACCGTTTCTTTTCACATTTGTCCCAACATATATTATAACCACGACACCTATACAGCGGGTTATTCTCTTACAATTGGTAACTGCAGTGCAATCCAAATTTACACCACTTGCTTCGCAAAAGATCTATGTTCCGCCAAACACGTCATACATCAATCGTGACACACATGCAGAATGGTTCACATAAAATGTCTACTTGAATGTCATACATAAAAGTTGTTACTTTATTCCATAGTTCATTGTACTCTGATACATAGCTTTAACATAGTTGAAACAATCTTTTACATCATCATTACATAAACCCAAGCTTACTGGTATTGAGTCCCGAAATGTACAATATACCCTTGTATCCGTTTTATCATTGCCTACCGGTTCCACGAGTGTTACATAAATGCGCAAACATGACATATGAAACACTGAATACATAAACTTATATTTTTCTTCACGGTTGTCTTTCCCGATTGTGACGTAAACTTGATGACATATAAAAGATAAAACATGTAGAATGCTATTCATACATTTCATAATTGTCAAATGAGCTGCCCGTATGTAACACATAACTATTTCTTGATGACATGAAAAATAATACTTGAAAAATACTTTCGTATTCGATTTGTTAATTATATTTTATTGCCTAAGTATTTCCCATTTGATCTTTAAAAAATTACACATTACATTACTGCTAGAGACTCTGCCGGTACAACAGCTATACATTAAAGCCATTACTTTCGTTCACTGTATTCTGATAAATATTTTCACTCATCATTCAAAACTAACTACACTGATCATGCCATTTTCCATATTTGTCTCATCCGAGATGATAACAGTGACACCTATAGCCTGTTATTGTCTTGTTCGTTGGCAAACTGCTGCGCAATCCAAATGTACATCACTTGCTTTGCAAAATGTCTATGTTCCACCAAACATTTTAGTGTAACATGGTTTAAATTTAATGTTCACTTGCAATACATACAAAATTATTACTTTATTTCATAGTTCACCGTTGGATGATACACAACTTCAATATCACCGTTGGATGCTACACAAATTCAATATCATGGAAACATTTTCCATTATTATTACTAAACTCTACATAAACCTAAGCTTCCTTGCATTAAATACCGAAATTTATAGTATACATAAGTATTCTTTGACGGTTGTCTATTAAGTCCCCGAATGTGGCATAAAATAGAAACTTGATGCTATATGAAAGGCTAAACATGCCAAATGTTACCTATATGTTTCACAATTTTCTAATGAGCTACATACATGTTGCACATAACTTATACTTTATGCCATTTGAAACATAAAACTTACATAATACTTCATAGTCGTTTCACTATTGTCTAAGTATTGCCCCGAATGCTACATAGAACATAAACTTGATTGCCTGTGAAGCATCTAATACACAAACTTATATAATAATGCTATAGCTTTACCATTGTGTTGTTCTAGTTATGCGAATGCTGCACAAAATTTAATTCATAATTCAATGAAACATAAAAAAAAAATCCTATTATCATTGCCGTATGTTGCACATAACTGTTTCATATTAAATCAAACGTTACCAATACACCTTAACCATCATAGCACTACCACGCACAGAGGTAACAACACCTCATTCCTCCCTACCCTGATATCATTCATAAAAATAGAGAATGCAAGCATCTAAACTCCGAAAGGGGAACCCCCCTCCACACACCCGCTTCATTTCTTAATATTTATGTCGTTTCTAAAAATAGTGCATACGCGCCCCAACCCCCTCCATCAACCACCCTCTCCTCATCGCCTCAACACTAAAAATAGAGCATGCGTGCATAACCACTCCACCCTCCCCCAAGCGTCCCTCACCATCTGTTTTTCTAACCAAATACAACAATATGGAAAGGTAGGCATGGAAACTTAATTCTCTCTAGCCAACTCAATGTAGGGAGCGGAACAAACCAGTGGTGGGGATCTGACTCATTTTAGCTGTCTTTGGTAGAAATGTTCCGTCAGTAAATGATACTGACTGATACTGATCACACAGCACCCTTACTGTGTGCAAAAACTTCAGTTACCCCGTCATTCGCATTATGGTGGTCTAAGAACGGCCCGCGTGCTTTGTAAAAGGGGATCGAGTATAAACTAACGGGTACATAAATCTCCGACAAACCCTCAAAGTAGTCTGATTAAACACTCAATCCTTTCGAAACGCCCCTTCATCGTAATCTTCAGACTAACTCCATATCTCATCCAACGTACGTGATGCCCGACAAAACTATTAGTTATAAGTAAACCGAGCCTATCACTTCCTATTAAAGACATACATTTAAAAGTACCAACTACACAGAGAAGAATTATAAACGCCAGACCTTATGTTCTCAATCAAAAACGGGGAACTGAATTCAATATTCTTTTTACATTATCGTCCGCTCACCCCCCATCTCGAAATCCGATGAACAGCCAGCTGGGGTGAACTTCGCACACCCCCATTATATCCATCCGCCTCCCCTCACCTTCAAGCCCACAAAAAAGAGACAAGGCTCAACACGCTCAGTGGTGACTAGTACTGGCTTTCCGTCGCGACACGCTTCGGTGACTCCACTGGTCTGGGTGGCCTCTCAAATTAATGTATTGGTGTCCTTGGGGTGCGGGCGTGGGGGAGGCGGGTGGGCGGCTAGAGTACGTCCCTCACTCATAGGTGGTAGTACCGGAGGGGCGACATGCTAAATAGGGGTGGGACGCGGTGAACGCGGTGAATGCGGAAGAGGTGTAGGAAAAACGGTCGGACTAGGAGGGAGGGGGTAAAGGGGCTGAGGGAGGGCGACTAATATTACAAGATCAATATAGAACTGCTGTCCTTGCAGTTATCTGCCTACGGCACATCTTAACGTCACTACATGATTGTGAATACCGTTCACCGTCATGGTTGGGTGAGGGTAGAAGGGGATCGGCTTTCGGCGAGGGAGGGGCGGGGGCAGTAATATCGGGAGTTGGTCGGTGGATAAGGAGCAGGGGGTTGGCGCCCTCTTATTGTGAGAGAAAAGAGTACTGAGAGTTGTTTGATGAGTCAGTCTGTTATTTCAATACTAATAAGTGCCCGTATGCTCTCCTCCTCAGGCAGTTTTTCATCTGCAAGCAATTAATACGTCGACTAGAAAGGTGAATGGGTTGACCTCTACAACATAAGCAACCAGCTGTCAGATATTAATTGCCTTCTCTAACCGCTCCTCCCGTGGCAGCTACAGGTGTAGGGATAACGGTCGGACTAGGAGGAAGGGGGAGAAAGGGGTATCGGGGCTGAGAGAGGGCTACTGATTTGACAAGATAATTATGAAACTACTGTCCTTGCAGTTAACCCGCGATGACTCATCCATGACGTCACTCGGTGATTGTGAAATACCGTTCACTATCATGGTTGGGAGGGTGTAGTAAGGCGTCTAGCTAGTTGAGTGGGAGGGGGGGGCAGTGGATGAGGTGGGGGGGCGTGAACAGGGGTGGGGGTCATGGTGGTGAGGAGTTTTGCTTGGGGAGGGGTAGTTTACGGGAGGGGTGGTGGGTATAGAAGATACATTTGGGGACCGGAGGGCTGGGGGGGGGGGGGTGCCCTTGACGCGCCAGGTGGCGATGGGAGACCGACGCGCATGCGCGCCCGAAAAAACGTTACCCCCAAGAAACGTTACCCCCAAGGAAAGTTACATTCGATGAGGGTCGACTCTACTACTGACAATGCTCTGTGGGTGGGCGTTCGTTGTTTGGGGTGGGGTGGGGGATACCCCCAACCGGGGCTCGGGGGTCAGTTTCTTAACCCCACCCCTCACTCCATTTTCTGAGCACTCAGCCCATTTTATTATACATCTTATGTATGCATCTCACCCCACACCCATCACCACCTCTCCCAACATTTTGTTGAAAAATGTAAAAATGTAACGCTAATACCACATCAGTAGGGGCGGGTTTTATTGAACCAAAGTTCAGTGCCCAGAGGACATGCTTTAGCAACTTATAGTCGTGAGTCATACGTGAGCTATGTTAAACCAATGATTTTAACCATGGACAATCCGGAGTCCTATTCACGAGTAAAGTACAAGATTACATTGCATCATAACGTTACATTATTAGTTAGTTGTGGGAACGATTTTAAATTTTCGGCCAACTACTCTAGCAAACCATGCCAGATAACATTGCAGCATGGCTTCGCTGTTACATTGTCATCAACTTCAGATATCCACACCACGAGATACCAGAAGTCAAGGCTAAGAGTAGCGTCGCATCCCCAGTATGCCTCGCCCTCCTCATCATGCTCCTCATGATTGCCCTGACAGCTGCCATTACGCTGGGCATCCTCTACGTTGGTGAGTCCCCAAAGTTTGTTAATGGCGATCATGAGCTCTTGAAAAACACAATTGTAGCGACAGCGAGGTTTTATGAATAATATTTGGATAAATGATCGAATGGATACAATTAAAAAGTACCCATCAGCATCTGGTCAACTTTCGACATGGGTTTGAGGTTTTGATAATTAAGGCACATTCACCCACTTTTGGACCCATACTTAGGATTTTATCGCTCTCTTTGGAATCATTCTATAGATACCAATGTAACATAGTTCTATATTGTGTCAATTTGAAACTATTTACCGAATTATCGGACCCATACTGTATCTCTGGAGTCAATTATTTACATCATTGAACTAATACCATAGATGCAAATTTAATACGTTCTGCATTTGGCCGGAGTAGGTACCGAAGTATCGAAAATCCTTACTGTACCCTGGGCGTGAATTATTACATGGCGTTGTCACCGATCTGTCTTTTGTCAGAGCAATTGAGAGCGAGTGACGGGGGTGGCGGAGGGGTGACCCCGACCGTTGCCATACCAACGACCACCCTACCCGCCCAGACGGGGGTGCCTATCAGGGGCATCCTGACACTACCCGCTTGGAACTGGCACCAACAGCTGACCGACGCCACCTCACTTATTTATCAGGCATACCAGGATAAAATATGCGCCAAGGTACCATTTATCTACCACTTTACCTATTAAAATCTCTACTTCGAGGGTATTGTAATTTGAGTTAATTAAGAGTAATTGATTGAATGTATTATGCTAATTTGCGACAATGCAAGTTATTACTGTTACCATTATTTATCGTTAACGTGATAACTTATAAATAACATTGTTATTGTTGCTATTATCCTATTATTGTTATGGGTTACTATATATATACATACATACCATCTGAGGCATGGGGTCGTGGTGGCTTTATAACGTGACCACGCCTAAAATTAACTCGGCATTTACAATGATATCACGAACATTTTTTTCGCTTATGAATGGCCAAACTGTGATTCCAGTGTTTGTAAAATAAGAGCAAAAATATCGCTGAAAAACCAGCAAATACTGCCGACAAATACCATAACATGAAGACAGGGGCATCGTGTCAATATAGCTTCATTAGCTGTTTAGAGGCCAGCCTAAGGGTAGGTTCAGGAGAGCGGGGGTGTTCAGCCCCCCCCCCCCCTTTTTTTCAGGAAAAATGCCGTTTTTTAATGCAAAATTTAAGCCGTTTGAGGTGTGAACACCCCCCCCCCGGATAAAAGGGCTATCTGAGGCATCGTGGACGCCGATCACAAGTTTTAATGACCCCCACAGCCCCCCTTTTAAAATTCCAGGATCCGCCCCTACAGCCTATAGCGCGAATAATGTTTCTTACTAACTGTTTGGACTGGCAGGAAATGGCCAAAGTTTACGGGCAATATTCTGAACATAAACTCAGTGGAAGGTGGTTTGGTATTTTGGATGGCGGGTAAAGCTCTCCAGACCAACGGTGAGTTGATATTGATCTCTTTACCAGCTCCTGGAGGCCCTACAAGGCCCGGGACAGAACGTCGGCTGCGTCATTACGTCATTCACGTAAGTAAACTCACCTCCTCTTCCACAACAACAAATCATCCTCCTCCCGAGATTATATCACTAAAAATGCCATCACCAGGCGCAGTATTTTTCTTGAAGGGTATGTATTCTGGAGAAAGGGAATGGCACGATTTAAGATAGTATGAAGGAAATAACCTTTCTTATCCTATTCTATCTTAGCGCACGCAATGCTTAAATACGCTAAGTGTATTATTTAAAATTAATATAATGGGGTACGCGGTTCCAATCACTTAAAGTACGTGGCACCGTCATCGAGGGTTACGCACATAAGCTGTCACTGAGAATATTGCATGTAAATTGGGAATTGATAGCAGGTTATTAAGTAGGTTGCAGGTATATTGGATTTCCTGATACCTTTCTTCTATAGATTTGCAGAATATGTATGTACAATAATAATAATAATAATAATAATAATAATAGCTATTAAGAATAATTTATCGACAATTTATCGCATTTTTCCTTCTTTGTTGTTACACATCCTTAAATAGTACTTAACTAAGGCATAGTTTCTTCCGTGTAACTCCCGCAATCTTAACGCTTACAGACAGGGCAGTGTTATATCCTCGTACGTCGTCGTCGTCCCAGAGGACGGGCGAACACCGGAAGCCACTCGCCTGGCCACCCAGAACGCCATCAGCGGAGTGGTCGCCACGGACGACGACTTGGACTCCAACCAATCAGTGGACACATACGGTAAACACGATAGATTCCAACCAATCAGTGGACTCATACGGTAAACACGATAGATTCCAACCAATCAGTGGACACATACGGTGAACACGATAGATTCAAACCAATCAGGCAACTAGGAACAAATCTGCATATGTAATAGAACAACCTAGAAGCAAGTCGGCACATGTAACGTGGCTCGGAACCAAATCTGAATAGAATCCCAACGCGCAGTATTGAACCATTGAGTTCTAAGTCCGAGCTGTAAATCTAACATACGGAACTTGCCGAAAGTGCGTCTTGTTTCCTTTGACCCGTGGCGCTAATCCCAATGAACCACAACCAAGTCTAAAGCTGATGCTGCCTCGCGCCAGTTTCACAGTGCTGCTTAAGGACGTTGAGAACATTTGATATACAACATGGAGTGGGGGGGGGGGGCTGTACCTTTTCGGTGGAGGCCAAGTAACGGGTTCGACAAGGGCTACATTTGTTTTGCTGACATGGGGGGGGGGGGCTGCATTTATTTTGTTGTGGTTGTTATGATGGCTAGATTTGCTTTTTTATCTGTGAAATGTATTCCGCTTAATAGGTCAAGGGCAGGCTTGTTTTTCTAATAAAGAGAGGGCATTTTTGTTTTCTGTAAGATGCAATGGAAAATTATTTGAAAACTAAACTCAGTGCCAAAAAACATAGCCCGACCCTTGGATATTAATGGTCTGTCCATGGTGGTATCTCCCCGGGAGGGAGCGGGGCGGGGGGGGGGGGTTGTAGCTAGATGCAACAATGCATAAGGAGGTGCCTCTGGGAGCCCCAAAATCGTACCCACCCAAGTACCAAAAACTCCTTAAAATTAGAACCCATCCACGTACCAGCTGGGAAAGTTGCACGACGTTGGCTGTGACGAAAATCCAACTGCCCCAAATAGGGGACCCAAGCATGTGCAAAAATTGCATAATTTCAGTGGCGCGTCCCCGGCAGTCCATTACCTTGAGATACCAACCACAGGGATGGTATGCGGCAGTTGCTCTGGTTAACCATTCTTGACTGACTTTTTACGAGCTGTGATCTCCTGTCAGCTCAACAGGAACGCTCGAGGCCGCTGAAGCGTTTTACAGGCATTGTTGAAAACTCTGCACTGCGGTTCGCTTCGCTTCTTGCTATCATCTACTTGTCGAACCAAGTCACCCATGCGCAAACGGCGGATTGTTATAGTTGTCATGCTTGAGTTATTTATTGGCCAATTTAAGAGGTCTGGAAGGGGTAAATGGCGACACGCAACACAGGCATATTAAAAAAATTAGACATTCGACATTGACCCCCAAATTCCGACGCTGAGGATCAGAAAAAGCGATATCGACTCAGATAGTTGCATGTTAGACAAAAGCGGCACTGAGTTTACCCAAAGGGCGACACGGGACGTCGAGAAAAATCGACATTTGACACTGAGAACTTAGAAAATTAGACACTGGACACTAGACCACACCACTATTCCACATGGTGCATGCAGCATGCAACACCGATCTTAAAATATTGACCGTTCCTCTTTGGTAGACCGTTAAATTGGTATACTTCATGCGTTTCCTCTATCTTTATCAATGTCTGCTAATTGTATGACATGTTATTTACGTGTGCAACGTGCGTCACATATAGCACATAACATTATGTACAAGATACTGCACAGTTAGTTAGTTCTATTTAACAAACCGAGTGCGAGAAACGAACTATCAAGAAAGCACGCTTTCATCGTTACCCAACATTAGGTTAAATTCTAGCAATGTTGGTCTTACGTATAATTCAGTGTACCAGTTGGTTGGTTGTATATTAAGAACGTTTGACAACTTTGCTACTACTAGTATACCAGTTGGAGAGGCTTGATACCAGCCTCAGATTCATAAGGTCGCTAATCGAGCATTTGTTCATAAAACAAACATATTAATGTACTGTCACTAGCATAGATAATCAGACAATTCCCTGTCCGCGTCCGCGTAATCTTCTTAGAGGAATCATAATAATACATCATGCACTCACACTTTGAAACTTATATTCGTTATCGTCGATCGCTCGCTAGTGGTAGGTCTCACCGGTACTGTATAACACCACACACTGGATGGTGACAAAAAATTAATGCAATAATGCAGAGGGTGGGGGGTGGGGGGGGGGCAAGGGCTATTTCCGCTCATCGGGAATGAGCTTTTCACTTTACCGTGAACTGGGAATGAGGAATATAATTCTTCGTGAACTGGGAATGACGAAGCCGACCGTCGTGATCAAGGATTTTCATTAATCGTGAACTGGGAAGTTTAATACTTAACGACCGTGAATCGGGAAATCGCCCTTCCTTTGCATGCGAGGAGTTCTCATTTTAATTCATAGTGGCCTGGGAATAAAGAAATTATTGAGATTTGGTAACACGACCCCCGCCCCCCTTGCCGCTCGTGAAATAAGTTTATTGTCGTTTTAATTAATATGCTAACATGTTCTTTGACCTTTCAGTTGACTTTTGCGTTCTTGATGATGGCGCAAGTCCATGTGACCACTTTTGTCTCGTCGAGCCGGGAGACAATATCGTCTGTTCCTGTCGCCTTGGTTACGTCCTTGCCGGAGATGGCAGTTCTTGCACAGGTACGGTGAAAACTTCTTTAATAGTGATGCATAGCTGCCATTCTCGTACAGGAGGCAGGGCACCCCCATTGAACAAACATGCCGATATTTGGTTGTAATATTCATGACCGTTGCCACTGCCAGACTGCGCAATGCGTCTCGTAGAGATTTGTGCTTATGTGGTATTTCTCCGCCGTAACCCGGTGGTTACGGGAACAGAGAAACACATGTGTAATTAATTTGTACTTCTCACAGCCAGGTTCGTTTCTGCGGTTTAGGTGTTTACCAACGGGAGAAACTCAACAAACGCCGGGAGTAGTATTTTAGACCGATCCCTTTTCTTTTATTCACAGACTATGCAAAAAATTCCCCTTAACAAAATATAAATACAACTTGTCCCAAGCTCCTACCGGTGAGTCGGCGGTCACTTCTGTCTTGCAGTTCCCTTCCGATGTGGCCTAAAATCAGCGGAGTCTTTTTGACTGCCGGCCTTCCTGTCCAAAATCTAAAATCGGAACTGCAGACGACAAGCGTCGTTGCTTTGGTAACGCGCGAGGTATCCAGGAGACATACGTCATTCACTGGGGATTCCATCTCGACGCGTTGCCAAAGCACGGATTTACGTAACCAATAATGAAACTAAAGAAAACTAATACCCGGAATACTGCACTTATACTTTGAACAACAGACGCGTATGTTCTGGGCTTTGATATTGGCGAAAAGATTCTTCCCCCCCCCCCAAAAAAAGAAGAAAGAATGCACATATGTCATATGGCAAAAACAATCCAACTCTACTGTATTTGATAGCAAAAGTATAACGAAGCATAACGTTATATAAAATCACATACGCAGTCATTGGCAACTATTAACAGCATTCGCTTCTTTATTGATGGTGGGTATACCACTATATATACAATGTTTATTTATAACTTATATTTTTCAAATATATTACGGTTTATCAGAAATCGTTTATATTTTTTTTAACGTTTTTTTCTACTTAACTTGTTCAATGCAAAACAGACATTGACATTAGCAGAGGACAAGTTTGTGTGCTTTGCATGGAGGTACACCGTGCTTACCCGGCGGCGGATCCCATAATAAAGTATTGGAATGACAATGTGTCAATGTTTTGCAGATATTGACGAATGCGAGGCTGGTACCAGCGGCTGTATGGGTGGATGCGTCAACAGTGACGGAAGTTTCGAATGTACCTGTTCAGGCGGATATACGCTCCTTGCAGATGGCACAAGTTGTCAAGGTAACCATTAAGCATTGTTATTAATAATAATACTATTATTAATTAATTTGTGTTTATTATTAATAGTGGTAGAATAATAATTATTACTATTATTATTAATTATTATTATTAATCTATTAATTATTACTATTATTATTAATTTAATAATTATTATTACATGCATTATTAATATTATAATTTTTTTCTTAAGTATACAAGTTGACAGACATGAAATCAACAAATTATATAAAGTAATAAGTAACATAAGAATAGAAAGTACAATTAAGGTGAGAGTACAAGTGTTGTCTAATGAGTTTTGAAATGAAATTTTGCCTAAATCTCTTGATATTAAAGTAGCCCCTTCACTTCCAAAAACTAGGGGCCAGGCCGACATAGCTCCCCTCTCCCTTCCTTCTCCCATTGACGCGATATGACCGAAAGTGGTTAAAGCGTCCTGAATATACAAGCAATCACCTAACAAATCACACCTATACATATAATTATAATAACATTATTTTGGCATGTTATTTTTCAGACGTAGACGAGTGCCAGGCGACGAATGGTGGTTGCAGTCAGCTCTGTGGTAACAACGAAGGTTCCTTCGTCTGCACGTGTCTCAACGGTTACCTGTTACAGGCTGACGGGTTGACCTGTCAAGGTCAGTGTGACTGCCTGGGAGGGGCGGGGTGGGGGGGGGGGGTGGCACTACATTACTGCAGTGGTGGGGGTGTTGCGCCCATGTTAAAAGAGACCATATGGAGAACGAAAGAAAATGCGAGATTTTATATGGTCAATGAGAGCATTTATCGCTAATAAAGGAATCCAAAATAGACACTGACAGCTATGGCAAAATAATTGGGGGCTAATTATTTGACCACTGTCGATATCAACTGGAATATGTAGCAATGTGCTGCAATTTTGAAAAAAAAAGTCTGAAATGGCACATTGAGAAAAATTGCAAATGGCTGCTTAGGAAATTGATATAAAAAAGGGAAAAGTTCATTTGGGCGGCACATATGCATATACCTAACTATATGCATTCCGACGGTTGTAACTGGACTATAATGGAATTCATAACACGCCAAACCAAGTAACATGTCTGCTTCTTATCTCCCGACCATTCCGGGCAATGTTCAATCAGCCGCAAATGGTCCTGTCTACACCAGTGGGTATCTTCTCGTCGCACTGGCACAATAACGTTAGCAAATATCACGCTAGATGGCAGCACAATTCATCAGCTAACTACGAAAAGGCTCACTAGATGGCGTTACTATATGAGAACTGGGCTGGCCAGTGCCCTGTCTGTCAGAATTGAGCGACAGCAATGACCATCTCGTGTTAGCAAGTGATGCGCTATGTTCAGGACATGCCAGATAACTTTAAAATGGTGGATTCAAATGATAACCATTTGTCGCAAATTGAAACAAACCGGCCAAACAAAGATTTTAGTTTTTGGTTTTTAATATCCGACAAGGCCTAACCCACTGTTAACCAGAAATATGGGATAAGTGTCAATGGAGTATAGAAGCCTACATAGTTTTAACAACAGTCCAACAATGACATTTGTCGCTGATGCTGTCCCAGATGTCGTTTTATGTATATTCATTTTTCCAATCCTAACCTTTTCTACGTGTTCACAGATATCGACGAGTGCGAGGGGGTCACCTGTGACAACGGAGGCACGTGCGACAACCAGCTTGGATACTTCATGTGCCTGTGCCCAGCCGGTTTCTATGGCGACCGGTGTCAATTGCGTAAGTCTGACGGGAAATTAGTTATTAATTATGCTAGTCTAATATATAGCAAATAGCCCCGCCAACAAACGTATAAAAATATGTTGTTTATGATGAATAGGGGAAAACAAGTATATATATATATATATTTAGTGTACATTGGTACACTGTGTTATGAAATCCCCGCCCATGAGTGTTCAGAGAGTAAGGAAGTAAGATCGACTTACTCTATCGCCAATCCAACATATAATAACACCAGATATATCCCATATAAAAATATTAATTTGACTGTGAATCACGCATTAACGATAAAAATACCAATATTACGGTAGATCTCTCGTTCGTTTCAACGGTGACGACTACATGAATCTACTTTTACTGGCAGGGGGTGACGCGGCAGCCTTCCCGTGTTCAGAAAACAATGGGGAGTGCGACCACCTGTGTGATGACGTCACCGGAAGTGTCGTCTGCAGTTGCTTAACCGGATATGAACTGGGAGCTGATGAGACCACGTGTTCAGGTAGATCTGTCCTATTGAAACTACTCAACTTTGCGCTTTCGTTTCAGGAGATTTAGACACGCTTACGGGCCGTAAATATTGCTTGATCAAGTATTCCTGATTTTTTGAGCTATTACTTTTTAAATATCTATATTATAAGTAGCGGGTCATATATGTCTTGAATTAATCAGGATATAAAGTCCTATTTTTATCAGAATAGTACACACACCAAGTTGCACCAATATTCAATTTTATCAAATGCAAATTTGGGCAGAACACATGTCTCTGTTATGCTCTTAAACGGCAGATGTGAATGACTTAATGTACGCGCTTACGTATAACCAGGTGACTTAATTTATGGTGTATCATGATGTGTTGCACATCATGTTTCTTCCTAGTTCATTTCTCTGTTTCCTGTTTGCATCACATTGCTGTGTTTTTATAAATGTTTGTTCACGATGAAAAATATAATGCCAGCAGGTGGTACAGCACGTTGATGGTACATGGGTTACAAATAGCATTTTGTGTACTCTACATTACTTTCTACATTCTACGATAGTAGGCCTATGTACTGTTTGTATCATATTGTGATCCGTCTGTGGACAAGGCAATGCTCTAATATACACGTGTTGGCACGTCAGTTGGGTATTGACAGTGGACAAGGCGTTGTCTCGTCACATCAGTACTCAGTTCACCATTCTTTTCAACGGCCCATTATACGGTTTGCTATTGTGGTAGAAAACTTCAGACCACTCTGCTTACGACATGTGAGACAAAATATGTATGACAACGTACGGCAGCTGTTGAGATGCGGTGATGTAGAGCCACATCAAGTTCCGCGTTCTGTAAAGAATTTAGTATTTTCCACATCAACGCCAGAAGCATTATTAGCAAGCCGGATTCTGCCCCAGGTTTTGTTCCAGTAGATCAACATTTCTACCAAATTAGATGAGATCAATCGTTTAGTCGTTGTTGAAAAGCGTGCGGACAGAATCGTTTTTTCTGAGACGTTCTGCGAGTTGAGTGTTTATTGCGTATATCGCAATGATAGGAATAGGCACATTAGGGTTCACTGCTGCGGGCCCTTGGGGGGGAGGGCGCTGTTCTACGAATACGGTGGGGGGGGGGGGGAGGTTGCGGGTGCCTCTTGATGCCTAAGGGAGCGGACATTTGTGATGAGAAAGATACCCCTACAGTGCGGACATTTATGATGAAAAACATACCCCCATAGAACAGATATTTGAAAACATGCGACCGGGGGAGGGTGGGGGGGGGGGTGACTGAAAATGTGCGTTCATATATTGAGCGGCTTGCGGCAAAAAAAATACGCCTTCCGATCGGATTTTGGCCGTAAAACGCGTCGATCGAGCGAATTTTGACGATAAAAAAAAGGGGGGACTTTACCGTGGAACCCCCACCCCACTCCCGCCCACAGCAAGCCAAAGTACTGTTCATTAGCGCTTAATTACCATCGATCTCCCAAATCGCGTTCTGACTCTTTTGAGTACCTTATGCAATACATTTCTCCAAAGTATGAAAATCGTAATCTAGGTGGAAATTTCCTATATTATCCGTTCCGTTCTTTGGTCTGGTGGACAGATCTGGACGAGTGCGCCACGAGCAAAGGAGGATGTGCGCAGACCTGCCACAACGTGGGCGGCAGCTACTACTGCACCTGTCTGGATGGCTACACGCTAAACGCCGACGGTCTCTCCTGCACGGGTAGGTCAACCGCGGACCGTGATTACCATGGAAATCAAGCCGAAACAAATATATTATTCACGCATTGAATTACGTCTAAGTCTATAGCGACATACTTAGATAGTAGGGGTATGGAAGGGGTAAATGGCGACAAGCGACACAAGGATATTTTAAAAATAGACATTCGAAATTGACGGCCAAATTCCGACATTGAGGATCTGAAAACGCGACATCGACACAGATTTTAGAAAAAAAAGATAGTGAACTTGGCCAAAAAAGGAAATCAGGCCTGCTGTGTTCTTAAACACTCTGTCGGGCGAATGAATGATATTTTATCCCAACTTTGAGTTCAGAAATGAAAAGCGCGTCTACTTATTAATCACACATGGAGTATTTATATATTGATGATTTGTTTGGGCTAGCTATTGATCGATATGTTTATATGGGAGCCGTGAACTGTGTTGTTCTTTCCTCAGATGTCCTGGAGTGTGAGACGAACACAGACGACTGTAGTCAGTCGTGCATCAACATTCCCGGCTCCTACGACTGTGGGTGTCTCGATGGCTTCACCCTCGACATCGACGGAATCACGTGTTCAGGTGAGGTTGCCAAGCAACAACGACGGTGCAAAAGAACTATTGCCATTGCCATGTAGCCATGTTGTTGATCCCGGCTTGTTTGATGCTCTGATGACTTCATGGAGCTGTTTACCTCGTCCGTTTAATAAACCGGGTTAGATGCAACAACTGCCCTATACTGGATGCCAATTCAGTTTGCAATGCCTGAGTACCACACCCCGATAGCTTAGTGGCTTAACTAGAGCGTTCGTATTGAGTGCTCTGGTCACCTGAGAGCCTAACGGCACGTGGATTCGTGGTTCGCGCCCTGCTGTGGCCATGTCTGTGGTCGCAGGATAAAGATCCCATGTCCTTCTTTGCAAAAAGTAGGGGAGTTACCCCCGGGAACATGGCTCCACTTTCCCTTCCTTCTCACATTGATTGCGATATGACCAGAATTGGTCAGAGCGTTTTGAATATATAACCATTCATCGCCATCCCTGGTACACATAAATAATATTATTATTTTGTTTTTCATAATTTATTGGTTTAAATGAAAATGCATACATTCGAAGAATAGCCTGGCATACAAAGTGCACAGTATAAGAGTCAAATGGTTACAGTAAACTAATTATAATTAATACATACATAACACTATGCTTCAGACACGGACGAGTGTGCTGGGGTCGCGAATGATTGTGCTCAGGATTGCCTCAACACGCCGGGCAGTTACACGTGTGGCTGTCTGGATGGCTTCCTGCTTAATCCTGACGGAAGAACGTGCACGGGTAAGATGACGTCACAATACCCCTAGAAATAAAACGCTTATCCCACCAAGCCAAATGGAAATAAAACATCGATCGGTAGAAACAGCCCTATTAATAGTTAAATTTTTGTGGGGATTTCTATTCAGACTGCATCCGTTGAAAGCATTCGAAGACACTCGGAATTTGGGGGTCAATGTCGAATGTCCATTTTTCAAATATGCATGTATCGCGTGTCGACATTGACCCCTTAAAGACCCCTAAAAGTAAGCATTTAAAATATTTCATCAGGTCCAACAGCGGTCAGCTATCGTGAAGTAACACAATACATTAGATTGATGTTATTGGTATTTGCGATTCAGTTACTAATTTGGCAGTCACCGCATTATGTGTTTCGGCTTGCAGATATCGATGAGTGTTCTCAACGCCCTCCATTGTGCTCGTCGGGATGTGACAACACGGATGGGTCATTCACGTGCACCTGTCCCGATGATCAAGTGCTTGGTCCGGACCTCAGGACATGCTATGGTGAGAGAGCCATATGGTCTCCATTGTGAAGCCATCAAGCTGAGTGTTTGGTCATAACCTCAGCACGTGCTACTGTAAGAGAACCACAGGGCCTCCGTTGTGAAGTCATAAAGTTGAATGTTAGGTTCTTACCTCAGCAATTGTTACGGTAAGAGAAACACATGACCTCCAATTGTGAATTCATCAAGTGGAGTGTTAGGTGATTACCTTAGCACTTGCTACGGTAAGAGGGCCATAGGGCCTCCATTTGTGAAGTCATCAAGCTGAGTGTTTGGTCCTAACCTCAGCACTTGCTACGGTAAGAGAGCCATATAGCACCATTGTGAAGTCAACTTGAGTGTTTCCAGGGGCCGTATTCCTAATCGCCAGTTAGGCTACGCCACTAGACTTAGCGCTAAGTGGAAGATTTGTCGAGCGATTATCAGGTTTAACTTGCATAAGTAGTCACCCAAAAAGTAGATTTTCTGAATTACGAAAGTGCTAAAATCATACTGAAGTAGATTTCTTAATCATGAGCACCATCACAAAGAACTGGTGAGGCTAAGATAAAAATGCACTTTTCGTGCAAGTGGATTGTGGTGAGTTCCCTTCAGCGATGTTGATATTGTACATGTATAGGATAAGGATTGTGGTGAGTTCCCTTCAGCGATGTGGATATTTTACATGTATAGGATGAGGATTGTGGCGAGTTCCCTTCAACGATGTGGATTTTGTACATGTATAGGACGAGGATTGTGATGAGTTCCCTTCAGCGATGTGGATATTGTACATGTATAGGATAAGGATTGTGGTGAGTTCCCTTCAGCGATGTGGATATTTTACATGTATAGGATGAGGATTGTGGTGAGTTCCCTACAGAGATGTGGATATTGTACATGTATAGGATGAGGATTGTGATGAGTGCCCTTCAGCGATGTGGATATTGTACATGTATAGGATGAGGATTGTGGTGAGACCCTTCAGCGATGTGGATATTGTACATGTATAGGATGGGGATTGTTGTGAGTGCCCTTCAGCGATGTGGATATTGTACATGTATAGGATGAGGATTGTGGTGAGACCCTTCAGCGATGTGGATATTGTACATGTATAGGATGAGGATTGTGGTTAGTGCCCTTCAGCGATGAGGATATTGTACATGTACTTCCTTGATTTCTAATTGTGGGCCACGTGTTTAACCTTTACTAGACTGAACATTTAACCATTGAAGAGGCGTTGCACCTTTTCATTGAAATCCATATTCAGCCATATTTTCGATCTTTGTTTCAGTCATCGAAACGACGGTCGAACCCATGTCCACTGTACCCCGTAAGTAATAATATCCCATGCAATAACAATGGTGTTTCTCATATTATTGTGCTACTCTATATGCATTAATGATGTCATAATTAATCCTTATAGTGCCTCTTCTGTCTGGTGACAAGTGATCGCAGCCTAAATTGTCCCTTTGGTGATAATTGTATCACCGTAATAGTATGATTCATTTGTAGTCTTAATTTATGGACCTCAGAGTTGGCAGAGTTGGCTGAGCTGGCTGAGTTGGCTGAGGTGATTGAATTGGCTGAGGCTGAGTTGGCTGAGTTCAGTTCAGCTCAGTTGGCTCAGTTGGCTGAGTTACTTCAGTTGCCTCAGTGGGCTGAGTGGCTCAGTTGGCCCAGTTGGCTGAGTGGGCTCAGTTGGCTGAGTGGGCTCAGTTGGCTGAGTGGGCTCAGTTGGGTCAATTGGCTGAGTGAGTTCAATTTATGGACCTCAATTGATTGATTGACTGACTGATATCTTTAATTGATTGATTGATTGCCATGAATGTTTCATTTTGGTCCCACCGCTGTGTCTGTTGATTTGAATGTTGTGCATGCGCGTGTCTGAGTTTTTCGGTGAGATGTGTCTGGATTTCTTGTGTTCATCTGGTAAAAGAGGCGTGTGGCGTTTAGGTGTTGCAGACAACGTGTGTCTAAGAGGTGTAAGTGGGGAGAGGATGTTCCTGGGTCCAAATAAACCTTTGGTCGACACTGGTAAGGAGTTGGGTGTCAGGTTTATGGGAGTGGTCAGTGCGTTTGCGTATGAGTGTGTCAAATCGGACTGTGGTAGAGGTGTGTCTGTGCTATGAGTGGGGGAAAGTGGTGGGTAGTCTAGGTCAGTCGCGGCCGAGTCATTGGCAGGGGTGGGAGCTGGGGTCGTCACTGTCTGTGTCACGTGCCGTCCTCGTGTCTGTGGGGAAGAGGGAGGTGACAATGAAGATGGTAGGTCGTCCGTGAAGTGGAGTGGAGGCAGTGTGACGGGGTTTGCAGGTGGGGTGGCTAAAGAGTCATGTGATAGGACAGACGAGGAAGGGGGAGTGAGGGTGCGGTAGTCTGGCGGATTAGCTGTGTCATCCGTAATACCAAGAGTCTGGGTATTGTCCATCGGCTGTGGAGGCAATGTGGGGGGAGGAGGGGGGCAGTCGGTCATCAATTGTGTCTGACAGGCAGGCCCCTGGAGGCCGGGCGGGGTTTCCGGTACCCAAGAGTCTGAGTCCTGTTGGGACGGCGTCCCCGCTATGAGTGTATCGTCTGCCTCCCCCATGGGGGGTGTAGCTGTGGTAGTGGGGTGGGGTGGGGTGGAGTTGGTGTTGAGGGGTGTAGTGGGGCCCAGTGATGCGGGTTTCTTCGTCATTGGCCTGTTTGTGTTGTCTCTGCCTTCAGTAGAAAGTAAATGATATTTATTGTGTGTCGATAGGGGAGCGCTAACGGTCGGCGTGTATGTGGCTGGTGCGTATGTTTTGTCTTGTTTTGTTTTCGGAATGTTTGGTGTCTGTTTGCGGAGAAGTTGGTTTAGGAGGGATCCGAACATATCATTCCCCTCCCCAACTCTACCTGTTCCCCAGAAACTATCGGTTATGGGGAGGGTGAAGTGAAGACCGACCGATTCCAACTTGGACTTCCGAAAGATAGGAACCTGGTTAAACTTTAGTTCCAAAAGTTCCGCCATGAGGTGGACATGATAGCGTCGCCAAGAATCCGAAGTTGGACATTCTTTACTGAGGTTCTTGCCTATATCCGCATGAGGGGCTTTCCAGATCAAGTCCGCTAGGCCCACTTGGTCGTGAAAGACCGCCTTTTGGTACTGGAACAGGTGCTCTAAGGAGCGGAATCTCAAATTTTGATAAACCAAATTACAAGAGTGGAAGTTACTTAGCGGGTTCCTATGTCCCTTGACAGTTCGGATCCCTGTCCTGGTCTTGCCGTGTGTCTCTTGTTTTGTCATTATTCTCTGCGTTGCGTGTAGGTTGCACTGTTTTGTGTGTAGGTGACCTTGTTTTGTGTGTAGGTGCCATTGTTTTACGTGTAGGTCGTACTGTTTTGTTTGTGTCGGTGGTGTTGTTAAACAGGCTTTTGAAGCCCTGAATCGACTGGGGTGAGATCTTGTTGCCAAAGTTCTGTCTAGCCCATATGATAGACTTGTCTATATGAGACTGTATTGCCATTCGGTCTAAGCCGAGGTCTAGGGTTTGTTCTCTCAGAACGGAAACCGATTTCCAATAGTGGCGTCCCAGTGAATTTGTTATGTCCAAGACCCATCCTTTGTTGATGTCTATGATAGCTGCTTTAATAGCGGGCACTGGATTCGCAGGTTTAACAAAATCGGTGAGATGATCGAATTTCGAGCGAAACGCTTTGGAAATGTTTCGACAGCGTGTCTTTGTGTCCGCATTAAAGACAGATGGTGTACGCATTGTAACAGTGTATAGAATAACTTGGTGTGCGTGGACGATTTCGTCTGTGGGGTATGCATGTCGACTAATTGGGTGTTGTAATTGGATGTGGGTTGACATCTTTAATTGATTGATTGATTGACTGGTATCCTTAATTGATTGATTTATATATTTAATTGATTGATTGATTGACTGATATCCGTAATTGATTGATTGATTGGCTGATGTCCTTAATTGATTGACTGATATCTTCAATTGTTTGATTGATTGGTGTCCTAAGTATATTGATCATATAGTAATTTTCGTCACGCGCCTTTGATCAAGTCGCTCGATTTGGATGTTAATTTCGATTTGATTTTATCGTTCTTCCAGCAGTAACATCCTATACAATATGCGAGGTTGACGAACTGTATGCCAGGGAGGGAGTTATTCAGACACCTGGCTTCCCTTCGCCGTATCCGACAGACCAGGATTGTAGACTCCTGATTTACACTGACACGCCGCCGGGAGACGTCGACATCCTGGCATTTAACTTCAGCCTCTTCGTTACGGAGGAAAATTTTGATATACTGTCCATCGGTGGTGACGGTGCATCTGTCTCCCTGAGCGGTGACCAGGTGCCCCTTAACACCAACTTTATCGGTAGGCGGAGGCCGTATGTCGCATATACTTCTCTGATAATTAGTGTTATTTTCTTATGTTAAAAGAAGTAGTAAATTAACTACATTATGGATCACAGGCTGCCTCTAAACATGGTCAATTTGTAAACAGAATTGTACATGGAACCAACAATGGTAGAATGCAACATAATGTTCATGCCATGTTGCCATTAGAACTAATTTGTTAAAGTACTTCATCGGGTTTTAGGTCATTCATTCGTAATTATTTCATTGCGCTTAAATAAATTGTTTGAATACAAGGATATCTGGAGCTGTAAGTAACCTCAGCCATTTACATGGCTACTCCGCATAACCGATGGCATGTGGTAATGCAACACATTATGATCCTATAATTGTGACCGTTGATCATTTTAATTAAGATTTGTAATTAGTATTTTTTCTGACATAGCTGAAATAACCATTGCACTACTAATTATTGGTTCCACTGTGATTTTATAACAAATCAATATGTCCTTGAAACCGTCAGACCCAGACTACGGTCGAACCGCCGTTGCATGTTCATGCAATGTACAATTGCAAGCACCGAGAGGCCGGCCGTCTGAATACCATAGAAACGCATTTGCTTGTTCATGCTGTGCATCTGCAGGCGCCCGTAGAACCGCATTTGCTTGTTCATGCTGTGTGCATCTGCAGACGCCAACATTCCTTGTTCAACATTATTGACACTTCCGGTTCCATGGTATCCAGTCTGCTGAGTTGGCTAAGTTGGCAGAGTTGGCTGAGTTGGCTGAGTTGGTTGAGGTTGCTCAGTTGGCTAAAGTGACTGAATTGGCTGAGGCTGAGTTGCCTGAGTTCAGTTCAGCTCAGTTGGCTCAGTTGGCTGAGTTACTTCAGTTGCCTTAGTGGGCTGAGTGGCACAGTTGGTCCAGCTGGCTGAGTGGGTTCAGTTGGCTGCGTGGGCTCAGTTGGCTGAGTGGGGTCAGTTGGGTCAATTGGCTGAGGGGGTTCAGTTGGCTGAGTGGGCTGAGTGGGCTGAGTAGGTTCAGTTGGCTGAGTGGGCTCAGTTGCCTCAGTGGGCTGAGTCGCTCAGTTGGCCCAATGGGCTCAGTTGGCTGAGTGGGCTCAGTTGGCTGAGTGGGCTCAGTTGGCAAATTGGGCTCAGTTGGCCCATTGGGCTCAGTTGGCTGAGTGGGCTCAGTTGCCTCAGTGGGCTCAGTTGGCTGAGTGGGCTCAGTTGGCTGAGTGGGTTCAGTTGGCTGAGTGGGTTCAGTTGGCTGAGTGTGTTCAGTTGGCTGAGTGGGCTCAGTTGCCTCAGTGGGCTGAGTCGCTCAGTTGGCCCAATGGGCTCAGTTGGCTGAGTGGGCTCAGTTGGCTGAGTGGGTTCAGTTGGCTGAGTGGGTTCAGTTGGCTGAGTGGGCTCAGTTGGCTGAGTGGGCTCAGTTGGCTAAGTGGGTTCAGTTGGCTGAGTGGGTTCAGTTGGCTGAGTGGGTTCAGTTGGCTGAGTGGGCTCAGTTGCCTCAGTGGGCTGAGTCGCTCAGATGGCCCAATGAGCTCAGTTGGCTGAGTGGGCTCAGTTGGCTGAGTGGGCTCAGTTGGCTGAGTGGGTTCAGTTGCCTCAGTGGGCTCAATGGGCTGAGTGGCTCAGTTGGCTGAGTGGGTTCAGTTGCCTCAGTGGGCTCAATGGGCTGAGTGGCTCAGTTGGCTGAGTCGGCTCAGTTGGCTGAGTGGGCTCAGTTGGCTGAGTGGGCTCAATGGGCTGAGTGGGCTCAGTTGGCTGAGTGGGTTCAGTTGCCTCAGTGGGCTCAATGGGCTGAGTGGCTCAGTTGGCTGAGTCGGCTCAGTTGGCTGAGTGGGCTCAGTTGGCTGAGTGGGCTCAGTTGGCTGAGTGGGCTCAGTTGACTGAGTGGGTTCAGTTGCCTCAGTGGCCTCAATGGGCTGAGTGGGCTCAGTTGGCTGAGTGGGTTCAGTTGCCTCAGTGGGCTCAATGGGCTGAGTGGCTCAGTTGGCTGAGTCGGCTCAGTTGGCTGAGTGGGCTCAGTTGGCTGAGTGGGCTCAGTTGGCTGAGTGGCTCAGTTGGCTGAGTGGGTTCAGTTGGCTGAGTGGGCTCAGTTGGCTGAGTGGGTTCAGTTGGCTGAGTGGGCTCAGTTGGCTGAGTGGGTTCAGTTGGCTGAGTGGGCTCAGTTGCCTCAGTGGGCTGAGTCGCTCAGTTGGCCCAATGGGCTCAGTTGGCTGAGTGGGCTCAGTTGGCTGAGTGGGTTCAGTTGGCTGAGTGGGTTCAGTTGGCTGAGTGGGCTCAGTTGGCTGAGTGGGCTCAGTTGGCTAAGTGGGTTCAGTTGGCTGAGTGGGTTCAGTTGGCTGAGTGGGTTCAGTTGGCTGAGTGGGCTCAGTTGCCTCAGTGGGCTGAGTCGCTCAGATGGCCCAATGGGCTCAGTTGGCTGAGTGGGCTCAGTTGGCTGAGTGGGTTCAGTTACCTCAGTGGGTTCAATGTGCTGAGTGGCTCAGTTGGCTGAGTGGGCTCAGTTGGCTGAGTGGGCTCAGTTGGCTGAGTGGGCTCAGTTGGCTGAGTGGCTCAGTTGGCTGAGTGGGTTCAGTTGGCTGAGTGGGCTCAGTTGGCTGAGTGGGTTCAGTTGGCTGAGTGGGCTCAGTTGGCTGAGTGGGTTCCGTTGGCTGAGTGGGCTCAGTTGGCTGAGTGGGTTCAGTTGGCTGAGTGGGTTCAATTGGCTGAGTGGGTTCAGTTGGCTGAGTGAGTTCAGTTGGCTGAGTGGGCTCAGTTGGCTGAGTGGGCTCAGTTGGCTGAGTGGGCTCAGTTGGGTCAATTGGCTGAGTGGGTTCAGTTGGCTGAGTGGGCTCAGTTGGCTGAGTGGGCTCAGTTGCCTCAGTGGGCTCAATGGGCTGAGTGGTTCAGTTGGCTGAGTGGGCTCAGTTGGCTGAGTGGGTTCAGTTGGCTGAGTGGGCTCAGTTGGCTGAGTGGCTCAGTTGGCTGAGTGGGTTCAGTTGGCTGAGTGGGCTCAGTTGGCTGAGTGGGTTCAGTTGGCTGAGTGGGCTCAGTTGGCTGAGTGGGTTCCGTTGGCTGAGTGGGCTCAGTTGGCTGAGTGGGTTCAGTTGGCTGAGTGGGTTCAATTGGCTGAGTGGGTTCAGTTGGCTGAGTGAGTTCAGTTGGCTGAGTGGGCTCAGTTGGCTGAGTGGGCTCAGTTGGCTGAGTGGGCTCAGTTTGGTCAATTGGCTGAGTGGGTTCAGTTGGCTGAGTGGGCTCAGTTGGCTGAGTGGGCTCAGTTGCCTCAGTGGGCTCAATGGGCTGAGTGGTTCAGTTGGCTGAGTGGGCTCAGTTGGCTGAGTGGTTTCAGTTAGCTGAGTGGGCTCAGTTGGCTGAGTGGGCTCAGTTGCCTCAGTGGGGTCAATGGGCTGAGTGGCTCAGTTGGCTGAGTGGGTTCAGTTGGCTGAGTGGGCTCAGTTGGCTGAGTGGGCTCAGTTGGCTGAGTGGGCTTATTTGGCTGCGTGGGTTCAGTTGGCTGAGTGGGCTCAGTTGGCTGAGTGGGCTCAGTTGGCTGAGTGGGCTCAGTTGCCTCAGTGGGTTCAGTTGGCTGAGTGGGCTCAGTTGGCTGAGTGGGTTCAGTTGGCTGAGTGGGCTCAGTTGCCTCAGTGGGCTCGATGGGCTGAGTGGGCTCAGTTGGCTCAGTGGGTTCAGTTCGCTGAGTGGGCTCAGTTGCCTCAGTGGGCTCAATGGGCTGAGTGGGCTCAGTTGGCTGAGTGGGCTCAGTTGGCTGAGTGAGCTCAGTTGGCTGAGTGGGTTCAGTTGGCTGAGTGGGCTCAGTTGCCTCAGTTGGCTCAGTTGCCTCAGTGGGCTCAATGGGCTGAGTGGCTCAGTTGGCTGAGTGGGATAAGTGGACTCAGTGGGCTGAGTTGGCTGAGCTACAGATAATCCGGTCATGGGTTTGCGCTCTGGCACCTGCTACACGCCTACTGTGGCTTAAGCCAGCTATGTTGCAAACATCGGGATTCATCTCGTGACCTTCATTTTCAGTGACGACGCGGCACGGTGTGTTCGCAGTTCGTTTTCTGTCGGACCACTTAGTGACGCTCACCGGGTTTTCTCTCAACTACGAAGTCATGGCGCCCGATGGTAAGTCAGCTCATGGCGATTCACGGGATTCGCGATTTGTGATTCCTTCACCAGATGGCGCCACAGTGCCATGCGATTTGTGATTCCTTCACCAGATGGCACCACAGTGCCATGCGATTTGTGATTCCTTCACCAGATGGCGCCACAGTGCAATGCGATTTGTGATTTCTTCACCAGATGGCACCACAGTGCCATGCGATTTGTGATTTCTTCACCAGATGGCACCACAGTGCAATGCGATTTGTGATTTCTTCACCAGATGGCACCACAGTGCCATGCGATTTGTGATTCCTTCACCAGATGGCACCACAGTGCTATGCGATTTGTGATTTCTTCACCAGATGGCACCACAGTGCCATGCGATTTGTGATTTCTTCACCAGATGGCACCACAGTGCCATGCGATTTGTGATTCCTTCACCAGATGGCACCACAGTGCTATGTGATTTGTGATTCCTTCACCAGATGGCACCACAGTGCTATGTGATTTGTGACATTTTGTATCACCAAGTGTCAGACTGATTTGCTGCTCGAAAAGCCATATATGTATACAATGGAGATGTAGTAATATTATGCAATTAATTACATGAGTATATATATATAATTGATAATTGTGTGTGGGCAATTAGGCCCTTTAAATCTCATATGTCTATAGATATGTAAGCTTACATTTTCGCTATAAATTACATTTTATGTTTTCATTGATTTTATATAATGCGTCTGGTTCATAGTATATTTTCCACGTTGCTTTCCTGTGAACGCCAATACGTAGCTTGTCCCACGGATTATGTCAAGTGCAACAGCACCCAACCCGGGATCCGGATGTGTCTGGCCCTTGACCAGTTGTGTGACGGCTCTCTAGACTGTCCCGACGCTGAAGACGAAGCGAATTGCGGTAAGCCAACAAGGTCCAACTTCCGCCATAATACAAAATAGCTTGCGAAATATACAGGATTTTATTTTAAATTAGTGTTATGATGACGAAAATTGATATTTTCCATTTTCGTCATATGTCAGTCGGTCGTGTTTGTTTGTTAGTTTGTTGTAAATATGTATATATGTATGTATGTATCTATGTATGTATGTATGTATGTCTGTTTTACTCCAAAATTACAAGTCTCATTGCGTCGTAACGGATGCATAAATCGGTTTGCAATTGTTATTGCCTAATAGCAACGCACGCAGGTCAAAGGTCAAAGGCCAAGGTCACAGCGATTTTTTTTTGAAAAAATAACTAAAAACACTTATATCTCTGTTAATATTAAAGCTAGAGATCTCTGATTAGTTACAAAATGTGCTACCCTTAAAGGCGCAGCTTTTTTGTTTTGTTCCCTTTTTGATGCGTAATACTCATTTTCGAGGAAAACGAGGTCATAAGTTTTGCGGAAAACGCACTAAATGACCTCTGTCAGTTGTTTCGCTTTTTGGCACATTTGCCGTAAAACTATCGCTATGGTGTTCTAATATGTCATAGAAATATGAATTGAGATGGCTTGTGTCGAATCTTAGTGTTCTGATACGTCACGTGGCGCCACGATGACGTCAATTTCGGCACTTACAAAAAAATCGTCAAAAATCAGAAAAAAATGGCAAAAATGAGAGAGTAGCATCACATTGTAGGAAAAGTAGTTTCTTATATATCGGCAAACTAAAAACAATATGTTCCTATCTTACTTCTGGTTCCAGGGCCGACGGCATTTCCAATGTTAAAGCTCTGGATCTTTTGGCTGGGAAAAATTTTTTGTCGTGTATTTCACAATTGCCTCCATCAAACAACACCGCGATTTTTTCCTTAGTTAAACATGGTATCTAGTAGCTACCGTGCTTACCATTTGCAATTGGAGCAAAAAGTGACGTCACAGGATTTTTTGGAAATTTGGCCCATGGTGAAAGATACGGCTTTTTGGTGCAAGCAGAGGCTCCGACGGGTGTCCTATTCAGGCAATCACTCAATGCTTCCGGTTGTTGATAGATAATACTGGGCTGGGTCATAATCTGCGAACACGGTGACATAGCTATATTACTTTTCGGTTTATAGTTGAAATCGTTTAACATTGGATCCTATGGGGAAAAATGAACTTGAGTGACTATGACCTACTTCCGTTCAAGTTATTTCAGTCTCCTTCGCCACACATTGATACACTATCATCGCAAAGCAATCTGCAGCACAAACACGGCGATCGCAATATTATTTTTCGTTCCCATGGCAACGAAACAATTGGCTTAATGATAAACATACAGATTCTTGCTCCTTCAAGAAAAATCGTCAAAAATCAGATAAAAATACTAAAATTGCAATCTTTTCGCCAACTAGTTGCCAATAATCATCTATAGATCACTTAATGCTTCAACTAGACGGATATTGTCTAGTTACGGCGCTAGAGGGCTTCGAAGTGGGACGACACCTTTGCGGGACCGCCAATTATGAGTGAATGGAGATTGTGTACATCTTGAAAAAATTGTCAAAAATCAGAAAAAAAACAAGCTAGAGCTGTGTTCTTGGCGCCAAATGGTAGGGAACATTCATCTCCAGAGGACTAGCGCAAGAAACAAATGAGTTGCTATATCACTTCGCCTGCAGTATTCTTTGATTTTGTCGTCGATATCCGTGTCTCCGCAATGATAAACTAATGCAACTTTTGGCCATTTCGTCAAGCCATAGCTGAAGGACTATTCTTTCTATCGCCTAACTCTTTAGTCCAATAAGTTGTGACAGTGAACTTTGGCCCATTGCTACTTGGGCTGTCGTGCGTCACATCATGACGTCACCATGAACTCACGACGTCATAGTTTTACAAAGGCCATTACTCTGTGATTATACTTCATGGCGACTTCCGACTTATTTGACGTTGTACCTTATATCCAGAGACAAATGCTGCCGTGGGTAACTTTCTTCGCCGTACCGAAACGTGTGCGTCCAAAATGACGTCGAAGTTGAAGTTACCCGACCAAATTGTGAAATCGTTTCATTTTCACCTATTTAGCCACTAGGTAATATCACTATAAGTTCATAAGTAAGTAACATGAACAGTTACAAAGCCAATTTGTTCCATTTGGTAAGCGTCAGTGACGTCATGTGTGCCAAATGGCATGGATGTTACGGAAAAACTTGACGTCCACCTCGCGTAAGTGGCGTTTCGAACTTTAAAGGGCCATAACTCGGTTAATATTCGAGCTAGGGAACCCAAATTTGGCATAAAGCGACAGAGAGATATAAGGTTGACCAGCGAAAATCGCAATATAATTGCTCTAGGAAGCTTAGTTTGGCCGCTAGAGCGCTCGCAAGAGGTGCACACCTCCCTGCAGACGCTCCTATTATAAGTCAAAAAAACGATATCAACCGGCACTCTTTCGGGTTGCGATGGCCGCCGTTCGCTTAATAGCGACGCTAACATTCAGGATTGGTTGAAAAAGACGGGCAAACGTCGACTTTTGTGAGGAAACGGCATTCGCTTCTGGCCTAGTACGCTTAGTTTGGGCGCTAGAGGGCTCCGTAATTTTGCATTAATGAGTCTCAGAACAGGGATTGGGGCGTAACCAAGCACACGTAGAAAGTCAGGATTTAGACGTATTCACTCGAAATAGCGCCCTCTATCTGTTAAACAGCCCGCGTGGAACAGCAGCCGTTAGGTTGTGCTTATCCAGCACCAGCATCACAGGGGTCCAATTTGGCCTAAATTGCGCTTACAGCGAGCCCAATACAGCTTTCAATGGACAATTTGGGCCTTCAGATATCGACTTCCAAAGTCACAAAGAGTTGTGGCATGGCCATCTGAATAATACAAACCGTACGTTCCAATCTTACTTCCATTTCCACGAAAGACGGTAGTGAAAGCACAGTTTTACCTGCAAAACTATGTTAACATCGGTTTATGCAGTGCTCCCATGGTTCCAAGTAGTGCCCGCAGCGCCCAATTTGCCTTTCATAACGTCTAAGGGGCGAACGTTGCCCGTTGAAAGCGGGATTGAGCCCAAATTGGCAATTAAAGGCCATTTTGAGCCCAGATTGGCCGCTGAAGGCCGTAAGTAGTCCCATCTGCCCACCTACTTAGGCGACCGCTACCATCACTATGACTCCATATTAAGGAGTTATAATAAGACAGAAAAGGACCATTGTTAACACCGTTTATCCACGGTGCCGATAGAATTTCGCCAAAACGACGTTTTTCCATTCAATTTAAAGTTCAAACCAAGGGACTCGGTATATGCAATAGTGTAGCTACTGGAATGAAGAAATAGCCTTAGTTATTAATAAGTGAATTAATAATCATCGTATATCGTCGCCGTTTGGTTCACCATGTTTCAAAAGACAAGCTCTTTGAGCCAAAGTCGATTTTCGTCATCATCAGTGTCCCACTGACTTCTTGTTTCGTTATTGAGACGAAAAGCTCTCCCACAAACGTGGTTACTTCCAGTACCGACCAACTCAAACCATTTTTTTTATATAATAGATAAGCTACCAACCCCTATACTAGATCTTCAGTTCCATTTTCAAGGTTTAAATCTATATCCTGAAGCTGTATTGGCTTTATCTGACTCACAAAAACCATCCTCGCGTGACTGCATCAAAAATATAAATTCCCAATGTGACTTCAGGTATTCAAATATACATTCCCAATGTGACTTCAGGTATTAAGGTATTGTCGTATTATGTATTATGTATTTTATATATTATGTTTTATGTATTGATGTATCATGTTGTTGTATGTAGCATTGTATGAAATTAATAGTATAGCAACATAAATGATATCACACTGTGGTTATTATGGGCGCCACCAGTTTAATTACCTAACATGTATCGCAGGCATTGGTTTATTGATCTATGTGAAAAACAAGAATATACTTTGTTATTGTTACCTATTGTTATTTTATTTTCTTATCTTTCCTCATTTAAATTGTGTCCGCGATGTGTCTTTGTCTTTGTTGGCATAGTCTGCAGCCAGGGACAGTGTGGGGATGGCCTTTGCTTTGACTACTCCGTGGCCTGTGATGGGCAGTGTGATTGTGCCGACGGCAGTGATGAGGCCAACTGCGTGGAACGTAAGATACATGTACCTCACCATGTCTTATCCCATGTCCTGTAAACTGCTTTGTAATGCGGAAGGTAGGGCACCGGAGTGCCCTAGAACCGCTGTTGCGTTGTAATGCCTACAGTGGTTGCAAGCCCCTGGAGGCCGGCCACCGGAGTGCCCTAGAACCGCTGTTGCGTTGTGATGCCTACAGTGGTTGCAAGCCCCTGGAGGCCGGCCACCGGAGTGCCCTAGAACCGCCGTTGCGTTGTAATGCCTATAGTGGTTGCAGGTTCCGGGAGGCCGGCCACCGGAGTGCCCTAGAACCGCTGTTGCGTTGTAATGCCTATAGTTGTTGCAGGCCCCGGGAGGCCGGCCACCGGAGTGCCCTAGAACCGCTGTTGCGTTGTAATGCCTATAGTTGTTGCAGGCCCCGGGAGGCCGTCCACCGGAGTGCCCTAGAACCGCTGTTGCGTTGTAATGCCTACAGTGGTTGCAGGCCCCGGGAGGCCGGCCACCGGAGTGCCCTAGAACCGCCGTTGCGTTGTAATGTCAACAGTGGTTGCAGGTTCCTGGAGGCCGGCCACCGGAGTGCCCTAGAACCGCCGTCGCGTTGTAATGCCTACAGTGGTTGCAGGTTCCGGGAGGCCGGCCACCGGCGTGCCCTAGAACCGCCGTTGCGTTATAAAGCCTGCAGCGGTTGCAGGCCCCGGGAGGCCGGCCACCGGAGTGCCCGAGAACCGCCGTTGCGTTAAAATGCCTGCAGCGGTTGCAAGCCCCGGGAGGCCGGCTACCACCGCCGATGCGTTGTAATGCCTACAGTGGTTGCAGGCCCCGGGAGGCCGGCCACCGGAGTGCCCTAGAATTGCCGTTGCGTGTTCATAATGTGTGTAGTTGCGAATCCAGGGAGGACGGCCTCCCTATTACCATAGAACCGCAGTTGATTATTATGGATTCCCTATAAGTAGCCGAGCGAGAGAAGTCCTGCCCATGCACATCGCATGAACACGCAACGGCTCAGCCCTCACTCTAGCGTTGTTAAGCATAGTTACAAGGTCAGTAATCAGTGATAACTAAGTAACGGATTTGTCGCCTGAATATCCTGAGCCAATCACAGGCCGTGAACAGGTATTTACTCAGCCAATGGCAGAGCGCATTCTCACTCGAAGCGCGAAAAAACCCCAAAAAACACGCTGCCTTTCAAAAATATATTCCCTCTACATCAATATCACATATTTGTCCGCAAAAAGATATTAAAATGGCACGCTGTATTACCAACCAGTTGGAAAATATATATAAAAACCAGATCTAGCACTGACCGAGCACACCCAGTTCATGATGAGGTCAATGAGAGCAACCAGTCATGTATTGAAGAAATGAAAGTAAAAGATGTTTATCAAATTTATACAACAGGACAACGTACTGGCCAAACTCGATATTCAGACATGTATAACTTAGTCACGGAGGAGCTGGAAGATGAAGGCCTACTGTGCTATATCCGAAGAAAAACTATAGAACACATATTGGTATAATGTTTCCCACCGAAAATGTTTTGGCTTGGACATTGTCCGAATTAAGGTGCACACGATCAGATAAAGAAATTAAACTCAAGGCGAAACATTAGGCTACAATCGTGATAATCCTGAATATGAAACAATCGACAATATATTTTGTTATGCTTTCGATGATATTAATCTGTATTTTATATTTTGATATAGTAATGATGTATATGGTAATGACGTATATATATTGCATGTGTATGTATCAATGTGTTAGCCATCGAAAATAATACTTACAACAGTAGAAAATGCAATGTTCAGATTTAAAAAACTTTAGTTCAGTTTTTTACGCCTTGTCGTCTTAATGCCAAAACCACTTGCATTTCGTGTTTATTCCAGTTCGTGTGCATTTTGATATGAAATCAATGCAATGGTTTAGTCATATTTCAGCCTGCGAAGACTACATGTTTGCGTGTGGTGACGGACAGTGCATTAGCCTTGGCCTAACATGCGATGGCAAAGTCAACTGCAGGAATTCCATGGATGAAACAACGTGCAACGGTGAGCTCTCCATTGAGTCCCGCTGATTGGTGGCTAGTGGTCGCTGCATTCTCTAATGTTGACTAGGGTTAGGATTTGTTTAGGGTTTCTTTTTAATGTTGCTTAATTAAAGCTGAATTGATAATACGTTCTTATTATACGCATTGGTCATAGTTTTGCCATGTTGACATCGCAATATGGCTTTTTGATGTTTAACTTCTGTTCAATGCAAGAGTGACTTGTATTACTGCATGAGTTCTATATTTTCATGTTGACTCATGTATAATTGATATTGATATATATGCATGTTATGATATAGTAGGGTAAGGTAAATGTTTATTTAGAAAAGATTATGATACTAACACAATTAACTTAATGATAAAAACTGCTTTTAGGAAAGCGATCATGGAGGTTTTTGGTTTAGTAGATACAGTTTTCAAAGTTTTTTTTAGATTACTAGGATTTTTTGTATGCCGAGTGCAATTGGAGGCAATAAGTATTTATTCCGCAGATCCTTATATAAGTTACAAATGAAAAATCATCTTCTTTTATGTATATTTATATATTCCTATATAAATATATGTATATAATTTTGTAAAAATATGTATTTCTATATTAATGATATTCTCGTAAAAATATATATCCTTGTAAAAATACATATCCTTGTAAAAATATATATCCTTGTAAAAATATATATCCTTGTAAAAATATATATACCCTTGTAAAAATAGATATCCTTGTAAAAATATATATCCTTGTAAATATATATATTCTAACACGTGTTTATACATGTACTTACTTATATACGTAACTAAGTATACTGCAATTAGTCATAGGCGTGCTTTGCCGGTACTGTTTTGGATAATGATCTTCTGTAATCGTTGTACAATCGTTTGTGTAATCCCCTGATGCACTGTCAGCCGGTACATGCTACCAATCTGTTTGTTCTCCATCCAATCTCTACTGCTATCAGTTTAATGGAGATTATTGCCCCCCTCGTCCGACCACCAGCCCTCTGTACTGCTGATATCTCCTGCGACTTGCAGTTTTCCTCCAATCAGTTGAAGTCAACATTTCGCCCCACTGGCGACATCAGTACCCCCCCCCCCTCTGCACCCTCCTTCTCTTTCAACGGCGCGGTATCCATGGCGTATTCAAGGTCGCGCTGGGGTGTATTATAATTTTTTTTCTGATCTATTTTTTACATTCTTTTATTTGTTTTATGATTTATTTATTTATTTTACTTATTAATTGTTCCATTTATCTATTTTGTGTCATATTTATATTTTTTAGATCAATGCAATAACCTTGAGCGTGTGACTCCGGATGGGCAGCCCGTTCAGGACATTGCTTTTCTCTACACCTTGACCCAACTTCGTCGCTTCAACACTTCATGCACGAACGGCGCATGCGTGCAAGCGCGTCGCTGGTGTGACGGAGTTGTCGACTGCCTGGATAATAGTGACGAGGAGGCAGGGTGTTCAAGAGGTAAGGACACAGTGGTGGATGACAGGGGTGTTTAAGAGGTAATTGGACAATGTTGGATGACATGGGTGTTGAAGAGGTAAGGAGAGAGTGTTGGGTGATAGGGGTGTTGAAGAGGTAAGGAGACAGTGGTGGATGACAGGGGTGTTGAAGAGGTAAGGAGAGAGTGTTGGGTGATAGGGGTGTTGAAGAGGTAAGGAGACAGTAGTGGATGACAGGGGTGTTGAAGAGGTAAGGAGACAGTAGTGGATGACAGGGGTGTTCAAGAGGTAAGGAGACAGTGACGGAGAACACGGGTGTTCATGAGGTATTGTGACAACGATAACGAACAGAGCTGAGCAAGATAGGAGGATGTGTATACAATACAATACAATATAATAAAACAATGGGTTGTTTATCAGGAATTTCAGCAGTATTGCATTCTGCGCAGGTTCACTCTCTTCATTTAACCATGTGCCTACCTGTATAGTTTTACTTTATATACACTTCGTATGCTCTCCCCTGACAGGTTGCCCACCTGGCTTCTTTGTCTGTGGGTCAGGCGACTGCGTACACCCGGGTGTACAGTGCGATGGCTTCCCCGACTGCGATGACCATAGTGACGAGACGAGCTGCTGTAAGTGCGAGATGCCAGTGGCCTAATTCACGTACATAGTTTAGCCGGCTATGGGGCTTAGTCGACGAAAAATCGCCTATCATTTACATGGTAAGTTTAGCCGAGTAAGCCCCGTAGCCGGCCAATTTGCGTTCGTGAAATCCGCCACAGATCGAAAGAAAATGATCGCCTTTTAAAGAACACCATTTACAATAACTACGATTATGGCGTTGTAATACATTATGTTTGGTACATTTTAGTGTAACTTGTGTGAAATCGTAACAATCGGCAAACATCGGAAAATCAGACCTAAATCTCTGCCTAAAAGGAAAGCTAAAAGAAGGAGCTCGCGCTTGTTGTGACGTCTACTGTCTCCATTGTCTCAATTGCATTCAATGGCAACCATTGCTATACAACGTTATGTGCATGCTCCTTCTTTTAGTCTGTTTAACGGCTGATGTGTGTGGTCAATGAAGCTTCATCATGTGCAAGATTACTTCGGATAATATAGGACGAATAGATTGCCGCAGAAAGGAACGTATGATTGAATTATTTGGGTATCTCGGTCCTGCAGCCGGTCTGTAAATTTCCGAGCGCTCACTTCAATTTTAACGAAAATATCGGCCAAAAATTAACGGTGTGAACGGCATTAATAAATTTGACTTTACATCTATAATCAAATTCATTAATGCCGTTCACACCGTTAATTTTTGGCCGATATTTTCGTTAAAACTGAAGTGAGCGCTCGGAAATTACCCAACCAATTCAATCATACTTTCCTTTATGTGCCAATCTATTCGACCACAAACATCAGCACTCTGAGTACACAAAGGCTTCCATACCAAAAAAAAGAAACATGATCCACTCCAATGCTGCAGTAAATTTTGCATGAAAACAAATGAGTCTCTACGCTGGAAAGGTGGAGGAGACAACACTGCATCAATACCCCTATTCTCCGCCCCTAGCCCCCCGCCGGCCGCCTGCCGCCCCATCAGCTATGATTGTCAATTTCATACTCACGATTAAAGCGAAAGGATTCAAGTGTGGGCGGGGCTTAGTGTCTGTCAATTTCATACTCACGATTAACATAAGGAACAGACTCAAGTGTCGGAGTATTATTATACTGAGCATCCCTTGGTTGATGATATTTTCAGCATGTCCTCCTCGCGATGAGGTTCGAGAACCCATCGAGCTTCTGCTCGGTGTGAGCAACACCACGTGGAGCCAGTGTGCCACTGGTCTGTGTCTGCCGCAACTGTTCTTCTGTGATGGGTGGCCGCACTGCCTGGACCGCAGCGACGAGGCATGCGACGGTAAGTGTAGCGGCTTTAAGTTTTAAAGCAATATGCTTACATGCGCCATCTTAGATTTTTTACACTTTAGAATCAAGACTAAAAGTATTTCAAAATTTATGATGCGTATGTTTTCATATCTCTTTGAGTCTGTAAAAGAAACATTTCAACATAAAACTGCGCGGTTTATTATATCGCGCGCGGACGTGATAGCGAGCCGGGGTCGACATCACAAACGAAATAGCGAACTGCGAACAGGCGCGTAGGGATATAAAGCCGGCCACCAACTTCTGCTCCGTTGACCAAAATGCTTCTCTCCGGATAGCCCGCAGGCTTTCAGGTTTGAAATTCAAGACAGAATGTACTTATTTGACATGAAGAAGAGGTAGGTAATACAAAAAATGACAGAATATATTGCTTTAAGGGGTATCCGAGACCGTATTTATCAGTCAAAATGCTAATCTACATGGCGTGCGTTCTAAGTAGCTTGCTGTATGGCAGTGACACGTGGACTACGTATTGTGGCCAAGAAAGTAAATTGAATAACTTCCATTTTCGTTGCCTGCGAAACATTTTAGGCATATCTTGGCAAGACAAGGTCACGAATGCTGAAGTGTTAGCCCGGGCAAACCTACCAAGCATTCTTGCTCTTGTGAAGCAAAGTCGTCTACGTTGGCTTGAGAACGTTCATCGTATGCAAGATGAACGCATTCCCAAGGATGTGCTATACGGTGAAATCGTCGACGGAAAAAGGCCAACTGGACGGCCAAAACTTAGATTTAAGGATGTTTGTAAGCGGGACATGAAGGCTTTCGGCATCGATCCAGATTCTTGGTAGGACTTGGCATCCCAAAAGAGGGGATGGGCACGTGTCGTGCCTGACGGAATGGCCCACCACGACTCGCTATGGTTTGTGAAACTGGGCTTTAAACGCCAATCTAGACGTCCACCAGCGAGCAAAAACCAAGATCTATCGACAGGTCACCGTTGCGATGACTGCGGAAAGCTCTGTCGATCACCGATAGGCTTAATCAGTCATCAGCGTAAATGCCGCGTTACGAATCGTATAACTTAAACCAAACAAAGCTGCAAATCCATCGTCTTTCGCAGACGGACGGATGCCAACAACAATTTATCAGTCCGTGTCATTATCTCTGTGCGTAATTGACTATCTGCGTCTGTATCTAGTTGTGGTATTATATGTGTGAATAATTTTTTTTTATCATCCTGGGCATTTCAACATCTGTCTGCGTCATTATCTAGCTGTGTCATTATCTGGCTGCGTCCTTGTCTGCATGTGTCATTATATGGCTGTGCCTTTATCTGGCTGTGTCATTATCTGGCTGTGTCATTATCTGGCTTTCATTATCTGGCTTTCATTATCTGGCTGCGTCATTATCTGGCTGTGTCATTATCTGGCTGTTCCATTATCTGACTGTGATTATCTGGCTGCGTCTTTGTCTGGCTGTGTCATTATCTGGTTGTGCCATTATCTGACTTTGTCGTTATCTGGATGCGTCATTATCTGGCTGTGTCATTATCCGGATGCGTCATTATCTGGCGATATCATCTGACTGTGTCATTATTTGGCTGCATCGTTATCTGTCTGCATCGTTGTCCGGCTGTGTCATTATCTGACCTTGTCATTATATGTTTGCGTCATTATCTGTATGTGGCATTATGTAAATAAGATACCAGCTATTTTCCACAATGTATTACAATATGGCTGTTCTTTATCTGTCTGCGTCATTGTCCTGTCCGTTCTCTGTCTGTCCCAGACCCTACATATTTCTGGCACTTTCGGTCCGCGGAATTCATAGCCATATTGTCATATTGCCGCTTTCCGCTATCGTTTGGCGAAGGGAAAGGGCGAGAATGCAGTGCTGGGACTACCCCCCCCCCCCCCCCCCCCCTGTCATGTTGTCATATTGCCGCTTTCCGCTTTCGTTGGGCGGGGGGAAAGGGCGAGAATGCAGTGCTGGGACTACCCCCCCCCCCCTGTCATGTTGTCATATTGCCGCTTTCCGCTTTCGTTGGGCGGGGGGAAAGGGTGAGAATGCAGTGCTGGGACTTCCTCACCTTGTCATGTTGTCATATTGCCGCTTTCCGCTATCGATGGGCGGGGGGAAAGGGCGAGAATGCAGTGCTGGGACTTCCTCACCTTGTCATATTGTCATATTGTCGCTTTCGGTGATCGGGATCGGTGACTACATTGTGAAGTACCTTGGTGATTATTTTCCCGTTCTCGTCCGTGCGAGGTCGTTTTCGGAGATGTTGGTCAAGGATCTTTGCCAACATGTGTTGGTGAACGACGCTCCTGAATCATGTCTTAGGGTACTTGACTATTCCAAGAGGGCACACATGTTGCTTCAGTGGAACACCTTCTCTGTTTCATGTATGTTTCATGATGAGACATATATTCTCTGGTTTTGGTAGAGATGTGGCTGTTATTATTATTACTGTTCTTGTTGACTGCCTCTTACCGTTCGGTTTTCGTTATTTATTGTATTTCCCATCACATCCGTTCACCATGTGTCAGTAACGCTTGACACCCTTTCATAGAAATCGACCTGAACCTCTTTGAAGATGAGATTAGCACTTGAATCGAGCACAATTAGCAACAAGTGATATGATTACGTCACTTTTGAGAACTGTCAACGCGTTGCATCAGTGCCATCTACCCATTCCCCCCACCCTCCACTAACAATTCAATGATTAGGAATGTGGGAATCAATTAGATCAAAATAACTAAATCAGGAAATTGATACGAACATTTGATGCGTGTCATCGAATTTCTCTGCATTTCAAATGAAACCCCATTGTTATTGCCAATGTACAAACGTAACATATTTTTTTACCTATATCTAGCGCTAATTTTGCTAAGACATACCAACGTAAACCTGGCAGTGATTTTGAAGTATTATACATTTTTGATTACCGATAATGCATCTTCAGAAAACACATTGATTCTCTTTATTATGTCTCATACAATATTACCTTTCTCTTTTCAGCAGGACCACCACCAGGTATTGACTCAACATTATAACGTCGACTACAATTGTTCCTAATGATATCCTCGGCGTCTTGCTGGCCGTTGTTAATATCAGTGCTTTAAGTAATTGTGTATTGTTACATAATTAGGATAGCTTTTTACTGTGTTGCTTTGAAAGGGTGTATTTAAAATATTGGTTGAAATCTTTTTATTTTTCATTTAGAATTGTGCATTAATTTTCATTCATATTTTGTGATTTATTTATTTATTCGTCTTCTTTAAACTGTATTATATGACGTGACTAAAGCCTTGTCTGTCCCGGGTGTTTCGTTAACTTTGCCTCGATCTGTCTCCTTCGCAGGTCCGTGCTCTGACCCGTCTGAACGCCTGTGCGATGACGGCCAATGTATTAATTCGACATGGTTCTGCGACGCCGAGAAAGACTGCGATGACGCCAGCGACGAGCGTGACTGTGGTGAGTCCCCCCCACCCCCCCCCCCCCCCCCACACACACACACTCAGATGTTCTGATTCCATTAAACCCAAACGAGAAGCAATACTTTATGCAGGCTCTCCACCAGGCGCAATCCAGTATTTTGAATAGTGCGCGGGGATCTGTTTCAGATCCATATCCCATTAAGGTGGGAAGCAGGGGGTGGGGGGGTGGGGGCGAACAAGGAGAGCTATACAAGACACAGAGAAAGTGGGGGTGGGGGTTTTCTCTTCGCAGATGGCGTAAGACTTGCATTGGCAAAGGGCATCGCCGGGGGAAAAAGAACAACTCTCCACTCTGCAACCCCACTACTGAGTTCAGCCACTATCTAAGAATATTCGTGTGAAAAAACGAAAGCAATTTGCAATCATTCTTCTAAGATTATGTGACAAGTATACAGCTGCTGAAGTGTTCCCGCCTCCGTTTTTTGGTTTGCTCATAGTATCTTCCACACAAATTAATTAATACCACATGACATAATAATAATAATAATAAATTGTGTACACATTCCATGTAGTTCCTGAAGCTGGTCCTTGCAATAGTTTCGACCATTCGAGGCACCGTGGACAATGATTGCTGATGGGTTGCGTTTGGCTGTTTGCAGACTGTACTCTACCACTGCGCCAGACCTGTAGTAATGGTATCTGTCTCCATGACCAGTACTTCTGTAACGGCGTGGACGACTGCGGGGACGGAAGTGATGAAGTCGGGTGTCGTGAGTACCTATTGACGCATCTAAGAGGTAGCAAATGTAACATTTTCTATTTTTCTACTGGCACCATTGTTTTTATGTCAGCAGATAATGTAGCTTAACCAACGATGTCCATATTCGATTTCTATTTGAGTGTCGCAAGATGTTGTCATAATACTGCGTTATATAAGAGCGAGGTTATATGGTGGACATACCAGTGCATCCCATCACAATGAAACCTGATCGATATTTGACACTGGGTGTGTTCACCTCGGCAGCCTGCATTGATGGCCAGTTTGACTGCGGTGACAAGTGTATCCCCATCGTCAACGTCTGCGACTCGGCCAACGACTGCGGTGACTGGACCGATGAGATGGCGTGCCGTATGTGAAATAAATATTAATACATATAAATACTAACAATGCATCAATGATAATAACACTAGATCGAAGTATTTTATATGCATATGTCAGTAAGCCATCGTTGAAGATAGAGCTGCGGTCCTGGCTTCGATTCCCGGTGGCGACATCATGATTTTTTACATATTCGTTCATCTAAATTAACCTTGAATTTCACCATTGCAAAGCCCAATTGATTCAGTCTCATGTGCCAGAACGTTTTTCGGTTAAAAAAATATATACTAACAATGCATCAATGGTAATAGCAATGAACGTCTCCTTTATATCAAGGAGTAGTATGCACATGCAAAAATGCATGCGCATGCCTCAAGCAAAGGCGACGCCAAGAGTCTGATATCTAGATTTACATCACTTCTTCGTCTGATGTATTGCTGTGATTCCTTCTGTTATGTATGCGCTGTAAACAAGTGGGCCTTCCATTTTGCATAAACTGGTGAATGACATAACATTCCTGATACACAAACAGCATTTCAAAAATACTTCAAGGTCACTCAAATATGTAGGTACTTGTATATATAATTATCAGAGACTTGTTTGTGTTGGAATGCATCACGTGTTGATAAGGTATGGGTTTTCGTCATAACTCTGACATCGTCGCCATTTTGTGTTTTTAATGACACGAAGATAATAACAGGCGCATGACTTACACCAGAGTAATTAACTACATCATCTCATACAGACACATAGTGGTTTAACAGGGTTTAATAGTGGTTTAACAGGGTTTAATAGTGATTTAACAGGGTTTAATAGTGGTTTAACAGGGTTTAATAGTGGTTTAACAGGGTTTAATAGTGGTTTAACAGGGAGCACACATGCTACGATATGTCGGCAACCACGAAATTTGCGTACATATCTATCTACCTGGTTCTTGTTGTTGTTGGCAGCCTGCCCGGCCGAACGCTACCAGTGTGCCGACTCCACTGTTTGTCAACACAAGTCCACGTGGTGTGACGGTTCGATCGATTGCCCGGATGGAAGCGATGAGCTCCCCGGATGTGGTGAGTAGGAGACCCACATGTACATAGGTGTATCTGCTTCTATACCAAACTCCCCCTATGATTTTCCACGTCAGCAGGACGCAAAGAAGAGTACCTTGCTTCTGTTCAAAACTCACCATATGATGTTCCACGTCACCAGGACGCAAAGAGGTGCATCTTCTTCTCTTCCAAACTCACTCTATGATTTTCCACGTCACCATGACGCAAAGAGGTGTGTCTTTAATTCTTCTCTTCCAAACTCACCCGATGAATTTCCACCTTTATTGATTCATCCGACCAGATAGGCGATTTGTGCATATAAGTGGTGCAATATGGCAATTCCTGCGTCTGTCTGTCTGTCTTCAACGTGGTTGGCATGACTAACGATTCACAGAAATAATGGCCGTCTTGTCATTCTATGTTGTCAGTAAATTAGGATTGATCGAGGATTTACTTGAGTAAAGATTAGATCATATGTTACCGAACGGGAGGCTTTGGGGGTATTTCGCTGGGTATATTTCCTTTAAATTCCCTTAAATAACATTGTCCATGTCTCGTGGGCTGAAATAAATGATTTATGAACAACACTCTTCCCTAACATAGAATAGGCAAAAATCAGATTCTCTAAGCATTTTATGTCTTTGCTTGTAATAAATTAAACGTGCACGACAAATTTGAATTTTTGAGGTGTCACCTGCTCTCGACTTGAGCTTCTTGTATGAAAAGAATACCGCCATTTACCCACCTAAACTACTCATTTCCCGTGAAAAACAAGCAAGATTCATATATGGCAAACCTTATGGTCATATTAAAAGGCCGCCAATAATATAAATTAGTATAATTATAAATTATGCATTATGCCATCATTATAAATTATAATTATTATAAATTATCATTATTATAAATTATAATTATTATAAATTAGTATTCATATAAATTATTATTATTATAAATTGCTATTATATAATTATTATAAAGTATAATTATGATAAAGTATTATTATTATAAATTATTATTATATAATTATTATAAAGTACTATTATTATAAGTTATTGGATCATTATTTGGCAAATGAATAGAATTCAAAGTTGTGACTTCTTCGGACAGATGGAAGCTGCCTCTCCGGGCAGCATTCGTGTGATGGCAAGTGCGTGCCTGCCGAGGGCTTGTGTGACGGCAAGGTGGACTGTCTTGATTGGTCGGATGAAGCCAACTGTGGTACGTACCGGTGAATATCTCCCAGGACCGTATTCGTGTTGTACGACTCACGGGAATGTGATGCGTAAGCTACGATGTGTTTATAAAAATCTCCCCTGGGCAGGTTACTTATAAACCGTGTAGAGTGCTACGCAAATCTACTTAACGCTGAGTAGAACACGTTGAAATTGTTTTACCGGCCAAGAACAGAAAAACACCACGCATCAAAAGCATTCACTTTGTGAAAGAGCTGGGAAACGGATACAATGTCGATAATAGTAAGAGTTGTAACTTTAAATACTGTCGCCAGGAAATGTGAGAGTGTACGACGACAAACCGTTTGGTGTGGATAGCTTACGCCATTAAAAAAATAGGAAAACAGCATCTACAGTATGTTAGAATTATTATTATCAATATTATTAACAGCAGGACAATTAAGATGATAATAACTAAGCGGCTGTAATTCGGTAAAACATCATCGGCATTCGATTTCCTCGCTCTCTGTCATCTAGCTCTCGGACATCCTTTCATACCTTGCCAAATACGTTGCGAACCACGCAATTTCAGGGACCGTTTTGCTTTGGAATGAAATGAAATGAAACGAAATGAACGATTTAGGCATAAGTAGTTAAACTTAAGGAGAAACTACGATGTGCTCGACATTTGTTTCAGCGTGTACGGGGGAATCGTTCCGCTGTGCTGACGACAGCGTGTGTGCGCCGGTCGACAAGTGGTGTGACGGTGTCCAGCACTGCCGAGACTTCAGCGACGAGGTCCCAGGGTGTTGTGGAAGTAAGGCCATCGAAGGCTCTATACGTCTAAGTAAGCGACGCTACTGTATATATAAGTATCCTTCTGAATCTGAAGTGAAATGCGAATGTGTCAGCAGGTTTTGTGCCCAAAACGGTGAAAGGTACGCATATATTAGCTGCACTTGCGATCATTCACCAAACGATCAAAGCAATTACTTGCAGTTAATCTTTGAAATATTCTATGTTATTGAACGCGCCGTATTCCCGTCCGATTTGCAGCTTGCCCAGCAGGGTTCGTCTATTGTGTCAGCAGCAAGAGATGTATGTCACTGTCCATTGCATGTCATGAGCCTGACAGCTGCCTGGAGTGGGACGCCAGCGCGCCTATTGTCTGCGGTGAGTTGGCACTATAGTGTCTTCCTGATGTTTCCTTCGCTTTGTGCCTGAAGATCCTGGTGGTTTCTCACTATCCATTTCACTTGATAATGGTTCACCCGGCCATGAGCATACTAAGGGGACTTTTACAAACCAAACCCCAAGATGGCCGATTGCAGGTTGAGGGCCAGAGGTGACAGTAACGCACTTGGTAGAAAGCACGTGTTTTGCATGGCGTGCACTCACAGTTAGAAAATAATACACACACAAATTAGTGTGAGACAGTTTGGATTTTTTTATCTAGCCAACAAATTGTGTCTCTGTTGCATGGCAATTTTTTTAATTGTTTTTTGTTTTTTTTCCTTCAGATGGAGTTAACAATCCACCAGGTATGTTTTTCGTCTGTTTCTTGCTTAGAAAGGCGCAATATGTGTGATCAATTACGATGAAATCCGTATATAACTAGGGAATCAAATAGACGTCTTAATCACGATTAAATCGATTATTTTGCGCGGCAGTTACGATAATACAAATTGAAGGACGTTGGCGCCTGATGGCAATCGATTTAATTTAGCCTCTGCATCAATCGGTTTAGTCGCGTTATCATTAGTGATATGAGGCTACATGCAGACGGACCAAACATGCTATCTAGTTTTGCTTTTTCAATTCAATTTCGTATTTTAGTTTATACACCGTGTAATTTCACCACCAATCACAGTGCGTTAATTAAGATATTTATGTGTCTACGATTACTTCGCGTCAGCAATAACTAAATTAGCCCAATTGCCTAAGATAAATGAGTCACTGTCACAGTTACCTGCGGAGTGCCAGTGATCAAGCCCTACCGATCACCGTCTGGGCCGGCCACCTACATCGTAGGGGGCGCCGAGTCGCGCGAGAACAGCTGGCCGTGGCAGGGCATCATCCGACTGCGGTCAGCCGGCTGGAGTCGGATCTGCGGCGTCATTCTGGTCAGCGACAAGTGGCTCATCACTGCCGCTCGCTGCGTGTAAGCACACCTGCCCCCCCCCCCCACCCCGCCCCCTCCTGCCTCGTACACCTCCACCGCCACCCCCTTCCTCGTACACCTTCACGGCCACCCTCTCCCACACACCTCAACCCCCACCCCATTACACACACACCTAAAACCCCACCCCTCACACACACACCTCAAACCCCTACCCCGTCACACACACACACCTCAATCCCCACCCCCTCCCACAAACACCTCAACCCCCACCCCATCTCAAACACACACCTCAACCCCCACTCTATCGCACACACACCTCAACCCCCACCCCATCCCACCTCTTCCCGCATTAAATTAGTATCTCCTCGCATCCCCGGATTGCTGGCTGGTCGTTACTGGTCGTGGAGTCCGGATTATTCATTATGTATCCACAAATACATGGTTGAACCACTATCGACGGAGCATGGCAGGTATGTCATATCCTTTAAACCGCCGGAACTAGACTAGCGTAGAACAGCCGTTTCGTGCTCAAGCAGTGTGCTCAAGCGGCCGCCTGAGTGTCGTAGAACAGCCGTTGCGTGCTCAAGCAGTGTGCTCAAGCGGCCGCCTGAGTGTCGTAGAACCCCCGTTGCGTGTTTATGTGGTGTGTGTGCGCAGGAACTCTGCCATTTAAGGTAAGCTACCCATAATAACAAGGTAAATCAATTCTGAATGACTTCTTTCTGTTTCTGAAAGTATACCCAATTACACACCTTCCGGTGAATTTTGAGGATACTTAACCTTCCCGTTAAAAAAATATTCTCCATTTTCCAAGTATACCCCTATTTCACAAAATGACCAAAACTTGACACCTACTACGAATATGTAATTTTGCTACAATTCAGCTACAATTCATTATCATCAGTAATAGCTCTTTGGAAAGCTTCAACGTAGTGCAATACAGGAATGTTATTTAAAAATGTAAATAGTAAACACAAAAAATTACAGAATGGTAATAATGAAATGCAATTATGCAAAGTCAGGACAGTTTTTGCCAAAGTTCGAAATCACCACCTTCACAAAATCTACTATATTTTCACCAAAAATGAAAATCTTGCCACCAAACCACTTTTAAAAACTTCTAAAAACATCGTTCTTTTAACAAAAATAAAGAAAAATATAGTCACGAATTGGGGATTCCCCTGTGAATGACGTAACGAGTTAGGGATTCCCCTTTCACTGACACCCGCCGATGTTTGTCGAGGTTTACCGAGTTCTTTCCTAAATCACCGAAGCTTATTATACGATGCTCTATTCATGTTACCTATTCCACCACTTCTTTTGCTGTGTTTTATTCGTGCTTTGTTTCATTAAGACTGCGTAAAATCTCAGGGCTACAGCCCGCCGATGTTTGCCGATGTTTACCGAGGTCTGCTTAAAATCGCCGAGGCTTATTATGGTTAGCTTACCTTAACTATTTATAGAAACGCTTTAGGACGCACTGCTGGTTCTAAGACGCACTGCATGAACCCGCAACGGCGATCCTAGAGTACTCCGGTGGCCAGCCTCTCCGCGTCTGCAAACTACTTCGCATTACAACGGTTGATAGTATATCGCGCCGTCCCGTAATTCTTGGCTAACACGTCCAAAAAACTTGAAAAAAGCTGGATGTTTGTGTGATTCTTTTATTGCCGGATTCAGTGTGTCTCCTTATAGGGAAGTGCAGCTCTCCAGTGACCGCGCCATTTGTATTTATCCGTGCGTAGAGGGCTCTATGGCCAATACGCTACAGGATATGTTGTTACAGATACTTTGTTGCCAAGTTCGTGGATATCACGTGTGGCTTTCCTGTAGACGTAGTCACGTGACTCGGGATATTAGAGATATTATTTCCCTTTTCCCATTAAGCTATAAAACCCATACATTTGCAAGTAGTTGACATTAACTAGATCGGATAAACCTTCCAGAACACTTGTCAGGTGAAATTAGGGTATTATGGAGTAGTAAATCAGACCAGTCGTGTTCTCCATCCGGACTGGGAGCAGTGATTCACCATACGGTCCCTTTCAGGGGCGGATCCAGGATTTTAGAAATGGGGGGTTGCGACCGGGGAGAGTAGAGCTCTCTAAAAAAAAAATCCGATCGAGGCGAAGGGGGGGGGGACTGAAAATGACCACGGATGACAGCCAATGGGGTGGGGGGGGGAATTTTCGACTTCAACTTTCCTTAACAGCCCCTTAAACACTTGAACCCGCCTCTGGGTCGCATCTACAAAATGTCTCTTTCCAATGTATCTCGTTGGATAGCAGGACTTTTACAGTGTATGCTCAAGTTTCCAAGGTGGGGGGGGGTGCAACCCCCTACCCCCCCCCCCCCCCTCCCGCCACTATATCCGCCTTTTACACGATCTCACTGTGATCGGACTTCTGAAACGTATGAAACGAGACAGATAACAGTGGCCGGGGGGAGGGGAGGGTGGCACTTTGACGTCATAAATTGATCTTGCAAAAGTCAGTGAACCACATTAGTGGCGATGCACCCCCTTTTCCATGTATTCCATCGTTAAAAACATTTCATACTTTATAGTCAAAAACCAAATATCATTAAACGTTTATGAACAATTTGACGTGACGTAAACAAAGTGACGTAAACAGGAGAAAAATTGGGTGTCAACGAGGAAAATATTTAGTTATCGATCTTTATTACTTAAAGGTGCATATCTAACACCAAGAAAAATGTGTCGCTACTGATCTTCATGTGTGGTGACCACGCCGCCCAAAACAAAATACCGCCTCAAAAATCCCCGACTTGTTGGGTTATCTTAGTACTCTGGGGGACTCTTCAAGTAGATTGTTCCAAGAATCTTGTCTACTAGACAAATATCTCATTCCATCCGCATTGTGTCTACGATGTATGTTACTATCAGATAATAAATGACAGTGCTATGGCCATAGACTGTGTAGCTACCTGCTGGAGGCACTAGCTCCTTACGCTGGCTCACAAAACGTTTCAGGTTGCTTCTAGCAACAATATATCTCCTCATTTTCGTTCATTTGCCAGATTTTGATATGCGGACACGCATAACATTCATTGCAAACCTTTGGTTCATGCAGACGTTTTTTCTGATATGTCGAACACAACACCGAGCGGCATTGAAGCGGTAGCTCACTCCTGGTTCCGCGGCACCAACTTCGCGCACTCGGTACTACTTATTTATGTCTTGCGCTACAAAAGGGTGATACATGTATAGCTGGCTCGCCCGCAGCTCGTTCCCTGTATTGTAATATAATACCACAAAGAGTTATGTAAGTAGTTGGAAAGGGCAACTTTATTGAATACAAGGTTCAAGATTATCAGTGGCGGAAAAACCACATCGCCACTGATAAACATGGGGCGGAAAACAGCATCGCCACTAATAAAGATGTGGTGGAAAACACATCGCAAATGGGAAAACATTTGGCGGAAAACATATCGCCAAGCAAAATGGTGAGGCGAAAACACATCGATAATAACAAAGGTGGTGGCAAACACATTGCCACTGAGAATTAAATATAATACACATCTGTGGCAATCAGATGTTAGACAGGCTAATATTAATTGATACTTATTAATATATATATAGATATATATATATAGATACACCAAATTATGCAGTCCACTATGGATATTTATTAAAGGATATATAGAAATAGATGTTGCCATCATACTTGGCAGGGAAGGTGAGGGGACATTCGCCACGTACAGATATGGAAATCACGGATCTAGGGATCATCATAGTTTACTATAAATTATTTCTTTAAACTTAATAACTTAGTTCAGTAGATATTTCTGAAATTATCCAAATACATACGCTGAGATACAAATTACAATAAGACGTGATATAAAAGTCATTATTTACGATATTTAAATGCCTCGCAAATACGGGTCATCACGTTTCAACACGTATTATATTTTAAAACCCAATAACTCCTTTCAGCAGACAATTCTGAAATGATCCACAAACATATGCTGTAAAATTATCCACTCGCATATGCTGTAATACTAATAACAATACGGCTTAATGATACAATGATTATATACGATATTTAAATGGCTCGTAAGCACGTCTCATCTAGTTGCATACTGTATTATTATTACTTAATGACCTATTATCAGCAGACATTTCATGAAATTATGCTCAGTCCATTCGTTCTTCTCACCATCGGGTAGGGGTGATACCAACACGTAGTGCCATAATGTAGTACTCCAATAATTCTCCGCGCTCAATGTTTTCGCCGGGGAGCGCTGTTGTATTAAGTGTGAATTGTCTTTAAACGATAGAGTTGCTTGTGTGATGTTGCAGACTCGTGTTTGTATTTACCTTAGGCTCCTTACGACCATGGGTCAAGCATCATTGAACTCGCATATTTATTCGTTTATTTAAGTACATGTTATTTATTGATTTTTATTTGTTACCGTTTTTGCTGTCTTTCTTATGTCAATTATGTCCTTATCTATTCATATCCAGTACCGCTGAGCTGGGAGACAAGGCAGATTTCCTTATTCAGCTCGGCCGCCATGACCTAAACGAGTATGAACCATTCGGGCAGGAATTTAATGTGAAGGAGATCATCTCACACCCTCGATATGTAGATGGTGATTTCGACTGGAATCTCGCCCTCATCGAGATTGAAGGCACAGTGACATTCACATCCCAAGTGTCCCCAATATGTTTGCCATCAGAGGAATTTCCGGCTGGCTACTCCTGCATCATAACCGGTTGGGGACTTACCAAAGGTAGGTTAATAATGGGAATTCATAGCGAGCGCAAGCAAGCTCTTACAGTAACATGCATGCGTAGTCCATTTCAAGCATAGGCTTAGGACTTTCATTTCGCGTAACAGCCCCCATGAGACGTTTGCGGATTCGGAGTAAATATCAGCTGTACATAAATATATTCAAGCAGAGAGAGGTCGAAGCCTATTATGTCATATCTCTAATAATTAAATCAGCTGCCCCACAAAATAAACGAATAAATTATTCAATGTTAACACTGGATGTATACTTCAAATTAAAGTTAATTTATAAGCTATGCGCAAAATGTCTGTTGCCAAGCAGATCACTCTTGGCGACCGCCCATCGGCTGCTGTAGTCAAAATGTTATAAACATGATGTCACAATGGGAGTTCCTAAGCAACCGAATGATATGCCACAAGCACATGCATGGTATACGTCATCCCGCCAAAGATATTCTTTATGGCAAGCCGAAGTGGGATTAATTTTGAATATTAATCTTGATGTATCCCCTCGGAATATCTGAATTAATAAAGATACGCTCGCATTTTTTTGGTAGCACCTATCCATATAAGCAATAATAAGGAACGGGTACGGTATTCCGAGGCCACGCGTAGTTTACACATGCCATTTCCAGAAGCCATTTCACGATATCAGTCCCACGGACTGGGCTGTTCTACGTGATATTTCAATTAGATATGATAGTAGTAGCAATATATATGGCATATAATATGGTCATAAACAGCCAGTAACTTTATTATCACCCTGCCAAATCCCATGCGAAAGTTACATGTGATTTATGCATACCACCCGGAAATTCGACAACTTGCCCAGCACCATGTTAGTGTCCCATTGGACGCCAGCAATATTCGTCCTCGGCGGTTTTGAACCTACGGGCCCTGTACTTAATTCATAACAAACGGCATTACCAAAGGGGGTCCCACGATCACTATCAATGCCCACTCCGCAACTGCATTTTAAACTTAATTATACATGCTAGACAGATAATCAGCATAATTTTCGAGAAATTCATGGATATTTTGGTTTTTGCTGAGAGCAAAGGTCCCCACTGCATTCGCCAAAATAAAGAACACGACGCGATATTATTTGAGGAACGCACGACGGCAAGTTCTTTAACGTACTTGTTGTAAACTTGTTGTAACAAGGCTTTAGTTCTGCTCAGGATTCGCGTGGTTCGTTTTCCATGATAGAACACAAGAAATCAACAGCATTAGGGAAACAGCGGTTTGCTCTAATGTAAAAGAACTACCGATCAACTAATCGATCAGTCACTGTGAAACCCCAGGATGGAGGGTGGGAAGGCATGGGAGTAGTAGATATTTTGAAAATCTTTTTCTAAATCCCCACACAAGAGTCAAGCCGTCCCGTGTAACTTCGCGGAAATCATACTGGGAGTTCTCTTTTTAATTCACCGTAATATGGGAATAGAGGAATGTAGGCCTATTCTTCGGGATCTGGGAACATGCCCTCCCCCCCCCCCTCTGAGCCCCCCTCCCCCTCACCCCCACCAATGAGCTTCAAGGGACCATGACAAGCAGGCCCCAGTTCCCGTTACAAGATAATTATGTATATATGGGTCCCCGGACATGAGTACGGCACTAATTGAGACCTCTCTGACGTCAGGTACCGGTGATGAGACGCTCCTTAACCAGGCGGATGTGCCTATAGTGGACCAGGCAGAGTGCGAGAGGAGAGTCGTCTTTCGCGGCGCCACCATCATCACCCCCAATAACATCTGTGTAGGCGGTGAAGATCAAGGGGCTTGCCGGGTAGGTTTCGTCCACATGTTATCGCCAATTGTTGTTGTTATGACGTGATGTCATGATGTCATCCTGGGAACGCATTATGATATCAATTTCGTCATTGGATATGGCGTCCTAAATAAGTCATTTCGGGACCCTAACGAGTGGCTGTGAGAGATCTCGTGGGAGTCAGCCGCGCCCACCATTAGGCGATAGTTTATGTCTCACTGGATGTTCCTATGTGGACGTAGTCGCCCGCACCCCTGAGGGTATCCACCTCGGGTCACAGATCCTGGATTCAGAATTTGACAAATCCAAGTTCTATTTTCGCGTCAAAATATCTCTTTTTTTGTCCAGAAAGGACGTTTTTCGCAACTTCTACTTTAATATTACGCAAAGGTGATTTCTTCACCGGAAGTCACCACTGTTCCATGTGGTGGCGGGATTCAGCAGTGAAATAAGGGAAATTACCATCCATGGTATAAGAAAGTATAAGAAATACCGACCGACCTGTATGGGAGAGGGGGAGGGGGCAAAGGGGGGGGGGGTACATTTTCGGATCTTCGCGATTGACATCCAGGAGTTCTCCAAGATGCGTGATTAGCGGTTGGGTAATGTTTGGGGATCATCATGCGTGCCTTTAATGGATATAATGTGGTTATCACCAATATCAAGGTGTGTTTGTTTTCGCAGTCCACACCCTGGAGATTCTATATTGCTCTCCCTAGTTCTGGAAGAAGCGCGATTTAGTGAGGGTGTCACCGCCCTCCTTCTTGTGAATGGAGAGGAGAGTTTGGTGCGGGGGTTGCTTGATCCTGCCAAAGACGAAATTCCTTAGATCCTATATTTGGGTATACCTAACTAGAATTGCATAGCCTTGACGTTATAGGTTTACACAGCTGTACCGAGACCCGCCTGTGCTTATAGCGTATTAAATGTACACAATATAGTTAATGTAATTTAAAGTGCAAATTGGGCTAAACATACAGATGTGCGTTGATGGTATGGACGGGGAAAAAAACGGTCTCGGCCGTATTAAATATGACAGATAATGAACGGATTTTAGTATCAATGGGCTTCTTCGATTTACCCTGAAACCGACGGGAACCCAAAACTGTTTATGCAACCTGTTTCAACAGCTTGCGTGCATCAAGCCGAACACATCGTTTCATTATTTGTGTACAGTTTCAGCATGTACTTCGGCAATGGCCGTGTGATTCATTAGTTCTCATACTTTCAGAAGTAGCCTATTCATTACATGGTGTTTATTTGGATCGACCGAAGCCGTTTCCGAAATAGTTTCACGGTTACGATTCTTCTCGTGTCGAACAATCCGTTCGGCAAACCGCTTTGGTTTCATGTTAATCGAACATGCCCATTGTGCGCGAGGGAGAATTCATGCATGGGTTGCAATGTTTTAAGAAACGAGCACATTTGCGATTCGTTTTACAATACATGATTAGCCGATTGGGCGCAATAAATAACCGGTGGTATGTGCAGGTGTATATTTGTGTGAACCTGTGTGTGTGTTAAAGTGGAAGATTTTTTCCAAATCGGAAATGGATATGGGAATTGAACTGTTTTCGTTTTTGTTTGAACATCGTTTATTTCTGGATGTTTGCAATATCGAATTCGCATGTTAATGCTCACCTCAAATTGAAATGGTGGGTAATAAGTAACCTATAGTGTGTGTTGTGCTGCAGGGAGATTCAGGGGGCCCGCTTGTGTGTGCCCGAGGAGGTCGCTACCAGCTGGTGGGCGGGACGAGCTTCGGCTCCTCTATTTGTAACACCAGGAACACGCCATCCGTCTACAGCCGCATCACCAGCTTCATGGACTTCATTACAAACAACACGGGACGTAAGTTTGTGGAGACAATGGGACAAACGGTAGATAGTCTCAGGTATTTGGTGTCACTTACGTCGGCACGGAACCGCACGCAGGACTTAAATTACGGAAAGGAATCATCGAAAAAATAGTCTCAATTATTCCGTGTCGCTTACGAGCTTGAGAAACAAGGGGTCCAAATTAAAAGTCACAAAAATGAACGTTATTCACTATTGCGTTGTTCATAGGCATCGGTTTCTTAATATGTTTGCCAAAATCTGGCAATTGGTTCCCAATTGGTCCTTAATTATAATGATATGATACACGACACCAGGAAAAACAACTATTAGTATAATACAAAAATCCAAAAACATGATGGTGAAGATATATTCCTTGTCGTGAGAAATGTATTTTCATGATATGCATGCAAATAATAAAATGTGTGATTTATGATTTGTTATTATAATATATATATATTCATTTGATATATCAGTTAACTATCAGCTTATCCAACGACCTCATATATATATACAACGCGATTCATTGCAAATAAGATGCGCTGCGTAATCTTTAACCTGTCATTACCATCTGAAGGCAGCGTTACTATCGAGATGCTTGAATCTGATTCCCTTTCTCCTCTGTCTTCCAGTACGTCCACAGGAAGTTTAACCTCCACCACCGCCTGGATAAAGGAACGTTACATAACGCGTTTCATGTATGTGTACATCAATGTAGGCGCTACATTCTTGCGACTTCGCCAAAAATAATCAAACTCAAATCATATAGTTGCCATGAAGCAAGTTCATGAACGCTTGCGCGCATGGTAAATCACGGTCGACGCACCCTGTTTATCGGAAAGGAAAAGTTCCCATCAACGTCACCGTCAAATATACCACAAGCAATTAGTATACGGTTGTAGGAGATTACGAAATTACGAAAGGGGGGAGGGGCAGATATGTCATAGACTCGTACAGGGGGGTCACGTGCCACCCTGTGCTCGCCCCCCCACCCCTGGACATACCCATGATGACCCCTATGACAAGTGTAGTCAGGAGTATCAGGTTGAATGTATGTACCACAGGATCGGTATAATAACAAAGTCGTGTAGTTCTGCTAACACTTGCCTATTTGAAGACATCTGAGGTTATCAAATCATATATATATATATAACCAACATAGATATATGTTTGGTGATGCCGTATTTTGCAGGTTTCAGGATAACTATGTTTGACTAAATAATAAATGAATTTTTAATTTCTGTGTGGTTGTGGACATTTGTACTGTAATATAGAGTAAGCGGGACGTTAGGCAATTTGATTGACCTGACATCAAACTGTAGTACCCGGCCAGTTTTCATTGAATCTCGGATAATCAAAAGGAAGGGCTGCTACACATTGTTGAATCGCCAATAAAATGCCAAACGCCACGCAAAACTCGCGCTATTACTATTATTACTATCACTATTAGTTGAAGTTAGATTCAAGTTTACCATCAAATAGACCATCAACTCGTAATACTGTGCGCGGTGTATCAAATCATTAAGTCGACGGCCGAGTCAAATCCGGTTTAAATGGCCCTTTCCTCGCATCTGTCTATCGTTTGACACATCGATCATCATTTCACTTGCCACAAAGACCTATTTCGACACTCAATTAAGTAGAAAGAGTTTATTTTGGTTCCAACGATCACCTCGTGAAAAGTTCGCTCCTCGGGATGTCATAAGCCGTCTGGAGTTACCTCTCAAGATTCGTGTTTTCTAGGTTCACCTGCAGCGCAGGGTTTTACGGGTTCACACAAAAACAACGCGACACTTCGCATACATTTCGATGGGTACTTTATTCCATCAGCGAATATCAACTTAATACAATCATTCCGTCTCGAATCTAGCCCCGGCGGCTTAGCAGCAGTTCTCTGGGATTGCTGTCTTGGGCTGTGGTGTTCTTCGTCTTGGTAGTGGTCCCGGTCTGCGTCTGTCTCTCTGTCTTCCTTCTCGCTATATATACTGCCTCACCAGTCAGTATCTCGTGACTTCATTGTTTCCTTTTATGGCTTTGATGCTCATTTATATTTCTAATATAACCACTTGCACGTGCTGCGTAATTGGGGAAGAGGGTATAAAGTTAAGGAGTAAAAATGCTGACGATGGTAGTACGGGGCAACGTGACTATAAGCGAAGTATTTTTATAACCTAATTATCTCAGGTCAGAGACCCCTTATCGTCGCACTCGGATGCGCCGTCGTCACAGTCGGTGAACCGGTGTCCAAGTGTTTACAGTTTAGAATAAAACCTTCGTGGTCAAGATTTTAAATACCTCTAAATCAATTAGGCCAGGTGGCCGATTCATAATCACCTATATGCAGAGGGTGGCGAATTCCTCGGGGTGATAATTGGTCATTTGGGCGGCGTAGTAACGCTAACAGACACGCAAACTTGCAATAACCTGGGCGGCGTGAAATACCCTCCTCAATATGCTTAAGAAACGGACGGCGCATTAACACCGCCGGTATAAAGGAGATACACGTTTATTATAGTACTGGTCGCGCGATTTCTTACTTAGTCGCGTGACCTTGCAAGAGCTGTCGTTGTCGCAAGTCACCGTGACTTGTAGAATTATAGCTTCGACCTAAAGTGGACTACTTTGCACTCGGAGTGTATCATTAGCAGTATACTTTTTTTGGGTTCTTTGAAAATCTACCATATATAAAAATTAAATGTAATGGCATTATTAGCAGTTTATATCATATAAAAGAGATGCAAAGTATAATAAATACAATTTAAATACATGATGAAGCTATTTAAAGACATGATGAATATATCTTTATCATTGGGAGTTTCACATATTGTAATATGTAGCTGAATATAGTTTGCAAATGTTAAATAGTTAAATATTGTAATATGTAGCTGAATATAGTTTGCAAATGTTAAATAGTTAAATTGCATCAAAATAGCATTAACAATAAATCAGATTTAAAAAAATATCAGCAATAAATGTCTATAGCACATACATATATGAAATAAATTAATATATTTTAATTTAAATTAGCTAGGATAAATATTGTATAGTATAATTAGTATTTCTATATATTGTGATATATAAGTATCAAATTTCATCAATTACTGAAATTAATGTGAAAATTACAGAGAGTATAATTAGACGAATTACCATGACGTTTTTATTTATTCATATTTTTAATGTCTTTTTTTTATATATTCTGGTGTACTTTAGTTTTGCGGTAAACAAAAAAAAACATTAGAGAGTTAGGCCTGACTTCACTATCCCACACCATTTTTGGCTGTTTCCTATGTTTCAGCCTACTGTCTTTACCCCCGTTTTCATGTATCAGCCAACTGTCTTAAACCACCGCTTTACCGCCTTTTCGCGGTTAATGGAATGTTTCTCACGTATCTTTACAATGAGGGAACAAACCAACGTACATGTACTAGCTTAGGTCATTGCTTGGTCTCGAACCGGCTACCTTACGCATGCCAGCCCGCATGCTTAACCAATGCGCCACCGCGGCTTGCACGAAAGACAATGTTTGGAACTTTGACTATATGAACAAAGGAATCATTCTCTCACAGATGTCGCTACTTGTCATTTAATAACTCGCTAGATGGCGCCACTTGTATCATAATCAATCGCCAGATGTCGCTGCCCTATTTCGGCACATGCCATTTCGAGGAAATTTCCATTTGTCACTCGTGCCGTCTTCATGACTTCGGACGTACTATACGTGAATCCAGACATGACATAGACAACACAAAAACAACTTTAGTCGAATAATAGAAATATATAGCAAATAGTTCTTTAGGAATATTGTACTAGTTTCAAGGAATATTATACTAGGTTTAAGGAATATTATACTATATTTTAAGGAATATTTTACTAGCTTTTTAAGCAATTCTAGACAGGTTTTACAGGAATATTGTACTACTTTTAAGGAATATTATACCAGTTTTTAAGGAATATTATAATAGATTTGTAAGGAATTTTAGTCTAGTTTTACAGGAATATTGTACTAGTTTTTTAAGCTTTTAACAAAATTCTAGACTAGTTTTAAGGAATTGTACTACTTTTAAGGAATATTATACTAGGTTTTTAAGGAATTCTAGACAAGTTTTACAGGAATATTGTACTACTTTTAAGGAATATTATACTAGCTTTTTAAAGAATTCTAGACTAGTTTTACAGGAATCTTGTACTACTTTTAAGGAATATTATACTAGGTTTTACTAGGTTTTTAACGAATTCTAGACTACCGTACTTTTAAGGAATATTATAAGTACTTACTACGTTTTTAAGGAATATTATACTACTGCTTAAGAAATATTATACTAGCTTTTTAAGGAATTATAGACTAGTTTGACAGGAATATTGTACTAGTTTTGTAAGCTTTTTAAGGAATTATACTTTAAGGAAGATTATACTACATTTTTAAGGAATTTTAGACTAGTTTTACAGGAATATTGTACTAGTTTTTTAAGCTTTTTAAGAAATTCTAGACTAGTTTTAAGGAATATTATACTAGCTTTTTAAAGAATTCTAGACTAGTTTTACAGGAATCTTGTACTACTTTTAAGGAATATTATACTAGGTTTTACTAGTTTTTTAACGAATTCTTGACTACCGTACATTTAAGGAATATTATAAGTGGAATATTGTACTAGTTTTTTAAGCTTTTTAAGGAATTCTAGTTTAAGGAATATTATACAAGGTTTTAAGCAATATTGTACTAGTTTTAAGGAACACTAGTTTTTAAGGAATTACTCGCTACTATTCAACACGGCATCGAGTGTATATAGCACGTTCTCACACCTTGACACGAGGTAAGCGCGCGACAGTTTTCGCCATGCTCCCGGCATCCAAGGCGTCACTTTTGCATTCAAAGATGGCGACCGACAACAACATTGCATCAATCGCTAAGTCACTATGTTTTGCCGATTAACGGAACATTATAAACCTGTAAGTAGCCCAAAATGACTAAATTTTACACTTTCAGGCAGTCTCTTATTATTTTTAGGCCTTTCTGGGCCTCTTTTTAGACAGTTTTTTTTACAGGCGATTTTTCAATTTTGGTGGGGGGTTGTAAAGTTGGTTTAGGCCTGACTTTACTATCCCACACCATTTTTGGCGGTTTCCTATGTTTCAGCCTACTGTCTTTATAGCCTTCAGACTATAGGATGTCCGCGTGTTGAAATAGAGTCTATTGTCCCCGGCTTGCCTCACGTATCATACGCGTGCTCGATATAAAGAAAAACTTCCCGTGGGCACTCATGCGTGACGGTTGTTCATGGTAGCTTTATTGTAGCACGTATAGCACGGTTTAATCTGGAAAAAATATATAAATACGTGTCACAAGAAGGGGTAGCTTGTATACCAGAACAGAAGCTGAGATACATAACACAAAAAAAAAATATACATGACCATGTACAATGCCCCCTAACGACTTCAAAAACTACGTCCCTTAAATGTCAGAAACGTGTGCAGGTGAAACATCGAAATAATCGAACCTAAAATGACCAAGAAATTACATTACATAATCAAAAGATTGTCCATAGCTTTGTTGAACAAACAATAGAAATAATACTTACAACGCTGGGCATCTAGGGTGATATACAAGAGAAAAAACAGAGAAACTTGTCTTGTTTACGGAAAGGTTGCCGACCTCGTGTGTTGTCTTTTTTAACCTCGTCACGTGACCGGCACTTTAAATCATAAGGCACCCAAGGCCCCAAGCACTGCATAGTGCAATCATAAATGGCCGTAACATTCCGGCCCCTAATGCACATGTGAACATGTCATTACTACATATAAGGTCATTTATGACAGTTAACTAGTCGGTTGATCATTATAACATAACAGTAGAATAGTCAGTCAATAGTCAATCCGGAAGCCCGAGTGGTTCCGGGTTTAGCTCCAGCAGACAAATCTTGTAGGTAGGTCTGACAAAGACTCCCGCCGCGGTCCTGACTTGAACTGTCCTCACGAGGCCATCTCTGCCAGGGTAGGCGTCAGCAATCAGTCCGAGCGGCCACTGATATCGAGGTTGATTCTCGTTCTTGATTAGAACAAGATCTCCACAGCGTAGATTACGTTTCTGCTTCAGCCACCTTTGCCGTTCCTGGAGTGATGGTAGGTATTCCTTAAGCCAACGTTTCCAGAATACGTGGGCCATATACTGCACTTGGCGCCACCTTCGCCGGTAGATGTCCTGCTGGACAAAGTTCCCAGGAGGTAGAATGGGTCCTGAGCGTAGAAGCAGCAGATGGTTGGGCGTTAATGGCGCTGGATCTCGTGGGTCATCCGACAGTTTTGTGATCGGGCGGCTGTTGACGATATTCTCGACGATACACATTAAAGTGACTAACCCTTCTTCATCGAGCGTTTGCTGAGCCAGCAAGCTGTTGAGAACGGAACGAACGGTTCTGATTTGCCGTTCCCAAACGCCACCCATGTGGGAGGCCGTCGGTGGATTAAAAATCCACTGGATTTCACGTTGTCGCAAATAGTTCTCAATCACTGTCTGATTCCAGTCCCGGATGGCACGGCGCAGCTCGCGCATAGCACCGACTAGGTTTGTCCCATTGTCAGATCGTATCTCTGTGGGCGAGCCTCGAAGACTGGTAAAACGCTGCAATGCGTTGATAAATGAGTCAGTCTCCAGACTGTGACACACTTCGAGGTGAATGGCTCGCGTTGTGAGACATGTAAAGAGACATCCATATCTCTTAAGTTCACTCCTGCCTCTCTTGACAAGAAACGGACCAAAGAAGTCTACTCCCACCATGGTGAAAGGAGCGAGATCTGGCGTTACACGATCGACTGGCAGGTCGGCCATCTGCTGAGACTCACAGGGTGCCTTCCACTTGCGGCACGGGATACACCTGTAGATGACGCGCTTGACAGAAGCACGCCCTTTGACAATCCAGAAGCGCTGTCGAATTTCGGCGAGGACATGCTCGATGCCGGGATGTCCCGTAGCGATGTGGTAATGTTCGACGATTAAATCTACCACCCTGTGACGAGTGGGCAAAATCCACGGGTGTTTGACTTCGTCGGCCAACAATGCGTTGTTGAGACGTCCTCTCACGCACACGATCCCATCGGGGAGTTTTGTTGGCGACAGTCGGCGGTAGCAACCTGATTGCAGGTGGTTGTCAGTGACAGATGTCCTTTGGACATATTTCACGATTTCCCTCTCGGCTGCCTTGAGCTCAGAAACTTTGAGCGAGCCTGATGCGACCGCCGTATTTGTCTGGCTTATCCTGGAACGGAGTATCTCCTTCAAGCGAAGAAACCACGCGACCGTTGTCTTGAGCTTATCCCAACTGGAATGGGCTTCTAAGATCTTCTGCATGGTGTTGTCTTCGGATGTGAGTGTGTCAGTTTTCGTGTTGTACACACGAACTTCTCTATTAATCTCCATGTCATCGGCTGGTAAGCTGTCATTGAAGTCCGGTTGAGTGGGCCAGCAACCTTCTCCTTGCCACAGGAAGGTCGGGCCATTTAGCCACTGGTCGTCTGCAATGAGGTCCTTGGCCGGCAGACCGCGAGAGACCACATCAGCCGGGTTTGATCTAGTGGGGACATGCCTCCACTGCCGCGGCGAGGAATGCTCCAGAATCGTTGCGACGTGATTAGCTACAAATGTCTGGTATCTTTTGTCGTCGTTTCGGAGATAATGCAGAACAATCATGCTGTCGCTCCAGTACACCGACTCGTCGAGGGGGATCTGCAAATGTTCTCTCATCATCTGGTCGAGTTTAATGGACACAACAGCGGCGGCAAGTTCCAGCCGCGGAATGGTCGTTGTCTTGAGTGGAGACAGCTTGGCTTTAGCCATCAGCAAGGTACAGTGCACTCGTCCTGTCTTGTCCTCTATGCGAAGGTCGTCGAACCATAACCCTTCTCGGAAGCGTCTGAAAAATGGTGTAATTGGGCAGAAGCGATCACACCGAAGTCGGAGGGTTTCATGCAGCGGTGGGTTGACATGCCACGCAGTGATGGCAGATCGTCTAACCACCGGCCCCACCCATATGAAATTTTACCATGGTATACCATGGCACGTACCATAGTTTACTGTGGTATACCATGGTACTCCATGGTACATCACTGGAACATCGTTCTATACCATGGTACTGCAGTTATATGTACCATGGTACACCGACGTCCGTAGGTTGAGTACCATGGTATTTCATAATATGCGTTAAGTACCATGGTATACCACGGTGCGATCTGGATGTACCATGGTACTGTTGTATGTACAAGTACCTCGGTGCGATCTGGATGTACCATGGTACTATTGTATGTGCAAGTACCACAGTGCATAATGAGCATATATCACTGCAAAGAAGTGCTTGCAATGCCATTTGATTGGGTGTAGAAGGGTGTGATATGCCATAGCATCTTGTGATATACTAAGGTATATATTACGATATATCACGGAATACCAAGATATATCATACTTTAATTACCATGGTAATATCATGATGAACTTAAGATATACCATGGTATGGTCTTGGAAGGGCGCGATATACTATAGTATATTATGTTATACCAGGTTACACTATGGTACATCATGATATATCATTGGTGGTGCATCATTGTCATTGTACCACCAGAATTATACCATGGTATCATCAGAGTATTCCTTATATAATGATGTGCATGATGTAACTACACATTATATCCCGTACAGAAAACAACTTATTTCTCAGTCGAGACCTAACTGATCGAGATTCAACTAAAAACTAACTATGCAGTGAAAGTTCTCAACTGTTGAATCAGATGCACAATTAAAAGACTAATTGAAAACTAACTATGCAGTTGAGCAATACTGGAACTTAAAAACTTTAATTTTTTTTTGGTCCTGCTATATTCAACAGTCAACCGTTGAGCGCACGCAGAATTAATAAAATTATCATGAACTGTCATTCTATTATTCTAAATTAGGGGAATCAATCAATACGGGAATACGACTTCGAGAACAAGTAGCTACATTGGCGTATCGGCTATGCAATATCCCCGGGGAGGGGGTGGGGTGCTTATTCCCGGGTTTTGAGCGGGGGGGGGGGGGGGGTTCGCAGTCAAGCCCCCCCCCCACTCCCTTTTGCACCACCAAATTCGGTCGCGGGACTCGACGGCCTCCCACATGGGTGGCGTTTGGGAACGGCAAATCAGAACCGTTCGTTCCGTTCTCAACAGCTTGCTGGCTCAGCAAACGCTCGATGAAGAAGGGTTAGTCACTTTAATGTGTATCGTCGTGAAAATGTGCGTTTCAAGGTGAAATGCCCCCTACGAGCGTATTTTGGCGATGAAGTAGGGGTGGCTTTACCGCGGACCCCCCCCCCCCCCCGGCCCACCCCGCAATCCCAACAATGTACTAAGTCCCCCCCACCTCTCCGCCCTAAAACACCAGTGAGATTTGCAGCGTGCCACAGCCCGCGAAGTGAGTATAACGTGCCACCAGGCGGCAGCTGCCGCCTAGCGGAGATAGCAAGGCGCATGCGCGAAGTTTGAAAAATGTTGTGGAAAGGCGAAGTCCTACGGCATGTGTATACGATTTGCTTATGTTCACAAATATTTGCTTATGTATATGAATGAAAGGTATGTATTTATCAATACTATACTGTATAGAACCTGAAGACACCCAGGTTCGAGCGTGACACCAAAACATAAGGCGAACAGAAGCCTTTATAAATTACTTGTTGATAGTCCACTCACTTCACTTGTGCATTTAGCCTGAAAATCAGACGTTAATGTCGTGACAGTCTGAAGGATCGACACTAACGTCTGAAATCATAGGCTTTGGTACCCATGAATGGCCTCGACTCCTTCGTCGTTCTCACCCATGAGAGAAGCCCCTTGCCAGCCGGTGCGCAAAAAAACACAGTCTTTAGACCCACGTGTGGTATTCGGGTGCCCATACTTTTGGCCCCGAGTGTAGTCTCGCGAGCGTTGCGATAGCAACCGAAACGGTGATGTCACCGCTTGGCTTGGGTCTGGGCGGTGAGTCAGCGGGGAGGCAGCGAGCGAGACGGTCGCACTTTTTTAGGTAGAAATAGTTTTGAGTTCCTGGATAACCGCCCTGCGGAGCAAGGGGCTGGCAGCAGTTCTACCAATTGCTGCCAGGTAAGTGACACCGATAACGGAGTTCGTGACTTGTGTTTTATTTGGGTTTAAGGGTGTTTAAATAAATCATTGAAACTGAACCACTTCGTTTCGCCTCAGTGCCTTCGCCACCACGACCACGTGTTAACGTAAGACCGAATTCGGAACGAACACCCAGTTGGGGTTGTCGAAATTAAGTTTAGATCCAATTAGAATAACACAACGAGAAGTACATTAAAGTAAAGTAAAGATCCCCCCCATTCCTAAAATATCACATTTGGTGCCGTGAACCAGCGGTCTTTTCACGTGGTTGAGCAACAGGTAGCAACATGGCGGAACGCCGTGGGTTAGGCTTCATGGCTAGGTTAGAAAGTTGGTTGAGTGAGGACGATACAGACTTCCCCGTTCACGGAGAGAGGGTTGGAAATTTAGGCCGTGGGATACGTGACCATGTGGGGATTCAGTCAGAGAAGCGCGAGGAATATGATTTGGGACCTGTCGAGGCTCAGGTAGGCGAGGACAGTTCAGCCAGGGGTGCGCCTCAAATTTTGTTGCACAATTCTAAGATGGCGGCTCGGCCTTCTTCCCCAAATCGGCCGGGCGATCACGTGACCGAAATGCCGGCCCCTGATTGGCTCAGGAGTGCGCGTCTCGCCAAAAGCGAGTTCGCGCGGGATTCTCAGCGGGTTGGTGTCATAAGGGGAATGCAAGATGGCCGCGCCCATGACACCGTGTTCGGTGAGCAGGCTACCCCGGGTTTTCCCAATGTTACTGCTGATGTGACAACACCTCAGGGTGTCAGCAATCGAACTCAAAGCGTTAGATGGGATGGTTACAGGCCAGAGGGGGTGGGTTATGGGCCCCCAAGCGCTGTGCCGTTCGCTGGCAACCCCCATCAGGGGCAACTGCATCACTCTCGCTTAGCGGAGTCTGCACCCAACCCAGCTGACAGGGGCCACTGGCAGCCAGGGCCTGGCAGCTGTGAAGCAGCGGGCATTTCCCCTGGTGGCTATATAGGTGTCAGCCCGGCTGGTTACCAAGGAGTGCGAGCTGTATTCCCCGAGCCTGGTGGGTTTGTTCATGGACTGAGAGGGCATCCAGTGCCAGGTGGGGAGTGCTTGCCTGTGAACCCCTTAAGTCCGGCAGATCTGAAACAGGTCTTGTGGCAGGCTGGGCTGGAGAGGTGCCCCAAATTGCCGACATTTTCCGGTTCGACTGACAGCAGCACGGTGCAGGACTTCTTACGCCGGTTCGACACAATAGCCAATCTGTGTTGCTGGACAGCAGGTCAGCGGGGTCTAAACCTGAAATTGTGTTTGCAAGGTGAGGCCTACAGACTGGTTGTCCGCCAAGGCAATGATGATTACTGGTCCTTGCGTTCTGCACTGCTGTGGCAGTACAAGCCGTGCATTGGTGATGTTGCGGTCCGAATATTCCGACAACGGAAGAAGGGCAAGACAGAACCGTATCGGTTGTTTGCCAGCGAACTCCAGATCTTGGCGACACAAGCCTATCCCCACTCTGATGAGTACAGTCGCCAAGCGCTGGTCAGAGAACAGTTTGTAGGTGGGATAGCAGACGACTTCACCCGCAGGCTGTTGTTCATGGAGGGTGATGTCCCCATAGAGCGTCTGGTAGACCTGGCCGACCGAAGCGATCAGTTCGCTTCCCCACTTGGGCGGGTTAGTAAACCAGCGCCGGCCCCTATCTACCGGGCGTCTGCTGCAAATGACGAGTCACAGCTGAATAATGAAGACTCTGATGGGACCGAACATGAGGTGGAGGGGCTGATTTCACGCCTCAGTGAGGTCATGAGGTCCCAGGGTAGGGGAAAGAGAGTCAGTCATGGTGGATCAATCGATGGTCAGGTAGACTCGGGACGGCCACGTCGGGATGACAGTTACCGTGATGTCAGGACCCGTGACACCCATTACGCTGACCGACGGCCAAGCAGCAGAGACAGCCACACCAGCGGACAGACCAGGTCTCCACACTCCCATTTTTCTGACAAGCGGAACTACCCCCCTGGGAGACGCAGATACTCCCCTGACCGTTATACGGACAGGCGGGACAGAGACAGGGACTCAGACAGGGTCAGGGAGCGTGAACGGCTTCGGCGAGTGAATCGCTGTTTCCGCTGTGGCCAGACTGGACATTACCGGTTGGGGTGTCGGGTTAAGATGGAGAGCAGACCTGGAGACTACTCGCCCCGTGAGACTGACAACGCTCGGTCGGAGCAGCCGAGACAGCAGGCTCCTGGGTCCCCAAACTAACTAGGGCTAGTGTCACCCCGGGGAAAGCTAGCCCAGTGACAAGTGACGATATTCCGGGTAGTAGCGACAAAGGGCAGGACAGGGCCAGGGAGCCACGTAGCGAGGGTGGGGGACCTCGGGTGCTCCGGGTTAGACCTGTAGCAGGTTGGGTCCTGCATACCAGGTTGTATGGGATGAGTTCCCCTATGCTGCTTGACACGGGTGCAGCTGTGTCGCTACTGGACAACCAAACTTACATGTCTATACAGGCGGACATGAGACCTCCCCTTAAACCTCTGAAAACACAGCTTCGCACTGCGGCTGGGGGTTTAATGATGAGCTTGGGAGAGACTACCCTCGAATTTTCCCTCAATGGGATGAGACTGGCACAAGAAGTAGTGGTGGCCGACTTGCCTGATCGTGGTGGGATACTGGGCCTGGATTTCCTGCATGATCAGGACTGCGAAATGTCGATGCGGGAAGGAATCCTGAGGATAGGTAAGTTTACCTTCGCCTTGTCGCAGGAGGGCAAGCAGGACCAGGTGGCTCGTGTCCGACTAGAGAAGTCAGTAGCCATCCCACCTTCCACTGAGGTCGTGGTCACAGGGATTGCAGAAAATAAGTTGCAGTATGCCAAGGGTAGCGACGCCTTGTTGACCCCTAGCGGGCGGTTAATGTCTGCAACCCAGGTAGTGGCAGGTGCGTCCCTTGTAGGCTGCGGTACTAGGCATGTGCCTGTGGTGCTCATGAATCCCACAGATGAGACAATCTTCCTGCGCAAGGGTGGCATAGTGGGGACCTTGCAAGCACTGCCCAGCGGTGAAGTAATAGAGGTCCCCCAGGTTGAGTCAGATGCCACGGGGGAAGGTGTGATTGACACGCGTCAGGTGACAGCATCTGATGCTGCAGACTTGCCTCCTGCATTGGAGAAGTTAGCAACCGAGGTGTCTCCAGAGTTGACAGTAGGTCAGCAAAACCGGGTTCGGTCACTGCTCCGGGAGTACTCAGACATCTTCTCGGAGACAAACGACACATGGGGGACTACCGATCTGGTTAAGCACCGTATTGATACGGGTCAGGCTTACCCGATACGTCAGCGCGCTCGTCACCTTCCTGTGGCTCAGCAGGAGGTCGAGGCCAGAGAGATCCAGTCCATGCTTGATAAGGGTGTCATTGAGCCGAGCACCAGTTCCTGGAGCAGTCCGGTGGTTCTTGTGAAGAAAAAGGACGGAAGTACACGCTTTTGCGTTGATTACCGTAAACTCAATGATGTGACGCGAAAAGATGCATATCCGTTACCTTTGATCACCGACACTCTAGATGCACTGGCTGGCTCCGAGTGGTTTTGCACCCTGGATCTGGCCTCCGAGTATTGGCAGGTGGCCATGGATGAGCGTGACAAAGAGAAGACAGCCTTCATAACCAGACAGGGCCTCTTCCAGTGGAAGGTGATGCCTTTCGGCTTGTGTAATAGCCCAGCGCTTTTTGAAAGGCTGATGGAATTGGTACTGAGAGGCCTGTGCTGGCGGAGCTGTCTGGTATACCTCGATGACGTCATCGTATATGGCAAGTCCTTTGAGGAGACCCTAGATCGGCTGACCACTGTGTGGGAACGCTTCAGAGAGGCTGGCCTGAAGATGAAGGCCAAGAAATGCAATCTGTTTCAGACTGAGGTGCCCTACCTGGGGCATATTGTGTCCCGGGCAGGTATTTCGACAGACCCGGCTAAAGTATCCGCTGTGCGGGACTGGCCACGACCGACTACGGTAAAAGAGGTACGGAGCTTCCTTGGGCTGGCGTCTTATTACAGGCGTTTCATTCCCGGCTTTGCGAGGGTGGCAAATCCCCTGACAGCTATGACAAGGAAGAAGGCTCCGTTCGAATGGTCGGACCGTAAGGAGGAAGCCTTTAGGGCTCTGCAGCAGGCTTTGTGCGAGTCGCCAATTCTGGCCTACCCCACTAGGGAGGATCCCTTCATCCTTTACACGGATGCCAGCAATGATGCCATGAGATGCGTCGTTGCCCAGCAGCAACCTGATGGGGAGAAGGTGATAGCCTATGCGTCGAAAACGTTCAGTCGTGCGCAGAGCCGCTATTGTACAACACACCGGGAGTTGTTGGCTGTGGTGACCTTCATCAAACAGTTCAAACACTACCTGTGGGGTCGACCATTCACTGTCGTAACTGACCACGCCTCGCTGACTTGGCTCTTGCACTTCAAGGACGCGGAAGGTATGGTGGCCCGTTGGCTAACCACCCTGGGGACGTATGACTTCACCATTGTTCACCGTCCCGGTGCGTCCATAGGCCATGCAGATGCGTTGTCGCGCAAGGTGACCAGACCCTGTAAGCGTGCAGAGTGTGTCGACTGCTTACCAAGGAGGGTAGCTAACGCGAGTCTGGCAGCTGACGCCTCACGCGACACCTCTGAGCTGTCACCGCTACAGAGGGTGGAAGATGACCGACCTCTGATAGGTTGCGGTGCTGAATCTGCAGTGATGGAGATCGTTGCAGAAGGTGACAGGTTCGATCCCCAACTGCCAATTGCTAGTGGAGAGGCGAGTGATAGAGGCCTGGAGGCAGAAGTAGCTATGCTACAGTGGGCCCCGGGTGTGACTCTGGATGACATTCGCCGCTGGCAGAGCGAAGACGAGGGTGTGGCCTGTATGCTGGAGTGCAAGAAAAGCCGTACACACAGGCCACCATTCGCTCAGGTGAGAGATCAGAGTTACACGACCAAGTGTCTCTGGCAGCAATGGGATCGCCTGCGGGTGCGGAATGACATTCTGTACCGTGAAAAGAAGGCGAGCTGTGACACACAGGCTATCACGCAGCTGGTAGTCCCACCGCCCATGCGGAGGAGGTTATTTCTCTCTGTGCATTGCGATAGGATCGGTGGTCACATGGGCCACAGCAAGTCACTTGCTTCCCTGAAGAGGCGCTATTATTGGCCACGCATGTCGGCTGATGTGAGCCGCTGGCTGACCTTGTGTCGTGACTGTGGTCAACGGAAACCAGCGTCAGTTCCTCACAAAGCGCCTCTCACACAGATGCCTGTTGGTGTACCGTGGGAACGGTTGGCTATGGACCTGATAGGACCTATGCCCGACACGGCAAGTGGGAACAAGTATGTGCTGGTAGTCGAGGACTACTTCACAAAGTGGGTCGAGGGTTTTCCCATTCCTAACAAGGAAGCCCAGACGGTGGCTGACAAGCTGGTTACGGAAGTGTTTTGCCGTTTCGGCTGCCCCAGACAGCTGCATTCAGACCGGGGACGAGAATTTAACAACAAGATTCTCAAGGAGATCTGCCGCATCATGCGGATTGACAAAACGTTTACCACACCTTACAGGCCGCAATCAGATGGCCTTGTGGAGAACTTCAACAGGTCTCTCCAGGACATGGTTTTCACCTATGCCAGACTGCATCCGCAGGACTGGGAAGACCATCTTCCATATGCCCTCTGCGCGTACCGTGCCACGGAACATCGCAGCACTAGGGTGTCCCCCTTTCGTATGCTGCTGGGCCATGAGGTCACGCTCCCACTAGACTTGCAGGTGGAGGGTCCACCCAGTGATAGGAGGCAGATGTGTGTCACAGAGTACTGTGAGTGGCTATGTGATGCCATGGAGATAGCTCACAGCATAGCTCGTCGTGAGAGCCGGAAGGCGGCCACACCCCAGAAAACCGCGTACGATATGCGTGCTACGCCGGTGTCCTTCCCAGTGGGTAGCTGGGTGTGGCGTTATTGCACAGCCACTGCCAAGGTCAAGGGTGGTGTCAGGTGGTCTGGCCCATTCCTGGTGATCGCTCGTCCCTCTGGCGTCAATGCCACCGTTCAACGGTCGCCGACTGAGAGGCCAGTGATCGAGCACGTCGATCACCTGAAGGAGTATGTGGTCGATCCTGATGAGCCACTGACCAGCTGGCTGGATGGAAATGGAGCAGGGCCCAGCAGTGACACTCCTGACGTGGCTGGTGCCCCTCCTGCGCGTGATGTGGTGAGAGGGGAGGGTACCCCTCGTGAGGATGTGGGAGGAGAGGATACTCCTCGTGATGTGGTGCGAGACGATGATACCACTGGTGAGGTGGTGAGAGGAGATGATACTCCTGGTGATGAGGTGGCCGGAGATGACATGATGGATAGTCTGGTGGCCCCAGAGGAGAATGCTGCGGGTCTTGACCCAGTGGGGGATGGTGAGGATGGTCCTCCTCTCAGACGTGGGGCGAGGATACGTCGACCCCCCAACGCCTAGATATGTAGGGCGTCACACCTGTGGATGTTGCTCGGGTTGTAAGGGTCTTGGGAATTTATGGTTCAGGCGGTGTAGTGGGGCACAGGATTCGGTTAGGTGGTTGGGCGGGGCACGATATTGGTGCCATGGGTTCCACGCAGTGTAAGCGGTGGTTGTTGTTTTTTTTCCTTTCAGCTGTTCTGAAGCACTGGGTGACATTCTGGATCCAGGCAGATCACTTCGGTGACGCCGTCCAGCATCAATCCCCAACTGTGAAGTAGAGGGCGGTTTACGTTACAGCCAGGTTGCCTCAGGTCGTCTTGAGCCTGTTGCGCCTGGCGTAATAGTATATTCCGTTTTTTTAGCTGTACTCTCGAGCCGCCGACCACGGTGTGCCTCCACAGGGTGTTGGCCTGGTATGGGATGTAACCGAGACAATTGACTGCCGGCAGGTGTATTGGGCTGGCTTTGGAGTACATCCACGGTGTGAGCTGGTGTGTTATCTGGGTAGGCGGTATGAGGGGGCGGGTACGGTATTATAGCCATCATGTCGACTGGTTACTCGGTACGTTAGCTATTGTATGTTAATGTTTCAATATGTCGAAATCTTTTCAGTAGCCAAATTTTTCTTCAACAAACTGACTACATTACTGTCATTATTATTACTAATGCGATTGCATAATTTTTTTTTTCTCTGTATCATGTTTGACTATATGTCATATCGTTTAAATTCTATGTCCAGAGTATGGATGTTACATTTTCATTCTGGTTCATTCTATTGTTTAAAACAACGCAACATGCTTGTTGTTGCCACCGGACTGTCGGAGGCTTACGTCTAGTAGAACCCACTGAACCGCTTGCGGTAGTAGTGGTGACCTTGCTTGTCGAATTGCTAGTGATTAAATTTACAGCCTGTCTATTGAGTAATTTGGGGTTATCTTTGGGGTTGATATTTGTAAAACACGATGACCTATGTGTAAAGCGTGAAAGTAATGATCACCCGACTACACTTGCTGTTGTGAAGTTGTCTGAATACAGATAGACTCAATGACCTCGCTCGTCTAACGGCTGCCTTGGTGCCTGGTTGACTCCGTGACGGGACCGCAAGGAGCCCCAGCAGGGCGCTATATAGTGCCTGTTACGTTAGGGCGGGAGCCGTTCTAGCCGCTCTGCCATCTCTACAGCCGCCGGACTCTTACGGGAACCTTCAAGGCCCGGACACCAGCAGCGTCACCAGTTTGATTGGTGTCCGCGGCGTCATCATGGGCGTCCGCGGCGGCATGGGCGCTCACCGTATCATCAGTGTCCTCGGCATCAAGGGCGTCACTGGTATCATTGGTGACAGCGGCAGACATCGGCGGCGTCTCCGCCAGCATCGGCGTGCGCGACAACACGGCGTTTTCATCGGCGGCAGCATCGGCGCCCGCGACAGCTTCGGCGTCCGAGACAGCAGCGGCGTCCGCGACAACTTCGGCGTCCGCGACAACATCGGCGTCCGCGACAACTTCGGCGGCCGCGACTGCTTCGGCGTCCGCGACAGCATCGGCGTCCGCGACAGCTTCGGCGTCTGCGACAGCATCGGCGTCCGCGACAACAACGGCGACAGCAACGGCGGCAGCATCGGCGTCCGCGATAGCAGCGGCTGCTACTGCAGCTGCGACGCTCACTGGCTGCCCGGATGGCGACGACGTCCTTGACGACGTCGCCACCTGTGGTCGCTACAGCAGTGGACATCCTGGCTGCTGCGGCAGCCGACACTAAACTTTGCTAGTGTCAGGACCGGCCCAGCCGGCGGTTCTGACTGTTTCGGGGCATCCTCTGCGCGCTGGGCGTGACCATGTGGTGGCGTCGGTGCCGCAGGGCCTCGGGACGAGGCCTGGGCGCCAGCACGGAATCGCTGCGCGGTCGGCCACTTCGGTGACCCAGTGATGTCTCTGCGTCGCGGAGCGATACGGACTTTGCCGGGCTTGGCTATGCCGCCTATGAGACAGCGTCCACAACATCACACAGCTGCCATTGAACTCTATTACTGCCGTGTGTTCGGCTGTTAATATATGTGGTCATTACTGTGTTTATAGGTCATTCGATATATTGTCTTAATTGGGTTTACCATAGTTAGGCTTATGCCTTACATTTTTTTTTTTTTTTTCTTCTTCTTATTTCCCCATTTCGATATATTCGTTCGAGGGCGAACGTTTTGAAGGGGGGGGGGGAGTGTGGTATTCGGGTGCCCATACTTTTGGCCCCGAGTGTAGTCTCGCGAGCGTTGCGATAGCAACCGAAACGGTGATGTCACCGCTTGGCTTGGGTCTGGGCGGTGAGTCAGCGGGGAGGCAGCGAGCGAGACGGTCGCACTTTTTTAGGTAGAAATAGTTTTGAGTTCCTGGATAACCGCCCTGCGGAGCAAGGGGCTGGCAGCAGTTCTACCAATTGCTGCCAGGTAAGTGACACCGATAACGGAGTTCGTGACTTGTGTTTTATTTGGGTTTAAGGGTGTTTAAATAAATCATTGAAACTGAACCACTTCGTTTCGCCTCAGTGCCTTCGCCACCACGACCACGTGTTAACGTAAGACCGAATTCGGAACGAACACCCAGTTGGGGTTGTCGAAATTAAGTTTAGATCCAATTAGAATAACACAACGAGAAGTACATTAAAGTAAAGTAAAGATCCCCCCCATTCCTAAAATATCACACACGCTGTTCGAATAGTTTTCAACGGGGCTTAACTAAATTACGTCACCGTTCATCCTTGGGTATTAAGTGGTGACGCTGCTAAGTAATCTGCCTCATTGGTGGTCCCTTTATTGCGTATTTGCGGAAATTCCTTCTTCAAGGCCCTTCCACCGATGGCCACACCGTCCGCCTCAATTCGTGTTGATCATTCGTACTTCCGGCCTAGTTCTTCGGGGTCACCTTTGGGTCAGTACGCAGTTCGCACATGACGAATAAATTCATCGGACGCTCGAGTTGCAGAACACGTGCGTCTAAATTGCACGGTCCGTGTTTGTTTGGTGCGTTTCACCAACGTATTGTTCTCGTTTTGGCGGGGCCATCACAGTAGTGCAGCCAATAACAAAGGATGGTTGATTTGGAAGTGGTTGTGAAGTCGTTAAAGTGGTTGTATCCCTTGAAGGCGAAACAAATGGAAGCACTGAAGTCACTACACTGCGGGAAGCACACGTTTGTGCTGTTACCGACCGGTTACGGGAAAACAGACATATTTATTTTGTTTCCTTTGATACAAAACAAGGTAATTGAAGTAATATGTCTGAGATTGAAACTATTGATAACAAGGATGATATATGGCTGGTTGCGGATTTTCTATAAATTTGACATATTCCCCGCTCGTCATTTCATTAATCATCATATGGGCCAGTAAGTCACACGGCTGTTTTGCTATGTTGCCGCCTTTTCTGAAACTTTCAATCTGTTCGTTTTGCTGTGCTTCCGAACCAGGCTAACAATCTATTTCTCACAAGGCGTTAATGTGGCAACCGAAACTTTTAAAAGAGGTCGAATATCTGTCCATGTATAATATATGTCAGCGCATTTGGCTTCCTTGTGTTAGTTTAAGAATATCGCTTCGCTAAGGCTCAAATTGGCATTCCAGATCCATCAACACCACAACTCTGTCGCAATCATGATCTCGCCTTTGAGGGTGCTAATGCGGGCACAGGTGGCCAAGTGGAGAGGCGCCGGGATCTCATGCGCCTGCATCTTAAGGAGGGGAGAAATGGACAAACAAGAAATCAGAGGTATATCTAGGGAAAACGGGTAAAATATATATATATATATATGTTTCCCCTGCACGAAATTTATTTCGTAATGATAGCAAGTAATGATAGAAATCCAAATACAAAAAGCCATATGATTAAACTCCAAGTTCAGTTCCGTACTACATTTTCAGATATACAAGACGGACGCTTCACCCTGGTTTATGCGTCACCAGAAGCCCTGACGGAAGATTTCTGGTTCAACTGGCTAAAACGACAGACAGTGTGTCTCTTGGCCGTAGACGAGGCTCATTGTGTAGCAACATGGTAAGAAACAATCGACTAATTTGACGCATTATTACAGTGATTTACTATATAAAGCCTTAAATATGCACACATTCGAAATCTATCCAATATATATTGATATCTGCAGATATGTTGAAATTTAAAACAATTGGCCTTCTATACTTGATATAAGTCACTTGCTGTGTTAAAGGTACCATGGTCAGTAGTGACATTTAATGTCCTTTACCTTCTCTGAACATGTTACAGGGGAACACAATTCCGAGATGGCTATCGCCGCATCGACGAAATTCGGGCTGTTTTTTCGAACGTCCCTTTCCTGGCCATGACCGCCACTGCTACCAGTGACATTGTGTCGGGTTTGGCATCACTAGGAGGATGTCCATCCTTCAACATTGTGGCTGCCGCGCCAGATCGGTGAGCCACGTGACACACACTTATAGTGACGATTAAGTATTGGGTACCAATTACAAATAACTTAACAGTAAAGCAAACGGCCCATGAATGAGAATTATACGCAAACCCAGATTACTTATTGGGCCGCTTTAATTTTTTTGACAGTCCAAATATATTCCTCAAAGTGGACGCCAACAAATCTGCCGTACTAAAGACCAGTATCTCTTGGTATTTGGACATGCTTGTGATGGAGGGCGAAAAAGCACCGAAGGCCCTAATTTATTGCCGGTATGTGTACCTTATTACCACGGCGTTACTTGAATGTATTAGGGTTGTTTCATTATTAAATTACATATAACAGTAATGTTGTAAGTTGAGTAATAAGACAGTATGACCTACTAACAATTTCGGCTGAAACATTCTATAGTTGCATCACAGTATACGATAAGGCAGTATGTTACACAATTGACAATACATACATACCCAATGGTGTTAATCATGTGGCTTGACTGAATAGAACAACATGTACCATTTGATCAATTATTCACAATAAATAACCTAAGAAAATTAAGTAATGCGAGAGAATACCACTTGGCCAATTAATGCATAACAGCATTTTAACATTGCTTTCGTGTAGTTCCATCGACAAAGTGACCGCTGTATTCGGTAGCATTGTCCGCGTGCTGGCTTCAAAAGGCAAAGCCAAGCTCGTCGAGATGTTCCACAGCAAAGTGGACGACGTCACCCAGATCGACGTACCAACAGACTTCTGCCGAGATGAGTCAGACGTTCGCTGCCTTGTTTCCACTGTAGCGTTTGGCTTAGGAATGGACGTCCGAAACGTAAAGTACGTCATCTTGTGGGGTCCGCCGGAGTCGCTGATAGAGTACTGGCAGCAAATCGGGCGATGTGCACGGAACGGGATGAATGGCGTTGCGATCGTGTACCAGCCGCCTTTCAGCACCATCAGCAAGTACTGCAAGGAAGACATACTTGGGATGGTGAAGGCTGCACAGACGGAATGCATCCGTAATCGGACTCTGTCGGCATTTCGGCTCACAGGACTCCATCAGAAAGACATCGATGACTGTTGCGGAAAACCCTCCTGCTGCTCATACTGCTCTTCGCATCAACCAAAGCACACGGACGTCGACGGATAGGGAATATGTCCTTTGATGGACTGCACACAATACTGATTGTAGTGTGGCGCTTCTTGTTAGAAGTGTCAGTTGTTATCTTGGGGCGTCATCTCTCCACATATCACGGTCTTCCGATAGGGATCGTAGCCGTCGACCCAGTTTCACTGGATCCTTACAGGAGACAGCTGCAGTGAAGCCTGGGTAGCCGGAGTGTTCGCGCCCCTTGACGTAATGGAACAGATTGTCCTTGCCGTAAAGGTCCACCATCGCTCGGACATCTGCTTCGTTGGTCCATGTCTTTTTCCTTGCGCCACTTTCGTGCCGTTCAATCATACTCTGCAGAAACACCTGGTCAAAGTGCTTCCCGTAATCCCCACTCAGTTTGCTGCAGCGCTGAATCTGAGCATCCGTGTATTGGCCGCTGGATCGGCTGAGCATGTCTGGAAAAAGATTGACTATGGGTTAGGAATTTCAAGACAGTTGCCTTTACTATATCATACATGTCCGTCATAGGGTGTCATGTCGCATAATTGCATTCAGCCCAAAATGGAACAATGAAATTGAGCACTTACGCGCATACGTCACGCGCAGACGTCACGTTGATGTCACGCATTAGGTAAATAGCATATACTACACCGTATTCGAAAAATTGAATAAATCCCAGAAGCTCATCGCATACCTTTGAATTCTTTATTGAGAAATTCGTTCAGAAGATCCAGCCCAATATTTCCGCCTTTGCTCCCCGAGAGATTCGCAACCCTCTCCCATGTCAACTCGTGGCGAAGCCGCTCGGGTTGAAATCCCCCAACATCTGTTCCAATTAAAGGTATTAGTGACATTGAGAAATGTAATCTTACAAAACTGTATCACTGCGTTTTACAATGGGAATATAAGCGTCATGGTCATTGTAGATAAACGTAAAAAGGGAATACCAAAATGGATTGAAATTCATTTTATATTGTGTTCTTAATCTTGTAGTGCAAGTTACACTCAAGTGCACTTCCATAATAATCTACTTACTCGTGAGCAACAAGTGTCCAATTATGCTGTACTTGTCATGGTGGTGGTTCCAAAAGTCCAGCATTGACAAACGCCACTCGGAAAGGATCGCTGGCCCGTCACCTTCACGCACAGCGTCTCTGTTCGCAAGATGTTGTAATCCCCGCCATAATACTGCCAGGCTGTACTGTTGGACGTGATCATCCCTGCTTTCACAATCCGCGCACTCCTGGCTGCAGTACCACTCCGGGCGTTCGTTGGTCTGCAGTCCCACACAAGACACGTGGTATTTCTCGTGCCGGCGACAGTCATCTCCGCGGGAACACCGGATCATGGGTTGTCCAGGCATGGTACGCTTACACTTGCAGTACACGTACGAAGTGGACCGTTCACATTCTGGTGTACAATACCAGTCTCCAGCTGGCATGTTATCCACGGAGAGGTCCAGACATTTAATGTGGAACCATGATCCCGTGCAGTTCAGATTGCAGCATTGCACCATCTCTCCACCCATTTCTGCAAGGAATATTAAAAAAGAAAGTGTCCCGCGCGGCAAGTTCAGACTGTGGGAAAGGAGGTAATTGTTTTAATATATAACGATACTCTTATAACAGATGTGTGCAATTATAAATATCTCCATGAACCTGTTCCGCAGTCGGGAACGAGTTCATAATGCCTTGTAGCCGTAATTTGGAATGACATGAAATTGGGCAAGCGACATTTGCGTCACCAGAAGCGTTCCAGCTGCAACTTGAGGTGTACGTGTGACAAGGTGGCTTAATTATTAACTTTTTGTAACGATGACATTTGTTTGCTCCCAAAAATGTCAAATAGAAATACTGTAACTGTACTTGCAATATTACAAACAAAAACCTACCTTCACGGCAGACACAATACGGGTAGGGGTCACTGTCTTCACCAGTGGCGGATTCGGACATTGTCTCCTGGGCGAGGCGTAGCACATCTGCGGGCGGTTCTTCAGCGCACCGGTCTACGACTCTTTCGGCCAGAAGACAAACCCATTTGAGGTTTTCCTCTTCCGTGTCGCCGAAGTCTGTTGGGGTGTCGTTGAGGGCTTCCATTCCAGCCAGACGAAGAGCCAGCAGCAGCGTGAAACCTTCGGTAACAAACTGTAATGGAAATATGGAAGCCTTCAATATATAAATCCTTCAGAGACTTATTAAAGCCTTTATTCCATATTCGTAAATTCCTGACTTGCATAGAGCCCTATATAGCCTTATACACATCAAAGGTTGAGGGCGTGGAGAGAGCTGTGTTATCCAGTATCAGTGGAAGATCTTCTTACCTGAAGGAAATTCCACACGTGATGAAAATTATCCATCACGCGGCTCTTAAGGCTTCGGTGTTGGAAAATTTGCTTGAGATGATACAGCGTCCCTCTATCGGCCGTACTTCGACAGTGGAACATCAAGTTCATGGTGTCCTGAAGGGGAAATGGGAAACGGTAAGTTATGTAGATCTAACCATATCGTGTAATATTGATATGTGTAGTGTGTTGCAAGAGCTATCCGTTAAGATTTTTCAACAAAAGTGGCCGTTAAACCAATATTTCCGAAATCAGTGCGTACCTGTAACAAGAGTGCCTCTCGATGAAACTCCTGGGGGGTTTCAATGAGGCCCGCAAAAGATCCATGCTCCGTGTGGGACCGGACTCTCGCTCGCTTGGCATGTGTCATGCGTTCGACGCTCATCTGGTCCCCGTTGACCGGAACTGAATGTGTGTGTCCATCTTCAGAACAGGGGACATACTTGCTCAGGTGGGCCATGATGTCGATCACCCCAGAAGTTGTGGCTGGATTTGAGTCTAGGACCCCAAGGTTGATGACTTCGGTTTTCCGCGACATGTCCACACTGTGGGCGTGCTCGATATGTTTAGAAATCTTCAGCGACCGCGCTACAGAAATGTAGCGCACGAGGATCCGCTGGACGATGGCAACACATCGCTCGCGACGTCGGGAAAAGTCATTTTGGGTTGGAAACACAGCCTCTGTGGGGACGTCTACAGCTCGTGTAACAGTTGCATCGCTGAGATGCAAAGATGGTAGCCGGTGCTTAACTGCAAACGTCATCGCCCACAACATGAACTTGCTTTCCTTGTTTTGTCCCTGGTAAGAGCAGGTTACCTGTTTCTGGACGTTGTCCCAGCCCAAACTGTACGAGACAACAGTCTCATCCCCGTCCACTTTCAGGTTAGACAGGCACGTCTGGTCCAGACCCAGGGAGTTCTCTGCTGGACGAGTGGGGGTCCCAGACACATCCATGGGTTCGCCAGGGTCAATGGCCAGGCCTTGTTCAACCACATCAGGGGCCTCACCAGACAGCCCAGTTGTCGGAGTCGTCCTGACGACGTGGTTCCCCTCGATGGCGTTTGAGCCGTTCGAGATGCTGCCCGCCACCGTCAAGAGATCATCGACAGCGCGAGGGATAGGATCAGGATGTGTACCGGATGGTGGGGTAGCTGCCAAGGTATCACACACGTTGCTCCAGCTGCCAGTCTCGACCATAAATGTCTGGAGAAGAAGTAATGATATATTGTATAAAAATATATACCCACTTGAAACCACCTAGACGGAACCTACAATTTTAATCGACGTTTTATGTTAAAAGTTAATATACAATGACAAGTCGACCTTCTACATATATATATTGTCCTAAAAATAAACTTGGAGCTTCTATGTGATATAAATACTTACGTTTATGCTGTTGACGAGGGTCCTTAGTTTGATGTCGTGATCTTTGATCACACGGTCGACGTTGGCCCTGGCTGTGGGACGTATTTGGGTGCAGCCGAAGAAGTTTAGAATCTCGAAGGCCTTGTTGCTGCAACCCTGTCTCCATAGCTCAACCGACATGACACCGGGGACGAAAGAATAGAATGTTGGGTTTCGGTGATAGAGCAGTGCTGACAACAGAAATCCCATCTTGGCATCGCGCCTCGCTTTGGCAATGTCCAGAGATATATTTCTGAAACGAACAATATAATAACCTTAAGGTATTGGACGGATTGCACTGTCACGTAAAATGAGGGATTTTTTTTACATTTTGTAAGATCTATGCATTGTTCTTCAAATACATATATCCTCATTGTTTCCAACGTTAGCGACGTATGATGCAATATTTCACATGGCGTACCTTCTACAGTCTTTGCGTCCAGCAACCGTCCGTTTGGCAATCTTTTCCGCAGAAGGCATCCAGGCACCAAGAATGGACATCCAAAGGGGCATCTTCTTCCTCCCCTCCTCGACGACATCCGACCAGTTGAAGTCCCTTAGGCGTTCGATGTTAACCCCACCGCAGAGCGATGACATGCGGAATTTGTGGCCAGGCTGGGTCAATCGCCCTATTTCTCGCTTGACATCTTGCAAGGCCAAGGACAGTATTTTGTCTCTTGCAGCCTTGGACCTTGACCACATAAGGGAAACGATTTTGGCATATTTTCGGGACAACATGTATTGGTTGACCTGCCTAGCCAATTCCGTTCCAGGAGTTTGGACTTGGCTCACGTCCATGTGTAGCCTTTGTCCAGAAAACAAACGTTTCACAGGGGAGGAAACGATTCGCGACGTCCCGCGAACACCTCGCCGTTTTCGCGCTGGCGAGGCCAATCCCGACGGACTTCTTCTGGGGCCGACGGCTGGGTTTGCGCACCTGGATCCGGGAGTTTGGTACGAACGGGGAGAGGCCGGCGGTAGACTAAGAGGGGGAACTGGTGGGGGCAGGTGTCTCAGAAAGGGTAGTGAGGTTAAGGAAGTCCTTCTACAGAGGAGGGGGGGCAATTCTTCCACAAAGCGGCTGGGTGGCTTCGACATACCGCCAGGTGCATTGCTACCGCCAGGCGTCCGGCTACCGCCAGGTGTCCTGGTTCCCTCAGGCGTCCTGGTTCCCTCAGGCGTCCTGCTTCCCTCAGGCGTCCTGCTTCCCTCAGGCGTCTTGGTACCGCGAGGCGTCCGGTTACCTCCAGGCGTCCAGCTTCCGCCAGGTGTCCGGCTACCGCCAGGTGTCGGGCTTCCGCCAGGCGTCCTGCTGCCGCCAGGCGTCCAGCTTCCGCCAGGTGTCCTGGTTCCCTCAGGCGTCCTGGTTCCCTCAGGCGTCCTGCTTCCCTCAGGCGTCTTGGTACCGCGAGGCGTCCGGTTACCTCCAGGCGTCCAGCTTCCGCCAGGTGTCCGGCTACCGCCAGGTGTCGGGCTTCCGCCAGGCATCCTGCTGCCGCCAGGCGTCCAGCTTCCGCCAGGTGTCCGGCTACCGCCAGGTGTCCGGCTACCGCCAGGTGTCGGGCTTCCGCCATGCATCCTGCTGCCGCCAGGCGTCCAGCTTCCGCCAGGTGTCCGGCTACCGCCAGGTGTCCGGCTACCGCCAGGTGTCGGGCTTCCGCCAGGCGTCCTGGTGCCGTCGGGCGTCCTCGTACGAATGGACCTCCTACCATCCCATGTGCAATGGGTTAGTAGAAAGATTTAATGGGACAGTAAAGACGATCATAAAGCGCCTATGTGCAGAGGAGCCTAAGCATTGGGATAGGTATTTGCCTGCTGCTCTGTTTGCATATCGCGAAGTCCCTCAAGACAGTCTGGGGTATTCTCCATTTGAACTCCTTTATGGTAGGTCTGTGAGAGGCCCACTTGATATCCTTCGTATCCTCTGGACAAAGGAAACTCCGGATGAAGAGACTGAAATAACTTACCAGTATGTTGTTGAACTCAAGAAACGATTAGAAGAGACCTGCCGCATTGCCAGAGAAGAACTGCAAAAGTCTGCGAGCCGCTACAAGAAAGCCTATGACAAGAGAGCACGACCCAGGAGCTTGAAGGTTGGAAATGATGTCCTCGTGTTACTACCCACAAGCAGTAATAAGCTGACAATGCAGTGGAAAGGTCCATTTTCCGTCACAGCAAAAGTGAGTAAAGTTGACTATACTCTCGACCTTAATGGAAAGTCCAAGACCTTCCACATCAACATGCTCAAAGAGTATCAGCGCCGAGAGGCTCAAACCGACGTTGCGCAAGTTGAAGCTGTAGCCACCATCATAGACGACTCCGCCGAGGCTCCGGAAAATGATTTGGAGTTTCCCGACATGACAGTGCCAGTGCAGAATGAGACTTACTTAGACATCCAATACGCGGAATCTCTTTCAGTCAATCAAAGACAAGAGGCAAAAGATCTCGTGTACGAGTTCCGCGATATTTTCTCTGAAATACCGGGAACCACAGCCTTGATGGAACACAAGATCGAGTTGACCTCGGCTGAACCAGTTCGTCAGCGCCCATATCCTGTTCCGTATGCCACACGTGAGATGGTCAAAGAGGAGGTGGAGAAGATGATGGAAGCCGGAGTTATAGAAGATACCCAGTCACCATATGCTTCTCCTGTTGTGTTAGTGAAGAAAAAAGATGGCTCAGTTAGGTTCTGCATCGACTTTAGACGATTGAATGCCATCACCGTTTTCGATGTTGAACCGATGCCGACCCCCGATTCCATTTATGCCCAAATTCACAATGACAAGTTCTTTTCGAAAATCGACTTGTCAAAAGGCTACTGGCAAGTTCCTATTAGACAATGTGACCGAAACAAGACTGCTTTTATAACGCCTGACGGAAGCTACCAGTTCCGGAAGATGCCATTCGGTCTCGTAAATGCTACTGCTACCTTTAATCGGATGATGAGACGTCTGCTAGCTGGATATGACCAAGTTGATAGTTTTGTCGATGATATCCTCGGCCATTCTCCTTTATGGGCAGACCAACTTCGCTCCCTCCGCTTACTGTTCCAGCGAATACGAGATGCCGGGCTGACTGTGAGACCCACTAAATGCTTCATCGGGTTCACGTCTCTTGACTTTGTGGGCCATAAGATCCAGGATGGTGCGCTTCATCCACATCCAAACAAGGTCAGTGAAATTCTGGAAGCACCACGCCCCATTACTAAGCGCCAAGTGCGGTCATTCTTAGGCTTAGTGGGGTACTACCATCACTTCATCAATCACTTTGCCAGGTTGGCAGCTCCCCTCACTGAGTTGACTAGGAAGAAGAACCCTAACATTGTCCACTGGGGTTCAGCTGAAGAAGACTCCTTTACTCAACTGAAAGCAGCTGTTACGCAGGAACCAATCCTGAAGATCCCAAACTTTGACTTACCTTTCATCGTGCAGACGGATGCTTCGGACATTGCTGCTGGGGCAGCATTGCTTCAAGAACGTGAAGACGGAAAATTCCCAGTCGCTTACGCCAGTCGGAAATTAACCCCTGCTGAAAGGAACTATTCTACTATAGAACGAGAGTGCCTAGCCCTGGTCTGGGCTGTGCAGAAGTTCCAGCGTTATTTGTTTGGACGCGAGTTCTTAGTGGAGACAGATCATCAGCCCCTTTCTTATATTAACAGTGCCAAGGTGATCAACAGCAGAGTGATGAGGTGGTCTCTACAACTTCAAAACTACAGGTTCCGTATTCGGGCCATCCCGGGTAAAGAAAATGTCATGGCTGACTATATGAGTCGCTGCATTCAAGAAGCGACATAGTCAGGGTTTTTCTAGTCCACAGATAGGAATGTTCGCCTGGTCCAGTCCCGTGACATCAACGCCATGTTTGTATATATATTGTTTGCTAGTTTCAGCCCGATGCGACATGATTTGGTTCATTCTTTCAGTGTATCGTAGATATTGCAAGGTGAAGGAGTCCGGACTCGTTGGGACCCCTAAACCATAAACAAACGGTCGACTTCGTTTTGTATATATGTATGTGTAGAAAATGTTAAGCAATTTCTTGAGGTGAGGGTCATTGTCACGGGGTAGACCGTTCGTCAATGTAGTTTCGCGCCTATCGGCAGGCTTCCCGCATCATCTGTCACTCATTTGGAGTCGTGTATGTTTCAGGCAAGCGGTCCGGGTTAGGGGAGTAGATTTTGAGTTAGCAGTTCAGTGTGTTTGGTTTTAGTGTGACAAGTGATTGCATGTGATAGGCCTTGTGTTTTTGTGGGATGGGTGGCGATCGGCCAATCATGTCTGTTATGGGTGCGGCACCCAGTATATATATTGCCTGGAAGAAGGTGTAGAGGGGAGACCCCGAGGGAGACAGGCTGAAGACATCCGGGACTGTTTCTGTCACTGCTTCTGGTGTGCTGTGTACTGTCTGTGTCGTCGGGTGTGACTGTGTGTCGCGCTGCCGGAGTCGTCGAGCGTGACTGGGTGTCTCGCTGCCGGAGTCGTCGAGCGTGACTGGGTGTCTCGCTGCCGGAGTCGTCGAGCGTGACTGGGTGTCTCGCTGCCAGTGTCGTCGGGCGTGACTGTGTGTCTCGCTGCCGGAGTCGTCGGGCGTGACTGTGTGTCTCGCTGCCGGAGTCGTCGGGCGTGACTGTGTGTCTCGCTGCCGGAGTCGTCGGGCGTGACTGTGTGTCTCGCTGCCGGAGTCGTCGGGCGTGACTGGGTGTCGCGCTGCCGGAGTCGTCGGGTGTGACTGTGTGTCGCGCTGCCGGAGTCGTCGGGTGTGACTGTGTGTCTCGCTGCCAGTGTCGTCGAGCGTGGCTGGGTGTCTCGATACCGGTGTTATCCGCGTGACTGGTTCCAGTGTTGTGTATATATATTTACCTTTTGTGAATAACAAAACTGGAAAACATCAACTGTTGTCAGTTTTTCATCCGACCGCCATAATATTGATCCCAACCTTGTCGTGTGACAACATGTCCCCCACTCCTTTAAAACATAGACAAGTAAGCAATTCCACATCTCCGGCCTGTACTGTAGGAAACCTAATACACCATACAATCTTTATTAAGGTATAAAATATATATCATACACGTACCTCGCCTGTTTTGCTTCACCCACACTGCTTCGCGGCATGCTTCAGTATACCACCTAGTCCTAGTCCTGCACGTCAGCACCCTTCACAACACAGCCAATGAAATGATCCAGTTGCCACGGCGTGTGAGTGGCAATTGGATCATTTCGTGACTTCAAATAAATTTAAGGTCGCACTTGCTTATGCTCAAAATTTGAGGCGCCATATTTTATCACAAATGGGAAAACTACGGCATATGGCTCTGGATAATTATAGCGAATTATCATAGATACTGACGGATATGTATGGCGAGGGGGTGGGGGATCGGGATTATGAGGATCGCTCAATCTGCGCATTATTGATCGAGGCTGCCTGTTTTGAATGCAAACTTAATGCCGTGTGGGCTCCCCTTTCCCCCCCCCCCCCCTCCCTTTTTTTTCAAGAGTCGATCTGGATCCGGGCCTATACCATGTATATTACCAAGGTGGCTTATGATTAACAAGCTACGTGCCCGCATGGCTGCAAGATTCTTAGGCCATGCAGGTATATAGATGTCGGATAGGCTGATTGATAAGTCAGTTGCTATGATATTATCAACATGGTGCAATAACTCTCTAATGTTTTTTTGTTTTTGTTCACCGCAAAACTAAAGTACACCGGAATATATTTTAAAAAAACATTCAATATATGAATAAATAAAAACGTTATTGTAATTCGTCTAGTCTGGGCGGTATACCCAATTTCTGTAATTTTCACATTAATTTCAAGAATTGATGAAATTTGATACTTATATATCACAATATATAGAAATATTAATTATACTATACAATATTTATCGTACCTTATTTAAATTAAATTATATGAATATATTTTATATATGTATGTGCTATAGACATTTATTGCTGATATATGTTTTAATCTGATTTATTGTTAATGCTATTTCGATGCTATTTTAGCTATCACATTTGCAAAATATGTTCAGCTACATATTACAATATGTGAAACTCCCAATGATAAAGATTTATTCATCATGTATTTAAATAGCTTCATCATGTATTTAAATTGTATTTATTATGCTTTGCATATTTTTTATATGATATAGATTGCTAATAATGCCATTACATTTAATTGTTATATATGGTAAGTATTCAGAGAACCAAAAAAAATTATACTGCTAATGATACACTCCAAGTGTAAAGTAGTCGACTTTAGGTCGAAGCTATAATTCGGCAAGTCAGGGAATCTTGCGACAACGACAGCTCTTGCAAGGTCACGGGACTAAGTAAGAAATCTCGTGACCAGTAATATAATAAACGTGTATCTCCTTTATACCGGCGGTGTTAATGCGCCGTCCGTTTCTTAAGCATATTGAGGAGGGTATTTCACGCCGCCCAGGCTATTGCAAGTTTGCGTGTCTGTTAGCGTTACTACGCCGTCCAAATGACCAATTATCCCCCCGACGAATTTGCCACCCTCTGCAATTTTATGTGATGATGAATCGGCCACCTGGCCTGACCGACTGTCACGACGGCGCATCCGAGTGCGACGATAAAGGGTCTCTGACCTGAGGAAATGGGGGTTAAAAAAATACTTCGCTTATAGTCACGTTGCCCCGTACTACCATCGTCAGCATTTTTACTCCGTAACTTTATACCCCCTTCCCCAATTACGCAGCACGTGCAAGTGATTATATTAGAAATATAAATGAGCATCAAAGCCATAAAAAGAAACAATGAAGTCACGAGATACTGACTGGTGAGGCAGTATATATAGCGAGAAGGAAGACAGAGAGACAGACACAGACCGGGACCACCACCAAGACAAAGAACACCACAGCCCAAGACAGCAATCCCAGAGGACTGCTGCTAAGCCGCCGGGGCTAGATTCGAGACGGAATGATTGTATTAAGTTGATATTCGCTGATGGAATAAAGTACCCATCGAAATGCACCCGAAGTGTCGCGTTGTCGCGCGAACCTGTAAAACCCTGCGCTGCAGGTGAACCTGGAAAACACGAATCTTGAGAAGTAACTCCAGACGGCTTATGACATCCCGAGGAGTGAACTTTTCACTAGGTGATCGTCGCAACCAAAATAAACTCTTCTACTCGACATAGGTGTTTGTGGCAAGTGAAATGTTAATCGATGTGTTAAACGATAGACAGATGCGAGGAAACGGCCATTTAAACCGGATTTGACCCGCCGTCGACTTAATGATTTGACACACAACGCACAGTATTACGAGTTGATGGTCTACTTGATGGTAAACTTGAATCTAACTTCAACTAATAGTAATAGTAATAATAGTAATAGCGCGAGTTTTGCGTGGCGTTTGGCATTTTATTGGCGATTCAACAATCTGTAGCAGCCCTTCCTTTTGATTATCCGAGATTCAATGAAAACTGGCCGGGTACTACAGTTTGATGTCAGGTCAATCAAATTGCCTAACGCCCCGCTTACTCTATATTATAATACAAATGTCCACAACCACACACAAATTAAAAATTCATTTATTAATTAGTCAAACATAGTAATCCTGAAACCTGCAAAATACGGCATCACCAAACATATATCTATGTTGGTTATATATAAATATATGGTTTGATAACCTCAGATGTCTTCAAATAGGCAAGTGTTAGCAGAACTACACGATTTTGTTATTATACCGATCCTGTGGTACATATATCCAACCTGATACTCCTGACTACACTTGTCATAGGGGTCAGCATGGGTGTTTCCCCGGGGGGGGGGAGGGGCACAGGGTTGCACGTGACCCCCCTTTACGAATCTATGACATATCTGCCCTTCCCCCCTTTCGTAATTTCATAATCTCCTACAACCGTACACTAATTGCCTGTGTATATTTGACGGTGACGTTGATGAGAACTTTTCCTTTCGGATAAACAGGGTGCGTCGACCGTGCTTTACTATGCATGCAAGCGTTCATGAACTTGCTTCATGGCAACTATATGATTTTTGAGTTTGATTATTTTTGGCGAAGTCGCAAGAATGAAGCGCCTACATTGATGTACACATACATGAAACGCCTTATGTAACGTTCCTTTATTCAGGCGGTGGTGGAGGTAAAACTTCCTGTGGACGTACTGGAAGACAGAGGAGAAAGGGAATCAGATTCAAGCATCTCGATAGTAACGCTGCCTTCAGATGGTAATGACAGGTTAAAGATTACGCAGCGTATCTTATTTGCAACGAATCGCGTTGTATATATATATGAGGTCGTTGGATAAGCTGATAGTTAACTTATATATCAAATGAATATATATATATTATAATAACAAATCATAATTTTTTTTATTTGCATGCATATCATTTCTACATTTCTCAAGACAAGGAATATATCTTCACCATCATGGTCTTAGATTTTTGTATTATATTAATAGTTGTTTTTCCTGGTGTCGTGTATCATATCATTATAATTAAGGACCAATTGGGAACCAATTGCCAGATTTTGGCAAACATATTAAGAAACCGATGCCTATGAACAACGCAACAGTGAATAACGTTCATTTTTGTGACTTTTAATTTGGATCCCTTGTTTCTCAAGCTCGTAAGTGACACGGGATACTTGAGACTCTATTTTTTCGATGATTCCTTTCCGTAACTTAAGTCCTGCGTGCGGTTCCGGGCCGACGTAAGTGACACCAAATACCTGAGACTATCTACCGTTTGTCCCATTGTCTCCACAAACTTACGTCCCGTGTTGTTTGTAATGAAGTCCATGAAGCTGGTGATGCGGCTGTAGACGGATGGCGCGTTCCTGGTGTTACAAATAGAGGGGCCGAAGCTCGTCCCGCCCACCAGCTGGTAGCGACCTCCTCGGGCACACACAAGCGGGCCCCCTGAATCTCCCTGCAGCACAACACACGCCCTAGGTTACTATTTACCCACCATTTCAATTAGAGGTGAGCATTAACATGCGAATTCGATATTGCAAACATCCAGAAATAAATGACGTCTAAACAAAAACGAAAACAGTTCAATTCCCATATCCATTTCCGCATTTGAAAAAAAATCTTCCACTTTAACACAAACAGGTTTATACCAATATACACTTGCACATACCACCGGTTATTTACTTCGCCCATTCGGCTAATCATGTATTGTAGAACGAATCGCAAATGTGCTCGTTTCTTAAAACATTGCAACCCATGCATGCATTTTCCCTCGCGCACAATGGGCGTGTTCGATTAACATGAAACCAAAGCGGTTTGCCGAAATGATTGTTCGAAACGAGAAGAATCGAAACCGTGAAACTATTTCGGAAACGGTTTCGGTCGATCCAAATAAACACCATGTAATGAATAGGCTACTTCTGAAAGTATGAGAATTAATGAATCACACGGCCATTTCCGAAGTACATGCTGAAACTGTGAACAAATAACGAAACGATGCGTTCGGTTTGATGCACGCAAGCTCTTGAAACAGGTTGGATAAACAGTTTTGATTTCCCGTTGGTTTCGGCGTCTCGGTACAGCGTTCGGCTTGATGCACGCAAGCTGTTGAAAGCGGTTGCATAAACAGTTTTGGTTTCCCGTCGGTTTCGGGTGTCGGCACAGCTATGTAAACCTATAACGTCAAGGCTATGCAATTCTAGTTAGGTATACCCAAATATAGCATCTGAGGAATTTCGTCTTTGGCAGGATCAAGCAACCCCCGCACCAAACTCTCCTCTCCATTCACAAAAACGAGGGCGGAGATACCCTCACTAAATCGCGCTTCTTCCAGAACTAGGGAGAGTAATATCCAATCTCCAAGGTGTGGACTGCGGAAACAAACACACCTTGATATTGGTGATAACCACGTTATATCTAGTAATGCACTGTCTTATAATAATATCGGATTACGGTAAATAGGGAAAGATTCTTCGCGGGGCACCATTAAGGGCACGCATGATGATCCCTAAACATTACCCAACCGCTAATCAGGCATCTTGGAGAACTCCTGGATGTCAGTCGCGAAGATCCGAAAATGTACCCCCCCCCCCTCTCTCTCTCTCCCCTCTCCCTCTCCCATACAGGTCGGTCGGTATTTCTTACACTTCGTATGCCATAGATGGTTCTTTCCCTTATTTCACTGCCGAATCCCGCCACCACATGGAACAGTGGTGACATATGGTGAAGGAATCCCCCTTGCGTCATATTAAGGTACAAGTTGCGGAAAACGTTCTTTTTTTGGACAAAAATAGAGATATTTTGATGCAAAAATGTCACTTGCATTTGGCAAATCCTGAATCCAGGATCTGTGACCCGAGGTGGATACCCTCAGGGGTGCGGGCGACTACGCCCACTTAGGAACATCCAGTGAGACATAAACTATCGCCTAATAGTGGGTGCGGCTGACTCCCACGAGATCTCTCACAGCCACTCGTTAGGGTCCCGAAATGACTTATTTAGGACGCCATATCCAATGACGAAATTGATATCATAACGCGCTCCCAGAATGACGTCATAACATCTGGCGATAACATGTGGACGAAAATTACCTGGCAAGACCCTTGATCTTTACCGCCTACACAGATGTTATTGGGGGTGATGATGGTGGCGCCGCGAGAGAGGAATATCCTCTCGCACTCTGCCTGGTCCACTATAGGCACATCCGCCTGGTTAAGGAGCGTCTCATCACCGGTACCTGACGTCAGAGAGGTCTCAATTAGTGCCGTACTCATGTCCGGGGACGCATGTATACATAATTATCTTGTAACGGGAACTGGGGCCTGCTTGTCATGGTCCCTTGAAGCTCATTGGTGCGGGTGGGGGAAGGGGGGCGAAGGGGGGGGTGCATGTTCCCAGATCCCGAAGAATAGGCCTACATTCCTTTATTCCCATATTACGGTGAATTAAAAAGAGAACTCCCCGTATACAAAGGAAGGGCGTATATATGATTTCCCGATTCACGGTTATTTAATATTAAAATTCCCAGTTCACGATTAATGAAAATCCTTGATTATGGCGGTCAGCTAATATCCCATTCCCAGTTCACGCAAAATTATTTTCCTCGTTCCCCGTTCTCCTCGTTCGCACGGTGAAATGAAAAGCCTATTCCCGATGAACGCAAATACCCCTTGCCATCCGCCCTCCCCCCCCCCCCCCTCCCGCACCCCTATTGGCGGGATTATACATATACCTATTTAAGCGTCACATTTGGACTATCGTAGCATTAAATGCCGTTGTGTGTCAAGCCTTTGTCTCAAGGGTTCATTATCTAGAAGAATGCACTGGCATTTAACAGACCTAGCCGTGTTTTATTAAAGTAAGTGTGCGTTATTTAAATAAAGAACGACAAAACAGTGTAATATTTTAATGATGAACGGAAAAACTGTGCATTGACAACAATGAGCAGTTGCTGTTAACATTGACTTCCGCCAATGTCACGGTGGGATCAATCGGAGCCGAGCTTGAGCCGAACTAGCTGGTCTGATCTTGTCAGATACAAACAGTGAAATATCACCGTTAAGCGTCAGGCGGTTTGGACGTGGGGTAGTAGATCAGAAAGCGCAAAATATATGGAAATTCGACAGTTTTCGATGGCAGGGGACCGTATGACATTGGTCATGTCGTTCCCACTGGAGGTGCCACATGTGTGTTTGATGAGGCGACATAAATGGATGATCCATTGTAAAGAAAAAGCGTTGATTCCCTAAAACTGCTTTTCATGGGAGGGGCGGGGGGGGGGCGTGGGGGGGGGGGGGGTGTGGGGGGGGGGGAGAGTGTTTTCAGCGAAGTTTGACGGGACGGCTTGACTCTTGTGTGGGGATGCCTTCCCACCCTTCCACCCTGGGGTTTCACAGTGACTGGTCGATTAGTTGATCGGTAGTTCTTTTATTTTAGAGCAAACCGCTGTTTCCCTAACGCTGTTGATTTCTTGTGTCCCAATCATGGAAAAACGAGCTACGCGAATCCTGAGCAGAACTAAAGCCTTGTTTACAATAAGTTTTACAACAAGTACGTTAAAGAACTTGCCGTCGTGCGTTCCTCAAATAATATCGCGTCATGTTCTATATTTTGGCGAATGCAGCGGGGACCTTTGCTGTTCAGCAAAAACCTAAAATATCCATGAATTTCTCGAAAATTATGCTGATTATCTGTCTAGAATGGATAATTAAGATTAAAATGCAGTTGCGGAGTGGCATTGCTATTGGTCGTGGGACCTCATTGGTTAATGCCGTTTGTTATGCGTTAAGTACGGGGCCAGCAGGTTCAAAAACCGCCCGTTGCCGAATATTGCGGCGTCGAATGGGACACCAACATGGGGCTGGGCAAATTGTCGAATTTTACGGGTGGTATGCATAAGTCACATTTAACTTTCCCATGGGATTTAGCAGGGCGATGATACAGTTACTGACTGTTTTATGACCATATTATATGTCATATATATCGCTACTACTATCATATCTAATTGAAAATATCACGTAAAACAGCTTCAGTCCGTGGGACTGATGTCGTGCAATGGCTTCTGGAAATGGCATGCGTAAACTACGCGTGGCCTAGGCATACCGTACCCGTTCCTTATTAATTGCTTATATGGATAGGTGCTACTTAAAAAAATGCGAGCGTATATTTATTAATTCAGATATTCCGAGGGGGATACATCTAGATTAATATTCAAAATTAATCTCACTTCGGCTTGCCATTAAAGAATATCTTTGGTGGGATGACGTATACCATGCACGTGCTTGTGGCATATCATTCGGATGCTTAGAAACATCCCATTGTGACGTCATGTTTATGACATTTTGGACGTCACAACTACTCACTATGACAGCAGCAGATGGGCGGTCACCAAGAGCGATCTGCTTGGCAACAGACATTTAGCGCGCGTCGCTTATAAATAAAAGTCCTAAGCCTATGCTTGAAATTAACTTTGAATACGCATGCATGTTACCTTAAGAGCTTGCTTGCGCTCGCTATGAATTCCCATTATTAACCTACCTTTGGTACGTCCCCAAACCGGTTATGATGCAGGAGTGGCCAGCCGGGAATTCCTCTGATGGCAAACATATTGGAGACACTTGGATGTGAATGTCACTGTGCCTTCAATCTCGATGAGGGCGAGATCCCAGTCGAAATCACTATCTAGATATCGAGGGTGTGAGATGATCTTTTTCACATTGAATTCCTGCTCGAATGGTTCATACTCGTTTAGGTCATGGTGGCCGAGCTGAATACGGAAATCTGCCTTGTCTCCCCAGCTCAGGGGTACTGGATATGAATAGATAAGGAAATAATTGACAGAAGAAAGACATCAAAAACGGTAAAAAATTAGAATCAATAAATAACATGTACTTAAATAAACGCATAAATATGCGAATTCAATGATGCTTGACCCATTGCCGTAAGGAGCCGAAGGTAAATACAAACACGAGTCTGCAACATCACATAAGCAACTCGTTTAAAGACAATTCACGCTTAATACAACAGCGCTTCCCGGCGAAAACATTGAAAACTAGTAGCGC
>OZ025256.1:16172374-16206737 GCA_964019135.1 Arenicola marina | reverse complement strand
TTCATGAAATGTCTGCTGATAATAGGTCACTAAGCAATAATAATACAGTATGCAACTAGATGAGAAGTGCTTACGATCGAGCCATTTAAATATCGTATATAATCATTGTATCATCAAGCCGTAAACGCCACGTGATCGTCAGACCGAGAAGCCAAGCTTTTCAAAGGCTCTGACTTTCTTAGGCATAGACTCCGCACATTGATGGAGCAGCAGCGCAACTTTTGTATATATGTTGTATGAACCACCAGGGAACGCCCTTGTGAAGCTGATTCATCCGAAAAACACACATTTTCCGGTTTATTTGGATATTATATGCACCAATTCAAGACATTTCTCTCACCTGAGAGGCTGTTATTTTTATTGCACACGGTGAAATCGACACGATGAACACAACCACCGACACGGCCGCCCAAGTGGAGCGTGTCGAACCATTGTCCTTTAAACAGTCGGATTACACGGACCACAGCGATGGAACTAACGGCAACAAAGATCTCACACCTTTTGAAGCGGAAAGCGGAGAAAGTGACCGTTAAGGACCTGCCACTATCGCTAGCCAACGATGAAATTAAGTTCATGGCAAAGCAAGGAGTGATACTCACCAGCGATATCAAATACTCCAAAGAACGCAATCCAAACGGCCAGCTAACACAATGCAAGAATGGGAACCGCTACTTTTGTAACGTGCGCCCACCTGGTGTGCCGGTTCTCTTTGTTACAGAATGTGATTGGGCACAGGTCGGTTACCTGGCCATAAGCATTTCCTCTGGGTATATATTAAATAACGATATCAGCGTCAGTGGTCAGCAGGAATTTATTCCATGAAGTTCAAGAAATGGTTTATACAACATGTCCACCAGATCTACCGGATTAAATACCGGACTAGAGGTTCCACAAAATAATTACCAGATGGTAAATATTGGTTGATATATATACCGGGCTATATCTACCGGATCAAAGATACCGGATAATAATTATATCAGACTGGATAAGTTATACCGGATTAAAGATACCAGATTATAACTATACCAGACTTTAAATTATACCGGCTCAAATATACCGGATGATAACCATGCCAGACTGGGTAAGTTATACCGGATTAAAGATACCGGTTATAACTATACCGGACTGTGTAAGTTATACCGGATCAAAGATACCGGATTATACCGGGCAATAACCTATAATAACACCACATTAACCATTCATGAACTCCCCTCTCTCCCCCTGGTTGTCTAACCTGGCCTGGTATATATAGGACGGTTGGCCCCCTCACCCCACCCCCTGCATATCTCTCAGCCAATCAGAACTGAGCGATAATACAGGGAGTGGGGGGAAGAAACTACCCTCCTCCCAAAGTAAACAAAACCTGTGCCTGTGGCACTGTGCAAATAACACTGAATAAAACGAGCAGCGACGGCCGTTCAGGCTACATAAAACGTTATACCTGGTCTACATTCTTAGAGCCAAACTATCACCAAATCAAAACATAAAACTCTACTTACGATGGATAAAATCTGTGACTCCAAAACCTGAGATCTACACAAATAATGAAACTGCGTCCACCTTAAACTTTTTACAGGAAGTGCCTTGACGCGCCCCCTACCAAAACATACATCACGCCCTCTGGCGACTGCACTCGTAAAATATGCAAATTAGCACTTAGCTGGTTCCCTTGTTATTCGTTACACTACCCCCCCCTCCCTTAGGAATAGATGAGACCTCACATCTTACTATGGCAAAACTGCAACAACATCACCACTAAAACGCGCGAACATATGTACAGACAGAGACACCTCTAGAATACAACCGTTTAAATCGCCAAAACACAATGTACACAAATACCGCGTTAAAACAGCACACAAATAAACGCAAATACAACCAGTACATAAACAACAGGTCCTAATGCAGCTGAGGCACCCGGCCGAACGGAACATCAGCGGCGAAAGTCGTCTCCTCCCGTTCCGTCTCAGACCACACCGCCCTGGCTGAGCGGCTGGTCGGTGCTGACCCGCGACGGGCGGCCAGCAACCAACTGGGTCCCTCGTCGCGACTGCAGCTCGGGCAAGTAGAGGGAGCCAGGCCGCACTCGACCGTCAAAACGTCCTCAACGCGGCCGTCTGTGTGTGTGGTCCTCGTAAAACGATACCGATGCCCGGTGTTGACGGTCCTGGGGCCAAACTCTGGCTCCGGATGCGTTGCTGCTGTAGCGGTCAGACGGGGTCCGGGCCCGGCGATCGGGCGAGGTCCGGCCCGCGGCGATCCGGCGAGGTCCAGCCGCGGCGATTGGGCGAGGTCCGGCGACTGTCCTCTCCTTAGCGGATCCCAGCTCGATCGCTGGGGAATCGCCGAGCTCCTCGTCCCGCGTCAATGGCCCGCCGGATGCGGGACTCTGGGGCTGCGTAGCGCTCAGGGCCGTCACCAGCCTGACCGCTCCCCACTCCACCCTGAGGCCCTCAGGCTCATGGACCCGTCCATGACGGTCCACCACCTCAATCCTGCGCGGACTGGTGTAGGGGCAGAAAGGGCACTGCCACCTTTGCCCGCCATGAGCCTCTCGCCGATGTCTCGCCAGGGCGCTTAGGGACTTGTAGCTCCGCGGACACTGCGGACAGATGTGTGGCCCCTGGTTGGCTGTGGAGATCTGCGACATGACAGCTTCTAAGTAAAAGGAGAGGAACAAAAAAAACGGGGTAAACACACAGGCAAGCAAAAGGGCACAGTCATGTTAGTACTCAATCCCCGAATCGCTTTGGGGCTCGCCTACGTCTTCCCGCTACCACAGTCGGACTGCGCGGATAATCAGTCGTACTGGGTTCCTCTTTGGTATTGGAATGTCATAAACATGACGTCACAATGGGAGTTTCTAAGCAACCGAATGATATGCCACAAACACGTGCATGGTATACGTCATCCCACCAAAGATATTCTTTATGGCAAGCCGAAGTGAGATTAATTTTGAATATTAATCTAGATGTATCCCCTCGGAATATCTGAATTAATAAATATACGCTCGCATTTTTTAGGTAGCACCTATCCATATAAGCAATTAATAAGGAACGGGTACGGTATGCCTAGGCCACGCGTAGTTTACGCATGCCATTTCCAGAAGCCATTTCACGACATCAGTCCCACGGACTGAGCTGTTTTACGTGATATTTCAATTAGATATGATAGTAGTAGCGATATATATGACATATAATATGGTCATAAACAGTCAGTAACTGTATCATCGCCCTGCCAAATCCCATGGGAAAGTTAAATGTGACTTATGCATACCACCCGTAAAATTCGACAATTTGCCCAGCCCCATGTTGGTGTCCCATTCGACGCCGCAATATTCGGCACGGGCGGTTTTGAACCTGCTGGCCCCGTACTTAACGCATAACAAACGGCATTAACCAATGAGGTCCCACGACCAATAGCAATGCCCACTCCGCAACTGCATTTTAATCTTAATTATCCATTCTAGACAGATAATCAGCATAATTTTCGAGAAATTCATGGATATTTTAGTTTTTGCTGACAGCAAAGGTTCCCGCTGCATTCGCCAAAATATAGAACATGACGCGATATTATTTGAGGAACGCACGACGGCAAGTTCTTTAACGTACTTGTTGTAAACTTATTGTAACAAGGCTTTAGTTCTGCTCAGGATTCGCGTGGCTCGTTTTCCATGATTGGACACAAGAAATCAACAGCATTAGGGAAACAGCGGTTTGCTCTAAAATAAAAGAACTACCGATCAACTAATCGACCAGTCACTGTGAAACCCCAGGGTGGAGGGTGGGAAGGCATCCCCACACAAGAGTCAAGCCGTCCCGTCAAACTTCGCTGAAAACACTCCCCCCCCCCCCCCCACGCCCCCCCCCCCCCACGCCCCCCCCCCCCCGCCCCTCCCATGAAAAGCAGTTTTAGGGAATCAACGCTTTTACTTTACAATGGATCATCCATTTATGTCGCATCATCAAACACACATGTGGCACCTCCAGTGGGAACGATATAAACCAATGGCATACGGTCCCCTGCCATCGAAAACTGTCGAATTTCCATATATTTTGCGCATTCTGATCTACTACCCCACGCCTGACGCTTAACGGTGATATTTCACTGTTTGTTCTGACAAGATCAGACCAGCTAGTTCGGCTCAAGCTCGGCTCGATTGATCCCACCGTGACATTGGCGGTGTCAATGTTAACAGCAACTGCTCATTGTTGTCAATGCACAGTTTTTCCGTTCATTATTAAAATATTACACTGTTTTGTCGTTCTTTATTTAAATAACGCACACTTACTTTAATAAAACACGGCTAGGTCTGTTAAATGCCAGTGCATTCTTCTAGATAATGAACCCTTGAGACAAAGGCTTGACACACAACGGCATTTAATGCTACGATAGTCTAAATGTGACGCTTAAATAGGTATATGTATAATCCCGCCAATAGGGGTGCGGGAGGGGGGGGGGGGGCGGATGGCAAGGGGTATTTGCGTTCATCGGGAATAGGCTTTTCATTTCACCGTGCGAACGAGGAAAATAATTTTGCGTGAACTGGGAATGGGATATTAGCTGACCGCCATAATCAAGGATTTTCATTAATCGTGAACTGGGAATTTTAATATTAAATAACCGTGAATCGGAAAATCATATATCCGCCCTTCCTTTGTATACGGGGAGTTCTCTTTTTAATTCACCGTAATATGGGAATAAAGGAATGTAGGCCTATTCTTCGGGATCTGGGAACATGCACCCCCCCCCCCTTCGCCCCCCTTCCCCCACCCGCACCAATGAGCTTCAAGGGACCATGACAAGCAGGCCCCAGTTCCCGTTACAAGATAATTATGTATACATGCGTCCCCGGACATGAGTACGGCACTAATTGAGACCTCTCTGACGTCAGGTACCGGTGATGAGACGCTCCTTAACCAGGCGGATGTGCCTATAGTGGACCAGGCAGAGTGCGAGAGGATATTCCTCTCTCGCGGCGCCACCATCATCACCCCCAATAACATCTGTGTAGGCGGTAAAGATCAAGGGTCTTGCCAGGTAAGTTCCGTCCACATGTTATCGCCAGATGTTATGACGTCATTCTGGGAGCGCGTTATGATATCAATTTCGTCATTGGATATGGCGTCCTAAATAAGTCATTTCGGGACCCTAACGAGTGGCTGTGAGAGATCTCGTGGGAGTCAGCCGCGCCCACCATTAGGCGATAGTTAATGTTTCACTGGATGTTCCTAAGTGGGCGTAGTCGCCCGCACCCCTGAGGGTATCCACCTCGGGTCACAGATCCTGGATTCAGGATTTGCCAAATGCAAGTGACATTTTTGCATCAAAATATCTCTATTTTTGTCCAAAAAAAGAACGTTTTCCGCAACTTGTACCTTAATATGACGCAAGGGGGATTCCTTCACCATATGTCACCACTGTTCCATGTGGTGGCGGGATTCGGCAGTGAAATAAGGGAAAGTACCATCTATGGCATACGAAGTGTAAGAAATACCGACCGACCTGTATGGGAGAGGGGGAGGGGGGAGAGAGAGAGGGGTGGGGGGGGGGGGGTACATTTTCGGATCTTCGCGACTGACATCCAGGAGTTCTCCAAGATGCCTGATTAGCGGTTGGGTAATGTTTGGGGATCATCATGCGTGCCCTTAATGGTGCCCCGCGAAGAATCTTTCCCTATTTACCTTAATCCGATATTATTATAAGACTGTGCATTACTAGATATAACGTGGTTATCACCAATATCAAGGTGTGTTTGTTTCCGCAGTCCACACCTTGGAGATTGGATATACTCTCCCTAGTTCTGGAAGAAGCGCGATTTAGTGAGGGTATCTCCGCCCTCGTTTTTGTGAATGGAGAGGAGAGTTTGGTGCGGGGGTTGCTTGATCCTGCCAAAGACGAAATTCCTTAGATGCTATATTTGGGTATACCTAACTAGAATCGCATAGCCTTGACGTTATAGGTTTACATAGCTGTGCCGACACCCGAAACCGACGGGAACCAAAACTGTTTATGCAACCGCTTTCAACAGCTTGCGTGCATCAAGCCGAACGCTGTACCGAGACGCCGAAACCGACGGGAAATCAAAACTGTTTATCCAACCTGTTTCAAGAGCTTGCGTGCATCAAACCGAACGCATCGTTTCGTTATTTGTTCACAGTTTCACCATGTACTTCGGAAATGGCCGTGTGATTCATTAATTCTCATACTTTCAGAAGTAGCCTATTCATTACATGGTGTTTATTTGGATCGACCGAAACCGTTTCCGAAATAGTTTCACGGTTTCGATTCTTCTCGTTTCGAACAATCATTTCGGCAAACCGCTTTGGTTTCATGTTAATCGAACACGCCCATTGTGCGCGAGGGAAAATGCATGCATGGGTTGCAATGTTTTAAGAAACGAGCACATTTGCGATTCGTTCTACAATACATGATTAGCCGAATGGGCGAAGTAAATAACCGGTGGTATGTGCAAGTGTATATTGGTATAAACCTGTTTGTGTTAAAGTGGAAGATTTTTTTTCAAATGCGGAAATGGATATGGGAATTGAACTGTTTTCGTTTTTGTTTAGACGTCATTTATTTCTGGATGTTTGCAATATCGAATTCGCATGTTAATGCTCACCTCTAATTGAAATGGTGGGTAAATAGTAACCTAGGGCGTGTGTTGTGCTGCAAGGAGATTCAGGGGGCCCGCTTGTGTGTGCCCGAGGAGGTCGCTACCAGCTGGTGGGCGGGACGAGCTTCGGCCCCTCTATTTGTAACACCAGGAACGCGCCATCCGTCTACAGCCGCATCACCAGCTTCATGGACTTCATTACAAACAACACGGGACGTAAGTTTGTGGAGACAATGGGACAAACGGTAGATAGTCTCAGGTATTTGGTGTCACTTACGTCGGCCCGGAACCGCACGCAGGACTTAAGCTACGGAAAGGAATCATCGAAAAAATAGAGTCTCAAGTATCCCGTGTCACTTACGAGCTTGAGAAACAAGGGATCCAAATTAAAAGTCACAAAAATGAACGTTATTCACTGTTGCGTTGTTCATAGGCATCGGTTTCTTAATATGTTTGCCAAAATCTGGCAATTGGTTCCCAATTGGTCCTTAATTATAATGATATGATACACGACACCAGGAAAAACAACTATTAATATAATACAAAAATCTAAGACCATGATGGTGAAGATATATTCCTTGTCTTGAGAAATGTAGAAATGATATGCATGCAAATAAAAAAAATTATGATTTGTTATTATAATATATATATATTCATTTGATATATAAGTTAACTATCAGCTTATCCAACGACCTCATATATATATACAACGCGATTCGTTGCAAATAAGATACGCTGCGTAATCTTTAACCTGTCATTACCATCTGAAGGCAGCGTTACTATCGAGATGCTTGAATCTGATTCCCTTTCTCCTCTGTCTTCCAGTACGTCCACAGGAAGTTTTACCTCCACCACCGCCTGAATAAAGGAACGTTACATAAGGCGTTTCATGTATGTGTACATCAATGTAGGCGCTCCATTCTTGCGACTTCGCCAAAAATAATCAAACTCAAAAATCATATAGTTGCCATGAAGCAAGTTCATGAACGCTTGCATGCATAGTAAAGCACGGTCGACGCACCCTGTTTATCCGAAAGGAAAAGTTCTCATCAACGTCACCGTCAAATATACACAGGCAATTAGTGTACGGTTGTAGGAGATTATGAAATTACGAAAGGGGGGAAGGGCAGATATGTCATAGATTCGTAAAGGGGGGTCACGTGCAACCCTGTGCCCCCCCCCCCCGGGGAAACACCCATGCTGACCCCTATGACAAGTGTAGTCAGGAGTATCAGGTTGGATATATGTACCACAGGATCGGTATAATAACAAAGTCGTGTAGTTCTGCTAACACTTGCCTATTTGAAGACATCTGAGGTTATCAAACCATATATTTATATATAACCAACATAGATATATGTTTGGTGATGCCGTATTTTGCAGGTTTCAGGATTACTATGTTTGACTAATTAATAAATGAATTTTTAATTTGTGTGTGGTTGTGGACATTTGTACTATAATATAGAGTAAGCGGGGCGTTAGGCAATTTGATTGACCTGACATCAAACTGTAGTACCCGGCCAGTTTTCATTGAATCTCGGATAATCAAAAGGAAGGGCTGCTACAGATTGTTGAATCGCCAATAAAATGCCTAACGCCACGCAAAACTCGCGCTATTACTATTATTACTATTACTATTAGTTGAAGTTAGATTCAAGTTTACCATCAAGTAGACCATCAACTCGTAATACTGTGCGTTGTGTATCAAATCATTAAGTCGACGGCGGGTCAAATCCGGTTTAAATGGCCGTTTCCTCGCATCTGTCTATCGTTTAACACATCGATTAACATTTCACTTGCCACAAACACCTATGTCGACACTCGAGTAGAAGAGTTTATTTTGGTTGCGACGATCACCTAGTGAAAAGTTCACTCCTCGGGATGTCATAAGCCGTCTGGAGTTACTTCTCAAGATTCGTGTTTTCCAGGTTCACCTGCAGCGCAGGGTTTTACAGGTTCGCGCGACAACGCGACACTTCGGGTGCATTTCGATGGGTATATTATTCCATCAGCGAATATCAACTTAATACAATCATTCCGTCTCGAATCTAGCCCCGGCGGCTTAGCAGCAGTCCTCTGGGATTGCTGTCTTGGGCTGTGGTGTTCTTTGTCTTGGTGGTGGTCCCGGTCTGTGTCTGTCTCTCTGTCTTCCTTCTCGCTATATATACTGCCTCACCAGTCAGTATCTCGTGACTTCATTGTTTCTTTTTATGGCTTTGATGCTCATTTATATTTCTAATATAATCACTTGCACGTGCTGCGTAATTGGGGAAGGGGGTATAAAGTTACGGAGTAAAAATGCTGACGATGGTAGTACGGGGCAACGTGACTATAAGCGAAGTATTTTTTTAACCCCCATTTCCTCAGGTCAGAGACCCCTTATCGTCGCACTCGGATGCGCCGTCGTGACAGTCGGTGAACCGGTGTCCAAGTTTAGAGTTTACAGTTTAGAATAAAACCTTCGTGGTCAAGGTTTTAAATAACTCTAAATCGATTAGGCCAGGTGGCCGATTCATCATCACATAAAATTGCAGAGGGTGGCAAATTCGTCGGGGGGATAATTGGTCATTTGGACGGCGTAGTAACGCTAACAGACACGCAAACTTGCAATAACCTGGGCGGCGTGAAATACCCTCCTCAATATGCTTAAGAAACGGACGGCGCATTAACACCGCCGGTATAAAGGAGATACACGTTTATTATATTACTGGTCACGAGATTTCTTACTTAGTCGCGTGACCTTGCAAGAGCTGTCGTTGTCGCAAGACCCCCTGACTTGCCGAATTATAGCTTCGACCTAAAGTCGACTACTTTACACTTGGAGTGTATCATTAGCAGTATAATTTTTTTTGGTTCTCTGAATACTTACCATATATAACAATTAAATGTAATGGCATTATTAGCAATCTATATCATATAAAAAATATGCAAAGCATAATAAATACAATTTAAGTACATGATGAAGCTATTTACATACATGATGAATAAATCTTTATCATTGGGAGTTTCACATATTGTAATATGTAGCTGAACATATTTTGCAAATGTTATAGCTAAAATAGCATCGAAATAGCATTAACAATAAATCAGATTAAAAAATATATCAGCAATAAATGTCTACAGCACATACATATATAAAATATATTCATATAATTTAATTTAAATAAGGTACGATAAATATTGTATAGTATAATTAATATTTCTATATATTGTGATATATAAGTATCAAATTTCATCAATTCCTGAAATTAAGGTGAAAATTACAGAAATTGGGTATACCGCCCAGACTAGACGAATTACAATAACGTTTTTATTTATTCATATATTGAATGTTTTTTTAAAATATATTCCGGTGTACTTTAGTTTTGCGGTGAACAAAAACAAAAAAACATTCGAGAGTTATTGCACCATGTTGATAATATCATAGCAACTGACTTATCAATCAGCCTATCCGACATCTATATACCTGCATGGCCTAAGAATCTTGCAGCCATGCGGGCACGTGGCTTGTTAATCATAAGCCACCTTGGTAATATACATGGTATAGGCCCGGATCCAGATCGACTCTTGAAAAAAAAGGGAGGGGGGGGGGAAGGGGAGCCCACACGGCATTAAGTTTGCATTCAAAACAGGCAGCCTCGATCAATAATGCGCAGATTGAGCGATCCTCATAATCCCGATCCCCCACCCCCTCGCCATACATATCCGTCAGTATCTATGATAATTCGCTATAATTATCCAGAGCCATATGCCGTAGTTTTCCCATTTGTGATAAAATATGGCGCCTCAAATTTTGAGCTTAAGCAAGTGCGACCTTAAATTTATTTGAAGTCACGAAATGATCTAATTGCCACTCACACGCCGTGGCAACTGGATCATTTCATTGGCTGTGTTGTGAAGGGTGCTGACGTGCAGGACTAGGACTAGGTGGGATACTGAAGCATGCCGCGAAGCAGTGTGGGTGAAGCAAAACAGGCGAGGTACGTGTATGATATATATTTTATACCTTAATAAAGATTGTATGGTGTATTAGGTTTCCTACAGTACAGGCCGGAGATGTGGAATTGCTTACTTGTCTATGTTTTAAAGGAGTGGGGGACATGTGGAAACCACAAACGTAAAAACGACCACAAACGGTCTCAAACGTAAATGCACCATGGATCACAAACATGAAAAATCACAAACGTTAAAACAAGCGGATCACAACAAATAAAAATTGCTTGGCCACAAACATCAAACTAAAATTGTCAGAAACTTAAAAAGATCGGATTTAGCTCACAAACGTCAAAATTTATTTTTCGTCAAGGTCCTGCGCAAGCTTCCATCCTCTTTGCGGGAGCCGGGTGCAACGGATAAAGGTAGCAGCGACGTAAACGCTGCTGCGTGTTGGTACGGGGACTCACCCGTCCCCAGATTGTTGATAGCATGTGACACCCGAGTGTTCATCTCCGAATCTTCATTGCTGCACACACTGTTGTTCCCGAGAGCGTGCAGTAGTGGGTTGAAGAGGACCCGGTCCCTGTGGCTGAGTTGCCGTAGGGTTTTACTGGTTGTTTACCGGTATGAGACCCGGGACGATGAGATGGTATGAGTATCCTTTTGATGTCGCATGTTGACGCAAGGCGACTGATTGGAGCAGCAGCTGCATTTGCCTTGTTTGTTGGTCCACCTGCGAGGCCCTGATAGAGGCTGCAAGCTTTCTGGTTGACTTCTGAGGCTTGATTTTCCGGCCGGGTTCGGGTGGAGGAAGGAAAGCCTGCGGACATACTGGACTCTCGCCTGAGGCGCACTGAAATGAGAAATTACCAAGACCGACAACAAAAGCAAGTAACTGCCTTGCTAAACATTGAAAGCAAATGCTCACAGATGACCTGAGTAATATGTCATAACGAATGACAGACTAGTGATTAAATACCTTAACGGGCTGCATCAGCAACAGTGAACAAGGCACAACCAGAAGATCATTGACGACCTGACCCCCCCGTTCAGATCCCGGTCTCTGACCGAAAGTCGCATCAGCAGATAATGCAGTTGCTTGGAGAAAGATCCCGCGCCGGTAGGTTGTGACCTTTATAAATGCAGATGCTTAACGTACGCCGACCCATGGTCTAATGTCAACCAAGACACAAATTAGGGAAAGATTACCCAGATCACATTCAATTGTCGTAGCCAGTGTGAACACTGCAGGCCCGATGATAACCAATTATCATAGCTAGTGTGGACACTGGTAGACCTATGGAAAATCTGACCAAAGGGTATCCCCTAACAAGTTGCGGACAGTGGCCAAACTGCTTCTGCACATGCGACAAGTGAGCCGCAGGCCACCTAGGAGAATTGAAACAAAAAAAGAGCACACTGCATAAAGATAGCAGGAGGTGTCTATTTCTAGGTAGGGTTTTGACAACCCTGCAATCCTTGGCACCCACCAGGAAAGCAGACCCCTATGCAGGTCATAAGCCAGCACACATATAGGGTATCTTGCAGTAACGAATACATCTGACCATAAATCATGCCATAAAAAAGAAAGAAAGGAAAACAAGTGATATCCAATAGTCATAGGAAGTGTGGACACTGGTAGCCATAATGGACAGCTGACCAAAATGTAGGCACAAAACGTACAAGCGACAATGCAAAGTATTAAGGTTACGCCCAGTCTTGGGACAATATAGTAATTCTAACCAGTAACCACATGCTTTCTCACAGAACTGAAAAACAAAAGGCAGAGCACTTGAGGATGAAGGGAGGCATCTATTTCGAGGTCGGATTTGACAAATCTGCAATCCCTGTCACCCACCCGAAAGCAGACCCTGATAGATTGGTTTCGATACATTAAGGGTATTTCGCCATAACAAATGCAACTCACTGTAAGGCATACCACAACACATAGGAAAGTTAAGTGATATCCAATAGTGATCATGATCATAGCAACCGTGGGCACTGGTAGCCAAAAGGGACAGCTGACCCTAGTCTAAGCACAACAAATGAAAACCAGTACTGCTTCTACTCAAGTGACAATGAAATAGTATAAAGTTTACTCCCTGTCTTGGGACAACTAGTAATCCTAACCAGTAAACCTAAATTGTATGGTGTAGTGCATATATCACAAAGCACAAGGCAGGAAGATAACAAATATATGTGTAGAAGGTATAAAACTGTGAGCGATCCACACCCCGAAGACAACCGAAAGTTAGAATGGGGACAATACAGAAAATGTAAGTTTAAATTAAGGTTGTGGTGAATTGAAAAGTATGAAGTAGAAGGGGAGTTGCAATATATATTTAACCGTATACAACTGGCAGCGATACGTGACACGAAAAGGGGGCCTAAATCCCAATCTTTGGGCAATGTCATATTTAATGAGTTTAGTAATTATATGGTTAAATCCATAGTAAGTAAACAGTAAAAGGGCGCAAAGATAATAATATATCTATGAACAATATGTAACTGTAAGCGATACCTGACGGGAAAGTGGCCAACACCTTGTAAGGCAATCAATCAGGTATTCCTGACCATTACGCCCAGCAGTATGTCATAGTTACTAATTGAGACTAAGCTGGTAGAAAAGCTGACGATATAGGTCTACTGGCAGAGTAACGAAGTAATGACACCTAATTTGGCACAGAGCCAGCAGTACAGTTCTCCCCAGCTTTCTTGAGATATTTCTTCTGTCCTATTTCTTGGCCAGCTGTAATCGGAGGTGCCCTAATCAAACGGATGCCAATGATGTAAGAAGCGCTGAATTCTTGTTAAGGAGTCGAACACAAAGGAGGTCACTTGCCTGTGTAACTGCAGCTTGAGATATGCATTGACGTCTATTGTTCGTTCACAGTAGTCCTGTCAACGACCACGAAGAAACTTGTGATGGCTTGCTGCAACCGTTATCGCCACCGAAACACCCCTCCGCAGCACTGTGCGTTGTCTGCGTATTCTGCATTCCGGGTTCCATTGTTGTCCAAAGAAAATTCTTGTAAGCTACCGCAAGAGGGTGCTCAAAGGTGTCACTCGTTCTCGCCTAACTGCATAATTCGAATCACTGCGATGCCTAGATGCTTGGCGACTGAGTGATGTATCTGTTTTCGTACAATCAAACCACCGAAACCGCGGAAAAGACTTTTTTGAGGGTTCGCTTCATCCTAAATCCAACATGGCTGACAGGGGCCCAGTTAGCCCTATGTGACGTTGTTGGGAAACAACGCCACATGTCCGGACCATCAAATCCTGTATGGCATATTACAAACACGCGTGGCGAGAAGCGGTGCTGATGGCGAGAATTTTTTGGGGTATGGCAATAGTTTCCAAAAGTATGTATCTTACAACTTATCTTGTTATTTTGATTGAAGTTTCCGTGATTACGACGATATCCTCTGTTGATTTTTCGAAGCAGCAGACGAGATTGCGTCACCCGTAGGGTGAAAATTACGTAAAATGGAAAATCCGGATTATGTCTTCGGTCCCCTACAATGGCCTTGACTTTAATAATTGACTTGCTTGACTGTTTTGTCACGTATTGAGCCCCTCAGATCCAGATTTGACACCTTAGATACTGATTGACGCCTCAGATCCATATTTGGCATATTTGATACCTCAGATCCGGCAGCTCTAAAGCTGTCGCTATAGTGAGCATCCTCTCAATTGTTGGTCCCATCCGAAAAGTAAAGTCACTCTTTAGTTTCGCCCCCGAGCTCAACGATCTCGCTCGGTGGACATCCCTACCATGCACATTTTCATAGCAATCAACTGTATCATCCCACCACCCCAGACCACTTTCAACCACCCCTCCCCCGCCCCGCCCCCCACAACGATATACCTACACTGGAACCGGGGTCACTGGCGCCGCTCGCGACAGTGAGGAGCTTCGCTGTAATGTTGTTATGATAAGTAAGATTAGAGAGTCGCGCTGTGTTGACATCTCGATAAGCCAAGTGACGAGTCTGCGGCGACACATCATGGATATCAACCAGCTGTTTTTAATAGTTAATAGCTCTCGTATGGTCCTATGTTAAAGTTTAGCAATTTTTTGCAGACAAAATAATTAGGCGATTTGCAAAATTCAAAGACGTGATACAAGTTACCGACGGGCTCAATACGTGACATAATGTACAGCGTCATTAAATGAACACTGTGAACGTTATAGCGACTTTCCCGATTTTTGGTCCTATCTACCAATGGTTAAGGAACAAACAAAAAATTCGTGTGACCTTGACCTTTGACGTACATACCCTGCTAACGAACTTGACCGAGATATGTCGCATACCTATCGATGGGTAAAGTTACAGAACAAAATGTTGCGTTTTGCGACCTACAGAGAGCGGGCACACACACACACACACACACACAGACAAACGAACGAAGTGATAGATGCCGTAAAATCGTAGATTTTACGTCATAACAACTCAGTTCTGTCCGCCACCTTGCCCACCCAGTGGAGAAACTGCGCATGTGTGCATGTCGTTAAAACCACACCATTCGCTTGGTGGCGCTTCATACACCCAGTCATTGACACGCAATAAGCAAAACGCCACATGGCGAAAGCCGCTGGTAAAGAATGACCAAATACAAAATGGTGCGATAAACAACAAGAAAGTTTCATTTCAACCGACTTGATAGTATGCGATACTTTGTTAGTTCACATGCATGTGGGTTTTGTGGTAAATATGAAGTTTAGGTATCAGAGTACAAAATGACAAGGCTTTGATGGATCGTGCGGTTAACAACACTTAGTCGCCCACACAAACAAATCTTACACCCTCATTTTCCACATGAGGATATGAGACTGTTGTGCGGAGCAACAACTGTCTCATATGGGACTAGGTGGGGGTCCTGATCCTGGCCGTACGGCGTAGTAGGTCTTGACGAAAATCGAGACGCGGATGGACGAAAGGCCAAATAACACGCAATGTGCCCTTAACCGCTCGAATCAGCAGTTAACGTACGACACAACGTCATAATAGTACATGGTAATCAGCAGCCTATGGTTGTAAAATCACAGAACATTGTCTTTACAAACGAGAAGGCACTGCGTGAAGAACAACACAAATGGCGAGGCAAATCTAACTGACCATCTGATTGGTCAGTGTTTGTGACCTTCCGGTGCATCTCATTAGCTACACTGCCGTACACATGAGTATTATAGCGCCCCAACTAACGTATACTAATACTCTGTATATCCGCCTGCGTGCGAGCCTGCCAGAGCTGTCATAGCGCACCCTTCCACGCCCGCCACAAAATCGTTTATGACATGCTGCCACAAACTTATATTTAGTAAACAGTGTTAACACACCAATATCCTCATGAGTTTGTTGGAATTGCACACAGTTGAGAAGCCATGTTGGATAAGTCAAAGCCATAGCTGACCTCGCAATGAGTTACCATCAAAGATGAGATGGATTGCAGAAAACAAGGTTAACCCATTAATTGCCTCATGAATCTATTTTAGAAGCAGCAAGGCAGTCAGGAAAGTATGGCCTACCTGCGTCAGCCAGAATGCTAATGGCCTCGCTATGTCCCACACCCATGTAGCAAAACCGTAAAAACAGTGCTGTCCCACATCAACAGACAAACTGACATTTCAGTTGAAGACATTTTAAGGATGCATCTTATCTTCTTTTGTCGTCCGTTTCGCCATCAGGAATCCGTTTGGCCAACGGGGGGTCCGTTTCGCAAAATCGAGGTCCGTTTCGCCAAACGGATTCCGTTACAGGGTTTACACCTGCCGTTTAGAAATGCTAAGATAGACACTCAGATTGGTTCACAGAGCCTCCCCAAAAAATACATAATGCTCCCAGCTCTGACACGTTTTATTGTATTTTTATTTATTGCAGTGCATATATGCCACTTAATTAGACAACCTGCAAGTATCCTACCGGTACATGATATTATGCACTGTAAAATATCAATATTCTGTTGACTGTTCTATGATGATTTCAAGTGCAAATGATAGCAGCAACTGTATTTGTAAAATATGGTCAGAGCTCAAAAATAAGACTCTTGCCATAGCCTGTCTTTAGCACCACCAGACAGTCTCCCGTTGAGACCTCCGAAATGGCCTGCAACTGCTGCCATACCTAGCACCCCACTCTGCCGGCAGAGGGAGCTCGTTCCTCGCATCATCTCTGCCCCACGTCACCGCCCACCTCACGGTTGACCCCAACGTTCCTGGGGTCACGAATTGTTTTAGAGGGTTTTTTAGATTGAATATTGAATTTTCGATGCAGAATTTGAAAAATATGTTAAACGAAAAAATATTTCATAATCGCACGGGGTCAAACTAGTCAAAACGCTTCACGCCTTTGACCTCGACCGCACTCGCAAATATAGTTCAAAAGTAACATGGCTTCAAATTGATCAAACTCAAATGCATTCGTCAGGTATGGTACCAGTGGCACAGTAAATGCTAAACAGTGGTGTATTTGATGCCAAACTGCGAATTTATCCTCGATTAGATTCATTTTAATTTTCGCGTATGAAGGATAATTCTGATGGTTAAATTTGACGTGGGGCAGAGGGACTATAGCGCAACGCACTCTGCCGGGAGATAGCTAGCACCGGCCAAGCTCCCCGCACGGTGGCGCTACGCAAGAACCCTAGCGGAGTGAGTCGAAGGCAGAGAGTGAGCACCTGCTCTTAATCGTCTGAGTTTGAGCGGCGTTACCAGCTTAAGCTAAGGCCTGTCGAGCTGAACGGGATATTGTGTCGTATTTTGTCAGTAATATTCAACGTTTCTGCTTTCCTTACGATATTGACGTATTCTCTGAAGTAGGTCTGGTACCTGTGGAGCGCACACCCCACGTTCAACCCTATAGGTGATATTGCGTTATATCACGGTAATTTAAGTTAACGCACTTAACTTCCGACCCAAGGAATCAGCGTGCGCCGTTTCATAAACATGCCACGTGTTTTTTTTACCGCCGACAACACAACACGTTCGCTTCGATCGCCTGCGGTCAAGTTATGATCTTTTCGTGCATTTATTGGAAAAATGGTGATTCGTTGTTGGGAGGGAATATGTAATTCGGATGACAAATACCCCGAGGCTGATTGCACAGCAAACAGCCATATCTGTAGACTGTTCAGCGACCCCGGTAATTTTTCATATTCTGAATCAGTTGCCTAAACTATGATGGAGCTTACACTTAGGTGGCTTAGCCTTAGAAACTAAACTGGTAAGGTGCAAGTTTGTTTGTGGGCTTTTGTTTCAGAAAATGCAATAGATTTAGTGGAAGCTTCGACTGAACCGTAGAAAGTGGCCACAGACTTACTCCAGGTCACACGTGTCACTTTTGACAGCAGCGAGAGTAGGTCTGACGTTTAGCCAAAGGCTGTACTGGCGTTAGTACAGCCTGTACTGGCTGTAAAGCATGTTGCATAAAAGTAGCGAGTCGTGCAAAAATAGAGCCGAGAGTAGGTGAGACGTCTAACCAAGGGCTGTACTGGCGTTAGTACAGCCTGTACTGGCTGTAAAGCATGTTGCATGAAAATAGCGAGTGGTGAAAAAATAGAGCCAGCCCGACTCACTTTTTTCACGCAGTTTCTCTTCGGACTCGACTTTTTAACAGCTACAACACTCAGAACTCGCTTTTTTCACGTGAAGAACTCGGATTCACCACGGACACGAAGTAAATTTGGGTGGTCTCGCACTTTTCACGAGAAAGTCCCGGGCTTTTCACGGACTCGCGATTTTCATGCAAAACAGCAGCTGATTAGCCACATGCGTCTGAAACGGCAGTCAGAGAAGGTATTCTCCCGAGTATGGCAAGCCAAAGTGGAATTTAATAGAGTATTTGCACATATGTTCAAATATTTGCACATATGTGCAAATTATTTGCACATATGTCCAATTCATTTGCACATATGTCCAAATATTTGCACATATGTCCAAATCATTTGCACATATGCCCAAAGCATTTGCACATATGTCCAAATCATTTGCACATATGTCCAAATCATTTGTACATATGTCTAAATCATTTGCACATATGTTTAATTCAATTGCACATATGTCAAAATCATTTACACATATGTTTAATTCAATTGCCCATATGTCCAAATCTTTTGAACGTATATGCAATCCACCTCCATCTCCACTTCCCCCTCCTCCTTCAGCTCTACCTCCACCCCCACCCGCCCCCTCCTTCACCTCCACACTCACCCCCACCTTTTCCTCCACCTCCACCGCCACCGCCACATCCTCCCCCTCCACCTCCACCCGCGGCTCCAACCTGCACCTGCACCTGCACCTCTACTCCCATCTCCACCGCCACCTCGTAAACGTAAACGTAAGAATGGTGCGCTAACACACGTAAAAAATGCCTGATCACAAACATATTTTGTTTTTCTCACAAACGTAAACAAAATTTACTTACATCACAAACGTAAAAACATTTCTGCCACAAACATAAGAAGTGAAGGGGACGAAAAAGAATATCTACAAAACACTCCGTTGTGATACAGTAATCAGTTCTTTTATCATATAAGGAAATACGATCATATAAGGAAACTTTGTTATATCTTTATTATATTATTGATTATTCGCAAAATCATAGTTTTCGATTTATTCAGCTTATGGCCCTGTCACACTGAAAAGTATGGGGTTCCGATCGTTTCTCGAATAATAACATTTTTGACATTCGTTTTGGTTTCTAGCTGGGTTCTAGGTGAGTTCGTGATGTTCCAGGAATGTTCTGGCAGTTCGCGAGGACCTTCGGTGAGATCGAAAATTATTTTGGGCATGCTCAAAATTATTTTCCTGGAGCTCAAGAATGCAACAACTGGTCCCGACTGGAACCGTTCGAGCTGTATTCGTGGAAGAATCGGTCTGTGTGGCTGCTGCATACCTTCGCGGCATGTTGCCGGTTCCAATTCCGAGCGTCTTTTGAAATTCTCCTGCAATTCTTACCATTCGTGCAGACGTCGGTGTAGACTCCGGCTATTCAAGAAGCGTTCGGAAAGCGAACGAATGGGAAACTGGCTATTCGAAAAGCATTCAACCTGTTCGGAAGGGTTTCGTAAAGCGTTTGGACAGTGTTCGAGAAGGATCTGGTGTGATATTAAACCAAGCCTGCCGTTCGAGCTGCATTCGGAAAGGATTCGGAAAGGATCCCAGGATGATGCTAGATGTATGCGGAAAGCACGATAAAATACCTTGAGCGTTCTACAATTCCACCGCTGAGATATTGGGCGCACTTTGCTAGCCCGGTATATCCCTGCGGTAACCCAAATACTCATATTACGCATCGGTAAACCGCCCGACATTTCTTTCACCCGTTCGAAACAGCACAGGACATTCGGGAGAAGATGGTGGCTGATTGAAATGTGATGAGAGTAGGTTGGTTCCAGTGCCCCTACGTGCACCGGATGTGACCGATGTGGGCATTTCATTGGAATAGGCATATCCCTGTCGGCACACCCGAAAGTTCCCTCTCACGTTTTGCGGGTCCCGGGCGGCATACCGAACCTGGCCCAAAGAAATGCGCTCATAGGATGTAGACTTGCATTGCGTTTCAGAGAGATATTTCTGCGCAATATATCTGGCAACGCATAGGCGGGTATATAGAACATACTTAGAACATATTTTCTCCTCCCCGGGAACCCCGGCGGTCAACTTTCGGACCCTTATCCGTTAAGAGCAAGTAGCAACACACACTGAATAGTGTGAAATATTTAATAATAATATAGATGAACAAAGGGAACGACTTTGATGGGTTAGCATCTCTTTTCGCAAGACTGCACATGGACTCCTGGTATGCATTCTGATTAGCAGAAGGAAACTTTAAACCAGCGCGCTATCCAGGTTTTGAATTTTACCCATATTATCTTTTCGAACAACTGCGAAATAACCGTTAACAACGAAATGCCCCTGTACTTTTTTCTGTCATCTTCGTATTTCCGCGATCCTTTGTATAGGGTACAAATGAAACCGACGACTATGATGGGTTAGCATCACTTTCCAAAGATGATTACCGTCCCGTTCCCGCAAGGGGTATTTCCGTTCCTCTTGAATGGGCTTTTTAATTCATGGTTAACAGGAAATGAGGAAAATAATTCTTCGTGAACTGGGAATGAGGTAGGCCTATTAGCCGACCGCCGAGATCAAGGATTTTCATTAATCGTGAACCGGGAATTTTAATATTAAATGACCGTGAATCGGGAAATCGTCAATTATCATGTAATCCGCCCTTCCGTTGTATGCGGGGAACTCTTCTTTTAATTCATCGTGATCTGGCAATAAAGACATTTATTCTTCATGATCTGGTAACATGCCCCCCCACCTCCCCGTTGGCTGACCTCTTTGGTTTAGAAAATATTATTTCTCTACTATATACGGTATCTGTACGACATCCAATGAGTGGACCTCCCCCACCCCCCCCCCCCACCCCCAGCCCCACACATTTTTTTGTGTAATGGACCTCCATATTATTTTGATGTGTTTCCCCCCCAGTCGTACAGAATGTCAGCTGTAAAGTATGTGCTTCTCCTCACACTTTTCAATGCAAAATGTAGGCTGTCGGAGGTTTGGCCCCATTTTTGTTCAGAGCCCCCGCCCCAAACCCCCCCTCCCCCAGTCGGAAGTTTCAATGGAGCCCGCCCCCTTCATATTTCTGGATCCACCCCTCTACCACTTAAAATACTTAAATTAGATGGTCCAAATAGAAATAAAATATCTAAATAAATGGGGTGTTTCCTACTTTCTAAGAGTATTTACCATATATGTATAGTGATAGTGTCTAGTGAAGATTGAAGATATCTCATATTTTATATCTGTAGGTTTACTGATATTGTGACATTGTCTGTTGCCTGTTCTCTTTCAGCGTTGCTGGCCACTGGTGATATAGAGTAGGTCATGGCAATATCACTTCAAGTTTCAAGCTCAATGGCACATACCGAAGGAAAACATGGTCCCCCCAGTGCCTCGATCCCAACCTGAATCTACGAAAATGAAGAACCTATTTAAAAAATATTTGTAAATGTTATTTTAGTTTCATACGGTTAACATGTTACCTTACCATGACAACAAAAGAATAGCTAGATAAAGTAATCTTTATAAGCCAAATGAGTTGACAAAACTTGACAACAAGTTTAATAAATAATCAAATAATCTTGGTCAGGCTAAATTGGTACAACTTGTAATTTATTGTTCAAATTTGACATAAAATTACAAATTACTAAATTATTTTTTATAGGGATGGTGACAATAATCATAATAATCTTTGGTGCTCCACCATGCTCCACTCGTGTACCTGCATATTATGGCATACACAAACTGACTTTTTTCACAAGTGATAAAGTGATCAAGTCAAAATAAACTTAATGCACATATATTAGTGTATTATGGCAAGCAGTTTGCTGCAATATTGTGCTAGCCTGTGGTAGAGACCACATTGAGGGCTTGCAATAGTGACAGTGCTTTATTGGCTTGGAAGTGAGAATGTTGGGGATGAAATACTGTACATAGTGAAAATGAAAAACAAGTTATATTGCAAAAGTGGTTATTGGTAGATATATTGTTTGTCATATTCTTCTTATATGGTAGTTTGGGAATGTTGTTCTTTATATAACCATGTAAATATCTAGATTGTTAAACAATTTCATATTTTGTAATTTATCTTCCTGCATGGTCATTAAGATTCAAAATAAAGACACCAAAGATTTAATTCGTTGAAAGTAATTATAAAAAATAAAGGCGTGGAAAAAAGTAAATATCACAATGATGCCATATATTACCTAAGTCAGAAAAAAATATTGGTTAATTTATCCCGGAAGATTTTCATATTGGTATTGAAATTTCTTCCTGTATAGCGTGTCTTGGCACTGCCATCAGCCTGCACTGGGTCTGGATCTAGCCCAGAACCCTTGGCTGTGTGGACTGAAACACAGCCTAGTCGCATTCCATAGTAAAATTCTGGTCTGGAACAACCCCATTTCAGGGTTGTTTGACTTTGACCAAGTGTAGCTCTGATTCTTCGTTGCTGTGGGAAAAGTTTTTTAACAGAAACTAATCTTATTTCTTTACTTATTACTTCCTGACAAGTAATGACTAATCACATAAATAACCTTTCTTGAAAGGCAAAAATCACCAGAAATTCATATGAAAACATGTGTTTTCACTGACTCAATGACTGGGTCCCTGAACAATGAACCAATTAGCATGGCTTATAATATCATGTGATGACCTTGCACATGTGCAGTGATCAACTTCCTGTACAAAAAATGATGGCATTTGTTGTCCATTTTGATGCCAGTAGGCAATTATGGCTCCTTTTGAAGACTTTAACAACTTTGGACGAGTACATACATCAGTAACTATATATAGAAAAATATTTTTACATTGTTGAAACTAATTATGAAACTAAACTTAAACAATTTAATTTGTCATGTGAAGTTGATTTTTCACTATAGAATGCTACATGGCTATGATTCTTCAACCATAGCCATGGATTCATGGCTAGTCTGGATCCTCAGTGGGTTCGGCCAATTGTACAACAGCTTTAATGTAATAGGTTTATAGATTTACATATGAATCTGTAAGAACAATAAAATCTAATGAATATTGACAAAAAAATCATTCATTTCTTTCCTTTGCACTTGATATTGGGGTAAATTAATAATGATGAATAAAGCGAAACGTACAATTCTATTCTATAATTTGTTAGCAGCTATAAAGACCTGCATTTGGTGGTTGATCCTCCTATAAATGACTATAGAGATCTGGTTCGCCTTTCCAGGCATATCAAACACTGATAAGGCCTAGTTTCATTTGTCAAACAAAAACCACACACACATAGATCTAGAAAATAAGCTCTGACATCAAACTACTTGATGTCTGAGGTTTTTTTTCCCAAAAATGTTCTCCAAAACACACATCTGCATTGGCCTGTGTAACCAACCACAAGAAATTAATCATGGCTATAATAACCTTGGCGGTGGACCTCATAGTCACATTCATACTAGGATCCATATATGCCAGGAAACTACCACATTAGAGTGATATGAAGAATAAAATTTGGTTCTTATGGTTAAGTCACATGAAAAAGTTATGCAACATATCCTCTTTCAGCATTGTGCAGTGAAAATACCGGATTGGGGTGTTAACACACCAATCCATGTTCATGTAAGCACAAAGCCCTACGGATCTCGGTTTATTCATTCGGACTCGCTAACCCATGCAGTCACGCTGGGTTATTTTCCAGACCTTAGACTTTTGACACACTAGCCTAATAATCTGGAACTATATATGCAAAAGTATCCAAGTTAATGTATTCAAGAGCTTCAGGAGGTGGGCTGACTTCTCACCAGATCCAATCTCACCACTCGCAAGCGTTCTTTCTGAGTCACTCCGATATCCTAAAGGGAACCGCCAATGACAATTGGTATATAAAAAGTATATAAAAACCATGACACCCCCCCTAGCGCGACCCGCCGAAAATTAAACACCCAGCGAATCAGCATGTCATGAGGTCGACCGAACCACGCACCCGTAACGTACGCAAGCATGATTAAAAACGCTACAGATTAATGCAACAGGCAGTAATCTGGCCAAACATTAGTAACAGAAACAATATATACAAAGAAAGAAATAACCAGTAACCATATAACCCTGATATACGATCATATTTTAGGCACTACTTGACACCATATACTTTTCTACGCACGACCATGGTGTGTAACCTGAAAGGAGTGTCAGACGGTGAACCGATGCGTAATGTGCGTATTCGGTTCACCATAGGGATACACCCGGGTTACCAAAGAAATGCGCCCTCTTTGGGCCAGGTTTGGTATCCCGCCCCGGGCTCGCATCACGTGACAGGAAACTTCCGAGTGTACCGATAGGGATATGCCTATTCCAATGAAATGCATGCACGCACCGTTTATATCCGGTGCAAGTAGGGGCACTGGAACCAACCCACCCTCATCACCTTTCAATCAGCCGCCATCTTCTCCCGAATATCCCGTGCTGTTTTGAACGGGGCACATCGGCATACCGAATGGATGCGCGCAACCATACCGGGGTGAAAGAAGTATATCTAATATAGATAACTATAGGCCAATTTCAAATTTGCCAGCCATATCTAAGGTTTTTGAAAAAGTAATCTATAATCAGATATATGGACACTTTGATCACGAAACCCTGTTTAATAGTGGTCAGTATGGTTTCCGGAAAAAACATTCAACCCAATTAGCTACACTGGAATTAATTGATAGAACCATACATAAACTAGATAAAGGGGAGATTCCGATAAACATCTATTTTGATTTATCAAAAGCCTTTGACACCATTAATCACGACATACTATTAACTAAACTAAAGCATTATGGGGTTTCCGGGCTGGCGCTCATACTGCTACAAAATTATCTTCACAATCGCAAACAGTACGTAAGCATAGACAATGTTCAATCCCAAGAAGTTCTGATATCCCGAGGAGTACCGCAGGGGTCAATACTTGGCCCTCTTCTATTTATAATATATATAAACGACATTTCAAGAGCGAGTTCAATATTTAGTGCAATTATTTACGCTGACGATACAACCCTTTCTAGCACACTAAGTACACTAGCGCCAAAAAGTAATGTACGCCAAAGTAGTGAAGTGTTAAACCACGAACTGTCTCTAGTAAGCAATTGGCTTAAACTTAACCAACTATCTCTAAACATTAAAAAGACCAAATTTATGTTATTTTATATGCCACAAAAGCGGGTAACGATACCGGAACTTGATATTGTAAATACTAAGCTGGAATGCGTTGACGACTTTGATTTTCTCGGATTGACCCTACATAAACATCTGAAATGGTCCAGTCACTGTGCTAAAATTGCTTTTAAAATATCTAAGGTAGTTGGAGTCATGCAGCATCTAAAATATACCCTTCCTCAACATATTCTGTTAACCATTTATAACTCGCTCATTTTACCTCACTTGCACTACTGCATATTAGCCTGGGGATACAAAAGTGACCGGTTGAACAAAATCCAGCAAAAAGCTATTCGCATCATCACAAAGAGTCACTATATTGCGGACACTGAGCCATTATTTAAGCGTTTGAATCTTCTTAAAATAGTCGACATTCAGGAGTTACAGGCATTGAAGTTTTATTATAGGCTGCTGCATGATGATCTCCCTGCATATTGCATTACCTTTTTCCATTTTTCCCGTATATTAGACCAACATGAGTATAGCACCAGATGTAAGCACAATATAATTATACCCAGAACCAGGCACAAATTTGCAGAACATTGCATCCGCTATTACTTGACTCATTTAATAAACCGAACTTCAGAAAACATTTTAACGAAGATATTTACCCATTCAATAGCGGGCTACTCTACATATATAAAAAATATACTTATTGACAGGTACTGTGTTGACTGTTTCAAAGTTAATTGTTATGTATGCCGCAAAGAATGATAGAGATATTGCGTTCTATCTAATCCCCCAAATTATTATTTTTATATCATATGTTCTATTGAATTCTAACGGTGTCTATCGATAATTGTATTGTTTATAAAAGTATTGTTCTCCGCTTTTTTTTTTTTTTTTTTTTTTTTTTTTGCTTTCTTTTGAAGTGGCCACCATGCCAGCGACTATGTCATAATGGTGGTCTCCTCGGCCAGGGATTGTATCTTGTTCGTTTTTGCTGTATGTTGTATTGTATTGCTGTTTTCCTGGTCGAAATAAATGATTATTCTCTCGGGCGGTTTACCGATGCGTAATGTGCGTATCCACCTCCACCTCCACCTCCACCTCCAAAGGTGGAGGTGGAGGTGGAGGTGGAGGTGGAGGTGGAGGTGGGGGTGGAGGTGGGGGTGGGGGTGGATGTGGAGGTTGGGGTGGGGATGGAAGTGGGTAGGGGTGGATGTGAAGAAGGCGGAGGTGGCTTTGCAGGTGGCGGTGGAGGTGAAGGTGGAGGCGGAGGCGGAGGCGGAGGCGGAGGTGGCGGTGGAGATGGATATCTTCTTTTGTCGTCCGTCTCGCCATCAGGAATCCGTTTGACGGATCTTCAGCTTGCCCCTCTTCAGCTTGCTCTTCTTCAGCTTGCTCTTCTTCAGCTTGCTCCTCTCCAGCCTGCTCCTCTTCCGGCTGCTCCTCTTCCGGCGGTTCTTCTTGCGGCTGCTCCTCTTCAATCCAAGACCGCCGCGGTTCCGCTCCGTAGTATGGCTTTAAGTGGTCCACATGCACAGTCAGTGCACGACTCTTGGGGTCTGCCGGGATCAGGTAGTCGACCTCTCCAATCGCCTTAATTACGACGTAGGGGCCTACGTGTTGCAAGCCAAGTTTGCTGCGACTGCGCGCTGGCGGGTAATACCGCATCACCCATTCTCCAGCCTGGAAGCGCCTGTCCTGGGCTCGTCGATCAAACACACGTTTCTGGCGTTCTGCCGCCCGCTCCATGTTGTCTCGAGCCCACTCGAAGTTATCGAGCATGGCTCGCCTGACCCACTCTACGTACTCCACGGGACAACGGTACCGCGCTTCCGGTTCCGAAGTCGGCAGCATCAGGTCCAGGGGAAGGGTCGTCTCACGTCCCAACATCATCATGTTCGGGCTGCAGCCTGTCGTTTCGTGCACGGTTGCTCGGTACGCACACATAACATACGGCAGATGCTGATCCCAGTGACGACGGTCATTCTCGCAGAATTTGGACAGCATGGAAATCAAAGTCCGGTTAAATCGTTCAACCTGACCGTCCGAATTTGGCCGATAGGGGGCGGTCCGCGTCTGTTTCACTTGATACAGTCGACATATCTCCTTCATGAGATCCGACTGGAACTCGGCACCCTGATCAGAGTGTATGAAGCGAGGAGCACCAAACCGAAGGAAGACCTCGGCCACCAGGGCGTCAGCGACAGTTATTGCCGTATGGTCGGGCAATGCAAATGCCTCGGTCCACTTGGTGAAATAGTCGCTAACCACCAGGATGCAGACATTTCCGTCTTCCGTCTCCTCCGTCATACTCAGGATGTCCATCGCGAGCCTCTCCATGGGGCTGCCCACGGGTTGTTGTCTCAGCTGCGCACGCCTCACCCCATGAAGCGGTTTCTGGCACTGGCACAGCTGACATCGCTGGCACCACCTGCTGACGTCCTCTCTCATGCCAGCCCACCAAAATCGGCGGCTGACGTTGGACAGCGTCTTCTGTACGCCCAGATGACCACCAACTCGATGCTCATGGACGTGACGAAACAACTCGCTCTTCAATGTCGCGGGTGCAACTAGCCTTCGCTTCGGAACGCCAGGCTTTGCCGTTTCCGCCACGTAATACAGAAGATTGTCAACCATCTCGAGTTGACCATATCGAGACCAGTAACCGCGGAGTTCTGCGCCCTGCCGCTGCATCGCCTCCCAGGTCGGTCTCTCTCCGTCGCTTTTCCACTTCCGCACTTTGACGAGCAGCCGGTCTTCTTCTTGCCACTGCGCCAGTTGTTGGTCATTCCAGGCTGACATCCAGTTGCCAGGTTCTGCGGGGCCGATGTCTCCAGACGCGGCCTCCTTCACGACACAAATGCTGCCCAGTTGAGCGACGGCGTCTTTCACCTCCTCCCGGTCGCAATGGCTGCAATTTTCACATGGCCGTCTCGACAGTGCATCTGCGTTACGATGCAGTTTGCCCGGCCGGTACTTGATCTTTAGGTTGTATGTGCCCAACACGCTTAACCAACGGCTGTCTGTCCTTCGGGTTCCTTGAATCGGAACAACCAGGACAGTGCCCCATGGTCGGTCCTGACAGTGGTGTCTTGGCCACACAGATAATGGTGAAAATGCTTCACCGAGGCCACAATAGCTAGCAGCTCCCGTCGTGTCGTGCAATACCGTCGCTCCTCCTTCGTCAAGGTTCGGCTATAGTAAGCGATAACACGCTCTTGTCCTCCTTGCTGCTGCATCAACACTGATCCAATGGCATCTTTGCTGGCATCAGTGTCCAGGATGAAACCTGCCTCCTGCTGAGGGTAGCAGAGAACAGGTGTTTCCGTCAGACACGCCTTTAACTGCTTAAAGCTGTCTTCGCATTCAGCCACCCACTGGAACTTCCGGCCCATCTCAGTCAGCTTATGCAGCGGTCGCGCCATCTCCGCGAATCCCTTGACGAAACGCCGATAGTATGAACACAAGCCGAGAAAGCTTCTCACTTCCGTCACGGACTGGGGAGTCGGCCACTTGCTAATAGCGTCAGTTTTCTCTGGATCCGTCAACACGCCATCAGCTGTCACAAGGTGCCCCGGGAACTTGACTTGACGCTTGAAGAGTTGACATTTCTTCGGCGCTATCTTTAAACCAGCGTTGTCGATCCGCTCCAGCACGCCGGTCAAACGATGCAGGTGGACGACAAAGTTTTCGCCGAAGACGATAATATCGTCAATGTAAACTAGGCATGTCTTCCAGTGCAGGCCAGCCAGGACGCGCTCCATAAGACGTTCAAACGTCGCGGGCGCATTAACAAGGCCGAATGCCATGACGTTGAACTGGTACAGCCCACTCGTCGTACTGAACGCCGTCTTAGCCTTGTCCGCCTCGCTGACTTCAACCTGCCAGTAACCACTGGCCAGGTCCAGGGTGGAGAACCACTTGGCTCCACGCAGCGCATCTAAGGACACGTCGATTCTCGGCAGCGGGTATGCGTCCTTCACCGTCACCGCGTTGAGTCGACGGTAATCGACACAAAACCGGATCGATCCGTCCTTCTTGGTCACGAGGACGACAGGTGACGACCAAGGACTCTGTGACTCTTCAATGACTCCTTGGCTCAGCATCCGGTCAATTTCTTCCTGTGCCGCCACAGTCTTGGACAGGGGAAGGCGTCTCGGTGGTTGTTTGATTGGAGCCGCATCCGTTGTCTTGATCTCATGCTTCGCTATGTCTGTGCGTCCTAAGTCGGTCTTTGACTTCGCAAACAGATAAGCATATCTTCTCAGCAGCGACTTGACGGCGGTTTGCTGATCCGGTAACAGCTCAGTTTTAGCGTCTTCCCACAGCGCCTGCATGTGGTCCGGGAGCTCCCCTTCTTCGATATCTGACACTGGCATCCCGGCTAGACTTCCATCTCGAGATTGACTGTCCTCTTCATCGGCCGGAAGATCACATGGCGTCACACTGGCAACAGGCTGGCAAGTCGCCACAAACGCACGTCGATACAATTTCTGCGGCGTTGCTTTCAAATTCATCACCCGCACAGGGATGTAACCGGTCGTCGGATCGATCATCATTTTAGCGACTAGCATATGATTTCGGACAACGAACGACTTGTTGCCTTCCACCACGCCATTGGTGAAGCCGGGACTGCCCTCCACTCTGCCTTGTATAACCATCTCACTAGCCGCAGGGATGCAAACCGTCTCATTGATGGTTATTCTAAAGATGGAAGGTAGATCACTCTCCCTCTCACATGAATACTCAGCGCCATCTAAGCTCAGCGTCATACTTCTGGCGTTCAGGACAGCTTGGTGCTTCCGCAGAAAATCAAAACCGAGCAGTATCGGTGTGTCGATTTCTGCAATCGTCATTGGGTGCTCCACCACTCGTCCTCCCGGTAGAGTCAGCGGTATAGTGACGCGACCAATGCATGGTATAGGCCTTCCGTCACCCATCTTGATGTCCGCTCCTTGTCTTATCTCTATCGGGCTGGCCAGCTTTGCTTCAATAGCACTATACACGCGTGGATGTAACACGCTGATAGTTACTCCACTATCAATAAGACATCTAACAGGAACAGATGCAACTGTCAACTGCAGATAGAGACTCTCATGTTCAGTCAGGGGCCGCAATTCGGGAGCAGCTGGAGCTTGACCCTCAGCTCCAGCTAGTGGTCGTTTCCCTGGTGCTGGGAGGCTGACGGTTCCTCTATTTGCTTGACTGGTGTACGCGGTCGATTCGTCCCGTTCTTGTTGGTCGCATTCGGCTGAACGCCTGGCTGTCCTTCCCGCTCATGTCTCTGCCGCATGAAGCATCCAGCACTTTGATGACCGGGCTTCTGACAGTAGTCGCACACCGGACGTTTCTTGGACGCAGGCGGCCGCCGGCTGGGTCCTCGGTCGTCCTGAGACCGTCCCGGTGTCGTCTGCTCTCCCTGCTGTGGTCCGGTACTTGATTTCGGGTGCGCCGCAGCCTCTAACTTCTCCAGTCCACTGAGAACTTTCTTTAACATGTCGAGAAGGTCAGCAGAGGACGGCTCTTTCTGGGATGAGTCGGTTTCTGTAAGAGCCCGGACTGTCTTCCGGTCGCCAGCTCGCTTCCTTCGTCCCTGCTCGAACGCTTCAAAATGTGCCGCTACCTGGACGGCGTCTTCTATGTTTCTTGGTCTCGCCTGGAAGACAGCCCACTCCATATCGTGGTCCCCAAGGGCGTCCACGAAACTATCAAGGGAAATGCGGCCGCGACTCTCCATCCGTTCATCGGGATACGCCTTCCGTACGAGCCTTTTGATTTCCTGGGCCAGCTCACTCAGTGACTCGTAGCGTTGCCGCACACGGCTCTTAAGCTGCACGCGGTAAACCTCCGCTTGATTTTCTGGCTCAAATCGGGTCATCAACGCCGACGTCAAACACCGGAAGTCCCTGCGCTCGCCGGGATCCAGATCCGTGAGAACACCTTGGGCCACGCCACGAAGACTAGTCGCCAACTCGAGTGCCTTCGTCGGCTCAGGCCAGCCATTCAGGAATGCTATCATCTCGAAGTGAACCAGATAGTCCCTCCAACTGGATTTTCCATCATATGTGGCGGGCGATTTCTGCTTCCTAGGTAGCTGGTGCGGTCCACTTCGTGACAATCGACTTCCCTCTGCGGCGGCTGCATCCTGCACAGTTGGCATGGCTGGCAACATGCCTGGCTGCGAATGAAGGTACTTCGTTCCCTTCTGCTGCTCAGGACTTACCCTCGAACTCTGCCAAACAGTGGATCCCGGAGGCAAATGGGAAATCACGGGCTGTGTCCCCGCATACTGACTTGTAACCATCGGTTGAGCTCCAGCCATCATCAGTAAGGTCGAAGCTGGGTCCATCTGTGGCTGCCGGCTTTTCACCTGGGACGTCAGTGGCTGGCCTTGGTAAACAGGGGGGAATGGCTGGTCCCAGCATGTCTGGACGACCTCTGGCTGCCTTGGGCTGACCTCTGGTTGTCGGTGGAAGACCTCCGGTTGTCTGTGGAAGACCTCCGGCTGTCTCTGGCTGACCTCCGGTTGTCTCGGGCTGACCTCCCCTTGTCTCGGGCTGGACTCCGGTTGTCTCCGGCTGACCTCTGGTTGTCTGTGGAAGACCTCCGGCTGTCTCTGGCTGACCTCCGGTTGTCTCGGGCTGACCTCCCCTTGTCTCGGGCTGGACTCCGGTAGTCTCGGGCTGACCTCCGGTTTCCTGTGGAAAACCTCTGGATGTCTCGGGCTGACCTCCGGTTTCCTGTGGAAAACCTCTGGCTGTCTCGGGCTGACCTCCGGTTGTCTCCAGCTGGACTCAGGTTGTTTCCAGCTGACATCCGGTTGTCTCCAGCTGGACTCAGGTTGTTTCCAGCTGACCTCCGGTTGTCTCCAGCTGGACTCAGGTTGTTTCCAGCTGACCTCCGGTTGTCTCCAGCTGGACTCAGGTTGTTTCCAGCTGACCTCCGGTTGTCTCCAGCTAGACTCAGGTTGTTTCCAGCTGACCTCCGGTTGTCTCCAGCTAGACTCAGGTTGTCTCTGGAAAACCTCTGGCCGTCTCGGGCTGACCTCCGGCAGTCTCCGGCTGACCTCCGGTTGTCTCGGTCTATAGGCCCTCTGTAAAAAGGAGGGATCCCACCAGGAGAATGGACCTCCTTGTTCAGGTGGGAACATCCAACCGGGATAGCCTTGTGGCATGCCAGCCGGCCCTGTCACAGATCCATGCTGCAAGCCGGGTTGCTGTTGCGTTGGAGTTTCAAACTGCTGCCTTGGGAACATTCGACTCGTAAGCTGTGCTCCTTGACTGGCCAAGGGGAAGACAACTTGACTTCGCTAGTGAACAGTTGTCTTTCGCTGACTGACCGGTCTGCTGTCATCACTGGAGTCTGCTGACCGGACTGCAAAACCACCTCTGCTTCAGCCATCTTCTGTACCGCAACTGAACCGGAATCTTGGGGCTGGTTCATATCTCTGGATAGTGCATCACACTATCCCACCGCTGTCACCAAACTGTAACGTGCGCCCACCTGGTGTGCCGGTTCTCTTTGTTACAGAATGTGATTGGGCACAGGTCGGTTACCTGGATCTAGTGGGGGGAAGAAACCACCCTCCTCCCAAAGTAAACAAAACCTGTGCCTGTGGCACTGTGCAAATAAAACGAGCAGCGACGGCCGTTCAGGCACAGGTACCTCAATCGTGGGTCGGGAGGGGGGGGGGGGCGGCCGGCTTCACACATATGTCATATAAAGAGAGAAGGTAGGCAAGCCATTTTGCAGCCAGAAAACTCAGCCCGAACAACATCGGTCGATTTCGTCAACAAAATGCCACGACTGCGCGGTTTCCTCGCTTCACTCAATGCCTCAACACTTTACTCACGAAAATATCACGTAATCCCATTCAAACACACCTTCAAATCGCTGCATCAAGACATTTTTCAGCCAACTTTACGCGATTTTCACTGATGCCTCTCACCATGGCCGTTGACTGCCGCAGCGCATTTCTGAGAGCCTTCTGATTGGTTGTAACCTCTCGTGTGCCGTTTTCTCGCAAGCTCCTTCGTCCATATGCAAATTACATTGCAGGCTGTTCCATCACTGGTACTCCCGCCTTAAGTACTCGTATCGATTAACATGTAGTAATAGTTTTCGCAGGGGGTGATACGGCGTTAGAATAAGTAGCGCTGATCGAGTCGTGCCTTTGGCATTAAAGTGTATGGGGGTCTGCACGGGTCAATGGCGACACACGACACATAAATATTTGAAAATTCAACTTTCGACTTTGAGGATCGTACAGTTTTTTATTTCTTTGATCCAGCCGCCCATGAGCTCACTGACTTTCATTGTCATTGCTATGACATAAATTTACAAATGCACTGAAATTGGTTCGTGAACTAGACCACACGACCCCTCCCCCCCCCCCCTTGCCCTCCCGGTGGGGGGGGGGGGTACTGAATATATTCCTGAGTTTAGGGGGGGTCCGCGGTAAAGCCCTCCCCCCTTTTTTTCACTGCCAAAATCCGCTCGGTCGGGGCGTTTTATTATCGCCAAATTCCGCCAATTTGAAAATCTGCTCGAAAGGGGAACGTCCCCCCTTTTTTGAGGACCAATGCCGTTTTTTCAATGCAAAATGTAGGCCATCTGAGCCGTGACTCCCCCCCCCCCCCTTTTTTTGGCGTGGACCCGCCCCCCGGTAACAAGTATTCAGTGGAGCCCCCGCCCCCCACTTCCCCGGTGATCAAAAACTTCATAGTCCCTCGGCCCAGAGCCACAAATATCCGCTCTCTCAGGCATCAAGACAACCGCGGAAATTGCCCCCCATCAGTTTTGTGTCATAGTGTAACTCCCCCTCCTCCGCCCCCCCCCCCCCCCCGCTCCCCGAGCTCAATCCCCCCCCCCTCCTCACTTCGGCTCTGTGTACTTTATAGGCATGTATTTAAAAAAAGCCGCCAGATGATTTCTGACCAATCAGAAGGCTGATAGCCACAGAGCAGTTACAACCAATGAGAACGCTCCAAAATACTCGCTGCGCTACTGACAAACCTTAACGGCCATGGTGAGAGGCATCAGTGAAAATCGCGTAAAGTTGGCGGAAAAATGTCTTGATGCAGAGATTTGAAGGTGTGTTTGAATGGGATTAC
>OZ025256.1:16134240-16172174 GCA_964019135.1 Arenicola marina | reverse complement strand
GGTAATAGAAATTGTTGGGGGGACCCCAACATGTATTACATATGGTCGTGGGGTGGGGGGGGGGTAAAAAGGGGGGGGGGGGAGGGGATGACAGTAAGGCGGGTAATATGGTTTATTGGTGACACCAGACACTACTGAATGTCGTCAGTCTAGCCATGCGTATCACGTAACAAATACACCTGTGTTGATGTGTCATGCGGCTTTTGTACTCGCGGTGGCTAAATTCGACACCTCTGGGGAAGGTAAAATGGTTTTGGATAAATATTGCCCTGAAAGCAGGCTCCCTCAATAATAAATTGGTAATAGTAATCGTATATAATATTTTATTATATGACACACATGAGTCAATAACACAATATATAATAATCTAATATATAGTATAATATAATTATGTAACATAATACTTAAAGGAAAGTTTATAGAGACATACTCTGTGTTTGTTCTGTGAATAACAATGACATAGAGCCAACATATTAAGAAACGTTGAAGCCGGGCACCTGAACTAACTCCATTCGCAAGCATGGCAAACGTATGCGGGATCGTTTTTTTAACCCGAAACACGCAGTGTCTATTTTGACGAGAGATGTCGCCTGGTGTATCCGGAAAGGGTTATTGACACAAGGCTACAGACTAATTTAGGCGCCGTTGTATCACATGCATATTGTATATCGCGTAGCCATGAGCCCGCCCACCGCTGTCCGTCAACATTGGTTCCTCTGTCGTTCGACCCTGTGTTGACCTATGACCATATGCGATAAGTAAACATAATATATGTCTTATGCGTCGGTAAACACTATTGATGGAGGATGTTCTGAGCAACATTGCTAACAACATGGGGGCCTCCTTCATATGTACAGTTTGACATGAATTTTCCAACACAATACAGAATTACATAATAAAGCAGGTACAAAACGGTGTGAATATATAGCTTGAACACGTATGTGTATAAGGCCAACATAGTGTGTGGCAGCTGGTAATGGTGCTTTTACTAAATATCGGTTTGTAGTCACGTGTAACTATTCTCGGTGCCTGGCATCATCAATTATTCACTACTCTTCACAATCGAATCTAAAATATCAATAATGTGAGCCAGTACGTGTGACAAATCTTGCTGGGAAACGCTGTAGTTTAAGCCGAAGAGAGAGTATTCAAATAACTATAGCTTCGTAGTTGTAACAAACACCGGGACCTTCACGCTCTGCGAATCGAATCCTTTAAAGTCCATCTCTTGGGGGGGTATTTGTTACTAAACCACTTGCAAATATACATTTCCCAGTGGTTACTAAAGCCATTTATTAGATGCAATTATTTTACAATGTCTCTTATGCCATAAATATTAATATCTAAAGTCACCAAAATAAACTCAAGCAGCGAACGATCCATTTCCAAACCCCGCGCAGAGTAGAGATTTGTGACGTCACAAGATGAACCGGTTTGAGTGCGCCTCGCTCGCTTCGACTGCCCGCGGTATTTGAATGAATGTACGTGCAGCAGGGAAGCTCTAACTTAGATGTTTATTTCGGTTAACATTAACTCATGATGAACATTTGCCACATGTAGATCTAGATAGACCTAGATCTATGACATTAGAGGTGTGGCCTTGTTGGTTAGAGCAACATTCGTGACAATGACTCACAGACTGTTATTGAAAACAAACAGATGCAGTGGCCACTGCCACTGCCTGTGTGTTGCCAGCCTACGGGCTACGTTTCTTCATAAAAATAGACAGGGTGGGCTAGGCTACAGTAGGGGACGGACCGTCTCGGGGACGTCCGTCCAATCGTAGACACACAATCTATATCCAGGGTTAAATGTACGTACTAAAAGAAGTTCTTTATGCACATCAGAAGGGAGGGAGGGCGGCATTTATCGGCCTAGCCTAAAAAGCACGCAGCGTACTAATCTAGTCATACCATTCATCACGTAGCTTTTTCTAGTAATACTTATGGAAACCCGAACGTTATGGTATGCGGTTGGGACAAATAACTAAGTAGCTTTCACCAATTTGTCTGCTGGTCGCCCAATTAATATTTTATTTGATTATAAGACATATTTGTGGGTTTTTTATCTAGATCCCATGATATAATAAGCATCACTTTTTATGAATGAGGCGTTCGCACTGTAGTATTTCTGGTCCCAGGCCCGAATGGACGCCGAAAGTTCGATTTTCGAACCGGCGACCTTCCACATCCCGAGCGAACACCTTACACGTTAGGCCAAAGGGAACTTCCCATTTGGCCCGAGGCGCTTGGTGTCTTTCATCCACCGGGCCTGGGCCGAGATATCACAGCACTACTGTTTTGCGAAAAGCGTTTTGAGGTCGAGATGGCTCGAAGCGATACGTACGGCGGCAGACCACATGCTCCGGTTGCCCGAATACCTCTACTTGTTCTTCTTCACCCTCACTATCATTAATTCCAAATAAGCGTGCTGGCATAGCTAGCTGCATCCCGATCGATGCGGAAGGACGATGGCCCTCCTATAGACGCTATGCTCAAAAGTCGCGTTTACTGTATTGCGCAACGAAACCGGTTCATCTTGTGACGTCACGAATCAATGAAAAAGTTGCCCCTGTCTATTTTCTACTTTTTTGGGTAGGTCTGTGATAAAATGGCTAATATTGTAAATATTGGTGGCAAATAAATTCAGTGGGTATGGAATTTCGTTAATAAAGTGCAAATCGATCAAATATATGCAAAGTAACATAGGACATAAGAGATGGACTTTGCTGTAGCGCATGCGCAGGTCGCAGCTGCCATGATCGACACCGGCATCGACTTTGCGCACAAGCGACAGTCCATAGTTCGCATTGTGTTGGCATAAAGAAATGAAATTTATATACAATTTCATATATATATATATATATATATATCCACATGTAACATTGTCCCTTAACAACCGTTTTGCATTCCACCCAGGTACAACAAATCAAGGTTCATCGCTCTGCAAGGCCACTTAGAAACAGACATACACCATGCAGCTTTACCATCAGTCGTCTCTAGCCCTACTGTCGCAGTCGCAGTTGCTCAGTTGTTCGGCCATTAGTAGTACACATCAAGAACGCCGCGTTCACCCCAGGGGTGGGGGGGGGGGGGGTCAACTGGTACTCTTATCGGCCTCTTAAGCCAAACTTTGCCAAATATATCAAAACGGTTCCTTAAAGCTATTTTCGAAAAGTTGTGTCCCGCCAAAATCATCCTTGAATTGAAAAAAAAGAAGGCCGGACTGGTGGCAGAATTCTTTATTGTTATCTCTTAGCTCTCAGTTAATATATTGCCTGGAGCTTGCTCATCATCCCTCGAATAGTGCAATAACCCAACACATCTGTGACGTAATTCACATGGCTTCTAACTTACAGTCAGCTGCTAAGCAACAAATACCTATTCTGCCAGGTTTACCATTACATGTTCAAATAACTTTAAGCTGTAAAGGAATACCTTAGTTCCAATGGAGTTAATTTTTAAATGGGTAAGTGCACACCCCTGTCAATGTACAGCTCTATCCAGGAGGTTCATCCTCATGAAATCACACATTCCAATTGCATAATTCTATTTAATATTCACTTATGTTACATTAAGTCGCTGAACACAATTCGCAACAAATGTAATTGTTCCTATAGCGGAAGAACATTGTACAACATTATTCACGATACGACCACATATTTAATTTATTCACGATACGACCACATATTTAATTTATTCACGATACGACCACATATTTAATTTATTCACGATGCAGCCACATATTTAATGTATTCACGTTGAGGTTATAACGCTCCACGATTCATATCATTTAAGAATAAATGTAACACAAAGTGTCATGAATAATAGCGATTAATAGCCCCTGTGGCTCACTTAGCCAAGACACATGTTCTATATTATACAGACACAGATATACCATCTATAATCATATCTTACCATCACTATCTAAAAGAAATCATAAAACATGAGGGGATAATACATTGACCATGTGTTTGTGTCAGTATCCAGTCAAACAATAAATGTATCTCCATATATATATGTGTCATTGTTACACATTTGGTTTCATATTTTGATACTATGTTTGTATATAAATAAATATATATGGCATAGATAGATTAGTTAGTCTAGGACTAATGCTAGGTAGCATAAGTTGATTACGCACGAAAAGTGCGTTTTCGTCCTAGCCTCACCGGCTCGCTGTGGTGGTGCCTGCGATCAAACAAATATATTTAATATAATGTTTGGACTTTCTTGAGCCGACAATCCACCTCCTGTGTGACTACCTATGTATTTGGAACCCTTTAATCTCTCGACCAATGTTACACTTAGCACTATAGATGCATATGGCTTTGATAAATAGTTCAGTACTTCAGGCCCCAGGGTTGTTGAGCGATTATCGGGTTCAAAATACATCAGTTGTCAACCAAGAAGTGGATTTTCTGAATTAAGAAAGTACTAAAATTATATTGGATATGATGTTTTAATCATGAGCGCCACGATAACGAGCTGGTGAGGTTAAGAACAAAATGCACTTTTCGAGTGTTACTTACGAGGGGATTATGAATACGGCCCCTGGCCCATAGCACATAGACTACAAACGGTTGGCACAAACCGCGTTATACAATATACACTAGAACAGCAACTATAACATATATTTGCGGGTTTTATGTCACATATTTATGAACGCGAAGTGGACGTTGGTACAATTCAGGTTTTAAAATGTCAAGTGATACTCACTTCCAAATTATGATAGTTCAGCCATATAATAAGCTCACATTGATAGTTGTGTCCTGCATAGTCGCCAAGTGTCGCTCTCCTGCACACTCACCCACGATTTCAGCCACAAGCACTGCTCAGGTGCGGATCCAGACACATTTGAAAAGAGAGAGGGAACCACTTTGCATGCGACATTCTCTCGACAAGGGGGGTGGGGGTTAATTCCAAAAATATATATATATGAGGGTTCCAAAAAAGGGGAGGGGGGTGTATACTTTCTAGTTGGCGTACACTTACAGTTGACAAAGAGTATCCACGGTAAAGAAATTGGGGTAACAATACTATGTCTGCAGAATTAATTAAATGACAAAGGCTATATATGTTGTTCTCGTCTAAAATAGATGAGTCACAATTTTAGTTTATCCTCATGAGTATTTCCACCGAAGCATATTTTTAAATCACATAGATACTGACCAATAAGGATTACTATTATGACAATGAATAACAATAAAGGGAAAAAAATCATCCATGGATTAGTAAACATAACGTAGATGGGGAAATTCATGGACCAGTAACTAGAGCAAAAAACTCGTATGAATCCAAGGACTAATTAACAGAGCGTACAGACATCTCCACGGTTCGGATAGAGCCGTCTGGATCCGCCGCCAATGGAACACCCTTTCTGAGCCGTAGCATATGGATCAGCGTGCGCCTGAACTCCCCGTTACGGACGACGTAGATGAGGAAATTCATGCCCGAGTTGGCATACAGCAGCACTAGGGTGAAGTAATAGTACACCGCCACCCACGACCGGGTGGAGTTGGTCAGCATGAAGATGATCCCGATGAAGTAGGGACAGTAGCATCCCATGGCGGCTCCATAGACCATCAGGAGCGTGACGGTGGCCTTGGCGGTGGAGCGTTGGAGGGTCGCGGGGGCCCCTGCGGCAGCTGTCGGTTTACGGCTCTCTCCGTCGTCCGTCGCGCTGGTTGTGGTGACTTGCTGCAGCTGTAGCTCCGTGGCTATCCTCGCTTGGTGCTTCCTGGCGACCTGGTAGATCCGGAAGTAGACGACGGAGAGGATCGCGACGCTGATCCAGAACGGGACAATCCAGACGACAATGGCGTACGCATCCGGGTAATAGCGTAGGGATAAGCAGACCTCGCGGAAAGAAGTTCGCGGCCACGCAAACCCCACCAGGAAGACCGCCAGGGCCAGCGACCAGTCGGCTGCAATGGCGATTGCCAGGCGGCGTGACGTCACCATGACGTCATAATGCAGCGGACGCATGATGGCCACGAAGCGCTCCAGCGCGATGGACACGAGATGGAGGATGGATGTCCACAGCGGTACAACCTGGATCATGGAGGAAAGCATGCACACGGTGAAGTTCATAGCGCCCCCTGTGGCCACGTCGATGAGCATTCTCAACAGCGGCGTCAGGCCTGTGAAAATGTCCACAGCGGCTAGACTGATGATCAATATGTTGCTTTTCTTCCGGAGCTTCCTGTTCCTGGTGAAGGCCGCCATGGCCATAGAGTTCACCCCAATGATCCAGGCCGTTAAGATGTAGTAGATGATGGTGGTCACCTGACTGATCCAGCTGCTGTAATAAGTTTCGAAGTAGGTCAGTTCTTCCCCGAATTCTTCGTCCGGTAGGAAACTGATTACCGCTTGCCCTGTTGGCGTCAATACTTGGGTCGTATTTTCCATGGTTTGCAGGATGTTGGTTTCCCTTCCAAAGGTATGGCGAATATAGGTTCAAAGTCGTATGTCGTTATATCGCTATCAGCACATACAGGAACACCGTGCTAACTTGTTGGTGGTAAATGTCCAAATATGGGCAATATATACGTTCCAATTCGGATGCTACTGTGGGTACCAGTAGATACAGAAAGCACCGTCTGGCAGTTTAGCGGATTCATTTATTGATCGATAGTGACAAAGCTGGAATCTATTACCCATTCTGCTCTCGGTTCAATCTGGCCGTGGGTCAGGATTCAAGTGTAACACCGATGCTCTATGGCGGTGTATGTCCTGCCTTTCAGATACAGATTCCAATTTGCGGCCATCCTACTCCCCGAGTACTGCTCCCATCAGCAACTAATCCAAGCCAATAGTTGTAAGTAGGAAGAGGTGAAACGTATGATATTAATAATTAATTTTCATCCCAATTATAAGGCAATGTGGACTGTCATATCTCGCCCATTTCTCTGTCGGCGTCCTTTGCTATTTGATATAAACGCCAGGCATTGGGCTTACCTAACCGGAAATGTCACACAAGAACCACTCAGTGAATACACAGCGGCAAAGTGCACCACTCACCCCCACAATGCCCGTGGTAATTGTTCCAACAGTGACCAGGCTTTTAAACTTTCGGGTGGCAGATGCCACCTCAAATAGAAGTAATTTACTGGTAATTATGTCTTGCATTGAACGATAATGATCGCTGAGAATCATTTAGTAGCTCTTGTGACCTTGTCACCCCGAACAATGGTAACCTTGCAAGGGAAGAGCTGTTTGCTGCTGTGGATCGTTTGTGTCACCCCCCCCCCCCACCCCCTCGCCCTCCATCTGTTGGATGTTCTCGTTTCTTGACATGTATTTTTTATAGATATAGCTTCATGCGCAGGTTGCGTAAGAAGTTCACCAAGCAACGCACCAGGGTGTCCTCACTGGTAAAACATTTATACCATTAAGTGTCTTCAATTCAATATTGACATAATTCTTCTTCATTGATTTCGGTTCCTTAATTCGTGCATTCCAAAAATATATATATAGTGGTGCCAAAAAGGGGGGGGGGGGCGAATGCATAAATGCTAGTTGGCGTACAGTTACAATTGAAAAGAGTATCCAGAGCAAAACAAATGGGGCAGGGTTGCCCCGTACCTTCCTCCTCTCTGAATCCATGCCTGTTGCTGAAGTGGCGAATTCGTCTTTTGGGTTAATGTTCCGATGATGTACGCTAAACCCCTTCATCCCAGTGTTGATAAAAGTGTACAACGCTTGTTGCCAGTGAACACAAATTGTGGTAACAATACTGCGGCTGCTGAATTAATTGAATGAGAAAGACTATGTATGTTGCACTCCTCTAAAATATATGAGTCACAATTTTAGTTTATCCCTATAAGTATTTCTACCGAAGCATATTTTTTAAATCGCATAGATAATGACCAATAATAAATAACATTTTGAAAATAAATAACAGTAAATAAAAACTAAATCATCCATGGACTAGTAAACAGAACGTAAATGAGGAATTGCATCCCCGAGTAAATGGAGAAAAAAACTCGTATGAATCCAAGGACTAGTTAACAGAGCGTACAGCCATCTCGACGGAGCCGTAGCATATGGATCAGTGTGCGCCTGAACTCCCCGTTACGGACGACGTAGATGAGGAAATTCATGCCCGAGTTGGCATACAGCAGCACTAGGGTGAAGTAATAGTACACAGCCACCCACGACTGGGTGGGGTTGGTCAGCATGAAGATGATCCCGATGAAGTAGGGACAGTAGCATCCCATGGCGGCTCCATAGACCATCAGGAGCGTGACGGTGGCCTTGGCGGTGGAGCGTTGGAGGGTCGCCGGGGCCCCTGCGGCAGCTGTCGGTTTACGGCTCTCTCCGTCGTCCGTCGCGCTGGTTGTGGTGACTTGCTGCAGCTGTAGCTCCGTGGCTATCCTCGCTTGGTGCTTCCTGGCGACCTGGTAGATCAGGAAGTAGACGACGGAGAGGATCGCGACGCTGATCCAGAACGGGACGATCCAGACGACGATGGCGTACACATCCGGGTAATAGCGTAGGGATAAGCAGACCTGGCGGAAAGAACTTCGCGGCCACGCAAACCCCACCAGGAAGACCGTCAGCGCCAGTGACAAGTCGGCTGCAATGGCGATTGCCAGGCGGCGTGACGTCACCATGACGTCATAATGCAGCGGACGCATGATGGCCACCAAACGCTCGAGCGCGATGGACACGAGATGGAGGATGGATGTCCACAGGGGTACAACCTGGATCATGAAGGAGAGCATACACACGGTGAAGTTCATAGCGCCCCCTGTGGCCACGTCGATGAGCATTCGCAACAGCGGCGTCAGGCCTGTGAAAATGTCCACAGCGGCTAGACTGATGATCAATATGTTGCTCTTTGTCCGGAGCTTCCTGTTCCTGACGAATGCCGCCATGGCCAAGGAGTTCACCCCAATGATCCAGGCCGTTAAGATGTAGTATATGATGGTGGTCGCCTGACTGATCCAGCTGCTGTAATAAGTTTCGAAGTAGGTCAGTTCTTCCCCGAATTCTTCGTCCGGTAGGAAACTGATTACCACTTGCCCAGTGGGCGTCAATTCTTGGGTCGTTGTTTCCATCTTTTGCACAATGGTTGTCTCCCTTCCAAAGGTATGGGAAATAAACTTTCAAAGTCGTATGTCGGTAGCGCACTCAGCACATGCAGGAAAACCCTGCCAACTTGTTGGTGGTAAATGTCTCCAAATATGGGCAATATATACGTTCCAATTCGGATGTTGCTGTCGCTACCAGTCGAGACAGCGCCTGCTGGCAGTTAAGCGGCTTCATTTATTGATCGATGGTGAGAAAGCTGGAGTCTGTTCGCCATTCTGCGCTCTGTTCATTCTTGCCCTGTCATGATTCAAGTGCGACAGCGATGCTTTATGACGGTGTATGTCCTAGTTTTCAGATACAGATTCCAATTTGCGGCCATCCTACTCCCCGAGTAATCAGCAACAAATCCAAGCCAATAGTTGTAAGTAGGAAGAGGTGAAACATATGACATCAATAACTTTCATTCCAATGATAAGGCAATGTGGACTATGTCATATATCTCGCCCATTTCTATATCGGCGTCCTTTGCCATTTGGGCTTACCTAACCGGAAATGTCGCACAAGAGCAGCCCAGTGAGTAAATAGAAGTAATATTTGTGTCAATAGCAGTGGTAATTGTTCCTGCAGTGACCAGGCATGAGGCTTTTCAACTTTCGTGTGGCGGATGCTACCTTACATAGCAATCATTTATTGGTAATTGTCTCACGTTGAACAATAATGGTTGCTAAAAATCACATAGCAGCTCGTGTGACCTTGTCACCCCGATCAATGGTAACCTTGCAACGGAAGAGCTGTTTGCTGCTGTGGATCGTTTGTTTCACACCCCCCCCCCACCCCCCGCTCCCTCACCACCCTCTCCATCTATGATTCCTCGCGTAGGCTTGGATGTTCTCTCTTCTCGACATGTATTTTTTAACTTCGGGAGACTTTTTCGCCACCATTCAAGGGATCAATGCGGATACCAGTTACTAGTGCCCTGCTCCGTGCCTCACTGCCGAACAGCTGACATTGATCAGGCGGACTCAAGCCATTAGAGTTGTGCCATTACACACGAAAGGACAATACTTCGTTTTTTATATAGTCCCAGGCGACAGATGCAAACTGTTGCAGACAAACAGACACAGAACAACATGAACCGTTTTTTTTCGGAATGATATAGATATTAGATCTCACCTCACAGTACAAACATAACACCTCACCCAGCCAATATTATAAATCAAAGAAATGAGAAAAAACGACAAGAAAAAATGATAATTAAATACAAAAGCAAAACAAATATATATGATAAATGATAATTTTTTCAACCAGTCTTATTATTAGTATGGTAGCCACTGCCTCTCGTCTGCTGACATTTTCCAACCCTGCAACAACTATATATAGGCCTACACGTGGCTGTCGATGATACCAGTGTAATGCTTATACTGTTAGTTCTGTTTCGGGGAGGGGGGGGGCAAGGAGGGGTTGTGTTCCCAGATCACGAAGAATAAATTTCTTTATTCCCAGGTCGCGATGAATTAAAAGCATGCAATGGAAGGGCGGATGCACGGTACTAAAGTGACGATTTCCCGATTCACGGTTATTTAATATTAAAATCCCCCGTTCACGATTAATGAAAATCCTTGATCACAACTGTCGGCTAATACCTCATTCCCATTTCACGAAGAATTATTTTCCTCATTTCCCAGTTCACGGTAAAAAGGCAAAGCCCAATCCCGAGGGACGCAAATACCCCTCCCCCCCCACCTCCCTCCCCCCTCCCCTATGTTGTGCCTGCCATAAATGCACTATATGTAGCTATAACTTCAGTGTCTGTCAATTGCCCGAGGAGACGGGCTTTCCCGGCCATTCTAAAGATTCTATTACAACAACATGTAAACGTGACGGGATGTACAGCAAGCTCTGCCCACCCTCATCCATGCCCCCCTGCCTTCCCCTTGCCGTGTGTCTCTCATCATTAGCCAAGTGTCTCAAATAACGCCTATGAAAACACCGGTTTACATGTACAGGAAGGCACAGGACAGCGATGTTTGCTGTTCTACTGCTATGTTTTGTAAATGAGTTAATTAATTCTAGTCACTAATCCCCCCCCCCACCCCTAGGCCTCAGTACCATGCAGACCCGCTCGGGTTATTTTTCCCTGGCAAAGCCGCCCAATGGACACTGTTGCGTTCCCCCAAGATGACATCAGAACTCATTAGTCATATTGTGTGTTGATTCACACGTGGATAACCGATCAAGTGGGTTATTTTTTTAATATTAAAATTCTAAAGACGTAATTTTTAATGAAAAATATCCGCTCCATTGGGGCTTGTTTTCCCAGAAATTATCCAGATACCCACCGCGTTCCAGAGATTGCCACCCCCCCCCCCTTACGGGGTTCCTCTCCCCTCGCAGTGCGTTTACCGACAGCACTCCCCAGCCCAGTCCATGCATTGGTCCCACCCTACCACGGTAGTGTTGTAACGCCATCGGACATTAAAAGCGATAGCCATTGCCGACCACGTCAGCTTTGCCCTCAAGGCAGTTTCTGAAAACAAAAACGCGCCGCAGGTCGCACAAAAGCCGCACAGCCGGGCACATAGACGCCACTCCGCCGCTCGCACAAAACCCGCACCGCATGTCATACGAAAGACTACGCAACAGGTCACACAGAAGCCGCGCCGCAGGTCATACATAAACCTAAGCAACAGGTCACACAGAAGCCGCTCCGCAGGTCACACAAAAACCGCGCCGCAGGTCATACATAAACCTACGCAACAGGTCACACAAATGCCGCGCCGCAGGTCACACAGAAGCCTTAAGGGGCTTTAAAGTCACACGTGTACACAGTCAGTAAGCGCAACGCCGCCAGACTGTACTTGTCGATCACAAAATATGCAAATGTGGCGCCGCAGGTCGCACACGCCACGCCACCGGCTGTGCTTCAGGGCCACAGTAAGTAAGCCTGAAACATGACTGACTACCCGCAAGGTTTATGTGATCTAATCTAATCTGAAGTGTTCTCATGTGTGTAAATATTTGATGTAAACATTTGGAAATATTTGCTTCGCATGACCTGCAAGCAAGCTAGACTAGGCGGGGCAAGGGGTCGCGCGAGGAGGGTGTAGGGGGGGGGAGTGGAGGCGGGGGCAAGGGGGTCGGGCTGAAGCGGGGTGGAGGAGTGGCAGCTGGGGCAAGGGCTCAGGCGAGGAGGGGTGGGTGGAGTGGGGGCTGGAGCAAGGGCTCGGGCGAGGAGAGGTGGGGGAGTGGAGGCCGGGGCAAGGAGTCAGGCTAGTGGGGTGGATAGGGGTAGGGGAGGCGGTGACCGTACAAGGTTGAAAGATTGTGAATTTCCTTTTACTTTCTTACGTTTTAACTGGTGATGGTGACTAGGCGCGCCTGTGTCTAGTTACGACAGACACGCCCAATAACAGATATAACTTTCACATCGACTTATACCATTTTTGCGCATGATATTTAGCACCCACAGAATCGGGCCGGCAGGAATAGCGGGCGGTCTAATATACATTTGCTGTATTTATGAGGCAATATAAACAAATATGAAAAACGACTGCGCGCTCTTACCGCTATATTCTACATGTTAATTTAGAAAGTACATGGTATACGAGCAGCCGAAATTACAGTGGTGCTATTTTTGTGCGAATGGTTTTTCGGCCAATATGGTTTATACATATCTAAATAAACTGTGTTTTTATGGAAAATATGGACAATGGGGTACCGTGAAAAAGACCCAGGGACAGTCCAACGCGAACTTTTTATTAGAGCGTCAGATCTCGGCGCATATAATAGTTTCTGACAACTATTTTTTCTGAAAAATTGTGGTCCTTATGTATGCATCTGATTGTATGTATATTGGCAGATGTGGAGGATATTCGTAGCCTAATGTAATTTATTTGTTCGAAGTTTATCGATCCAATTTACAAGTATTTGATCGATCAAATACCTAGTATTTGCAGATTTGAAGACCAATAGTGGCGGGGAGTTCATGAATTATTCATTAGTATTGTCTGAGTATCGATAAACAAATGATGAGAAAGATCTCCTCACATAGTACATGAGATACCTGGAACTGTGCTTCCTCGAATACTGCCTAAAAGCTTCGCCGTCTACGTGACTGAGAGACAAGGCTGTAGTTATGCAATTTCTATGTAAGTTATGCACATGAAGAGTTTGTACGCCTTTGCCTTTCCAACCGGTTTGACGTTTCAGCTTATGGTGGTCGTTATCGCTCTGAATAATGCAATTGATATGAAACCACTATAATTCAGTAATATGGACTCCAGCCTAGTACATCTATACTTAGTTGATAGATACTATTGTGATGGTTGGTAGGGTCTTTCCACCATTAATGTAATATTGTTAAACATCATCAAAATCTATTCGAATGTTGTTTGATATGTACATCAGATGACTTAAACATGGTTTATTTAATGACTATGTGATGGGAATGTAAACCCTCTGTACACATAATACATAAACTCGTTTGTTATTTTAACTTCGTATAAAGAACGAATGCATATGCAACACAATCTTTGTTTAGAAATCGGATAATTATAAGCTCTTTCCACTGATCACGTTTCAGGTCGATGCCTGGGGTTAGACCAACGAAGGACGCTTCCTGCATGGATCCTTATCTTAGTTACGCTGTTCATATTACTGCTACTCCAGAAAAGCTCTCTGGTCACACGCCGGTCCATACGTCAACCCAACATTATATTCATCCTGGCAGACGATCTTGGGTGGAATGACATTGGTTACCATGGCTCCGACATCAAGACGCCTGTTTTGGATTCTCTTGCAAGCTCCGGAGTCATATTGGACAATTATTATGTCCAGCCGATATGTTCTCCCAGTAGGGGGCAGTTTATGCTCGGGCGATACCAGGTAAGGTCAAGCACGTTTAACTTCTCCCACGGCTTCCAAGAACACATGGAAAATAAAGTTGAATACGTTTGTTATTCACCAAATCGGCAGGTGGTCAAACCAATCTTAATGTTGGTCAAATCAATCTTAATAGTGGTCAAATCAATCTTAATGGTGGCCAAATCAATCTTAATGGTGGCTAAATCAATCTTAATGGTGGTCAAATCAGTCTAATGGTGGCCAAATCAATCTTAATGTTGGCCAAATCAATCTTAATGGTGGTCACATCAATCTCAATGGTGGTCACATCCATCTTAATGATGGTCAAATCAAACTTAATGGTGGTCAAATCAATCGTATCCATGGTCAGCAAAACTTTACATTGTGGTTCAATAATTCATATCCCGACAACTAAAAGAAACCAATTCATCCAAATAATTATTGTACTGCGTCTCAGTCCAGCATATGGAAATAATGTAGGCGCACGTTTATCATACATATTCATGGACGTTTTCTTCTTTGGATTAGATTCACACAGGCTTACAGTCCAGCAACCTACCCTCACTCTGTCCCTGCGGCCTGCCGCTGCAGTTCCCCACGATAGCAGACATGATGAAGAAGAGTGGTTACGCGACTCACATCGTGGGCAAGTGGCATCTCGGCTTTTACACGAAGGACCACATGCCCACCCGGCGGGGATTTGATTCTTTCTACGGTGAGTGTGGAGATAAATGTGGTTTGATATATACCAACACGACTTAATCTACAAAACAAAAATTGAACGAGCTAAAGATACGTAATAAAAGTACAAAGAATGACACTACATCTTAAATAATGCCATCGCAATAATTAATACGTAATAAGTACGATAAATGTTAGTTTTGACAAAACAAAATGATGATAAGCAGCTACCAATGAATTTAAATGAATCAGCTGAAATAATTGATTTGTTAAAGGGGACGCCAATTCCGGCCGTAAGGGTAGTGCCAATGAGAGAATATAGTCTAAAGATGCGTTTCATAATAGAAAGACAAGTTTTGTTACGAATTCGCTGAGAAAAACAAATATTTTAGGCTTAAAAACCTCTAGGCAATTAGGGGGAATAGTCGATTATCGGTCATCATTGTACGATCGAAATATATGTCTCACGGTTTTTAGTTCCCTACATTGTATATGAACCAATCGGGGACTAGCTCTCCCAGTTTCCGGTAAGAGTCAGAACAAGGTGAACGTTGATATATTCCTGTTTTAGTTCAACCTGTGATAACCAGTGTTTTTCTTTTCAAACCAGCTTTGGTCCTGTGTATTCCAACACACGACAAGCCCACATAAATACCGTCCTTTTTTCGCAGGTTTTTTACTGGCCCAACAAGGTTACTACGACCATGTGTTCGTCAAAACGTGTCAAAAGAAGCTAGAGTTATGCCATGTGGATTTCCACTACAACATGGAGCCGGTGACCGACAAGGGCGGGCAATACTCGACCCACCTCTTCCGAGACAGAACCGTCCAAGTGATTCGAGAGCACGCCACCAATACTCCCGATAAGGTACGAATCACCAATCCCTTCCCTTTAACAAATTCCCATCAGGTAACATTTGGAAACATTATTAAAATATTATATTTCAACTTCTAAATTAAAGAAGTTATTTTATTAGAATGACAGTATGCAAATGGAACAGTTGCAACAGTACCATACCCAACCCAACCCAAGTCGCCTTGACTTTGAAAACGAAAAACGTGTCAGCAACTGGATCCGAAAACACGTACTGTCACGATATGCATGATGAATTTTGTGTCCGGACGATTTGTCGCGTTCGCGCAGTAATATTTCGCATTGAAAGGATATTGGAAATGAACCAGTATACATTTTTGGTTTGTGCATGGCCAAGCGGTTGCCAGGTTTACCGTGCGTTCTCATTCGCAATGTGGCCATGTCGGTAACTAGGCGACGAATGAAGTGTATCAGATTCATTACATAACTACAAATATCTGACTTCAAATACAGTTTCCGACACTTCGATCAGATATTTCAGACAATTTTAAATAAATATGAGTTCTATACACTGTTGCATAAGGTTCATCTGTATGTCTTTGTAATTAAATAGTCAGTGCATAAGCATGGTTCACAGAATGATGGACACTACCGTAAAGGCAGAAACACGCATTTTCGCTCTCCCAATGTATATTTGTTTCTCGTTTCTCCACAGCCACTGTTTATATACCTACCCTTCCAAGCAGTGCACGGCCCGTTGGAAGTACCTCAGGAGTACTACGAGCAGCTTCCACATATAGCAGACGAAGAACGCAGGACCTTCGCAGGTAATCTTGTCGGCATTAATGTTCTCATTAACAATGTTCATGTTTCTGTTCATATGTTCGATGGGTCTTCAACAGTGTGCAAATAAAGGTCTGGAAGGGGTAAATAGCGACACGCCACACAGGCATATTCGAAAAATTTACATTTGACATTGACCCCCGAATTCCGACACTGAGGATCCGAAAAAGCCACATCGACACACATTTTTGAAGAAAGCGGCACTGAATTTTGCCAAAAGGCGACACGGAACGTCGTGAAAAATTGACATTCGACACTGAGAATTTTGAAAAATCAACAGTGGAAGCTGGACCCCCCCCCCCCCCCCTGCCAGACTGCCAAAGGCGTTAACTGTGTTGTTTATGGTTGAAACATGATCGCATGTGCAACCTAGGCTTTTTAACATTATTTATTCTGTCAACCCAATTGCTTTCTCTGGTAAGCAGCCATGGCCCTAGCCATGGATTCTGCTGTCGGAGATGTCATACAAACGCTGAAGGAACAAAACATGTGGGAAGACACTCTGATCGCCTTTTCATCTGGTTAGTATATGAGAGACATTGTCACGGTTTGCGCGCTATTGACGGAGTGTTAATTAAATTAACAGAGTTGATGGTCATGTAGACTTGCCCCCATATCATTTATATGTAGACATAACATGTTTGAAGCTGACGAGGTAAAGCATAGCTGCATGAGTAACTGAAACATAAAAATAATACCAACACGAATGTATCAGTATGCAGGGGGGTGGGGGGTTCCAGTAAGTCCGGACCCCACCCAACCTTTTTTTTCTGAAGAAGGCCGCTTTTCAATGAAATTTTATAACCCCACCCCCCCCCCCCCCCACCCTTCCGTCGCGCTTTTTCACTAGACCCCTCCCTTGTCAAATTCCTGAATCCGCCCTTGGCATGTTTCAGATAACGGGGGACAGATGCGATCGCACGGCAGCAACTGGCCACTACGCGGCGGTAAAAACACTCTCTGGGAAGGTGGCATTAGAGTCGTGGGTTTCGTCAGCGGTCCCGTCCTGCCCAGAGCTGGGGTCACCAGCCGACACCTGATGCACGTGACAGACTGGTTCCCCACCCTCGTCGGCCTGGCCGGAGGTGACGTCAGCGGCATGAATCTGGATGGATACGACATGTGGGACACCATCAGGTCAATACGTTTCATCGGTTTAGATATATATACGGAATATATATAAGAATTATTACGAGTTGATGGTCGTGTAACCAAAGTAAAAGTCATAAAATGCCGTAGACAGACGTTTCGGCCCATCTTTTCTGCGAATTTACCTCGATCACTCTCAAAATCACTGACGTGAGAAAGCAACACTAGACCATTTTAATGATACTAAACTTACGTCTGTACTGCGATGTTATCCTGTTTTAAGATACAAACAATATTTCTCCATGCTGACACTCCATTGGCAGCAGACACACTTGTCACATTGCATGTATTTGATGTATTACAAGCAAATACCAAGATATTTAATGATTGCCGTATTAAATTTTTACTACAACACAGTTAATTCTTCAGTATCATTATAGTGGTCTCCTGCATTCCAGGAGGATATATACCGTTAAAGCCATTAAGATGGTGTAGCTTGCTGGCAGTGAAAATTTAATTGAAAATGAAAAAAAAATTACATATCTCCCACAATATATACATATATTGGGAGGCTGTGAGATTATCGTACCCTATGTCAATTTAATTCACTGCGGTACTCGAATACTACCCGTTATCGTGTATTCGACCCGTCTTCATGCATGTTTAGCCCCCCCCCCCCTCCCGCCGCCTGTTGCCGAGTTGGTAGCGTGTTCGGCAATTGTCCAGTGTGCTAACTTAGTACCGCGTAATCGGCCGGTGCGTGGCTCGCTTTCCACCTGAGCAAATAACATATGACTGTGCACCTGATAAACGTCGCACGTCTTTCTCCCTAACTGAGTATGGGTTGTTCCAACAGATATGGCTCATCTCTTCATTTACCCTCGCCAGTGTCGCATTATATGACTTCCAAAAGTTAAACGTTGCCTAAACCACACGTGTTTGTTTTGTGGACAGCAAGGGGGCCCCGAGTCCTCGTCGAGAGATCCTGCACAACATCAATCACCTCCACGAGACCAAAGGCGGCCGGCTGAGCGCCAGTCCCTTCGACAACCGTCTGAGAGCGGCCATCAGGGTGGACGAGTGGAAACTCATCACTGGCGACTCAGGTAACCCTTCGCCCTGGCGGGTCGTCCATACATTTATTCTTGGGTTGTTGATATCGCATATCTGTCAAAATTTCTAGCATACAATTATATATCAAAGATTCGTAGCATATAATTATATATCAAAGAGTTGTAGCATATAATTATATATATATATATATATATATATATATATCACTGGCGACCGAGGTAGAGTTTCTATCTCCTCTTCTAACACATTATGCATGACAATGAATGGATTTTCGTCCTAATTGTAGGCTCTTTAAAAGTTAATTGATCAACACAAATATCAGTTCGCAAATTGTTGTCTGTGATATATATATTCTATATCCGCTGTCCACATCCAATCCTTAAACCGATACCCTTATCCACTCCAGGTCCCAGTGAGTGGGTTCTCCCCGTGGATATCCGGCCTTCCGCTACACGACTCGCCACGAATACCACGGACGCCGGCGGGTCATCCAGGAAGAACCTATGGCTCTTCGACGTCGAAAATGATCCAGAAGAACGGTACGACCTGTCCGAGGCACGTCCTCTGGTGGTCAAGAGGCTGCTCCAGAGACTCGCCTACTACGACTCCACTGCTGTGCCCCCGATCCCGGAGGATAAAGACCAAAGGGGCCTGCCGAAGAATGCCGGAGACGTATGGGGCCCATGGATGTGAAAAATTTGGATCATGCAATAGACGACTTTGCAGATCGTAGTTCAGATTATTTCACTGTGAGGCGCAACTGCATGTGTAATGCATTCTGGGTATTATTTCGGTCTTTGGGAGGTGTAAAAAGAAATCATGATCACTTGAAAAGTACGGATCTTCACGAAGTTGCACCCCGTGACTTGTCTTCTAGCGTGCGATCAAGATATCACATCTTCAAATGCCATTTGAAGAGTGTCCTACAATATATATCTAACGAAAAGTGAATTACATGTAGTTAAATGAGATAAGCATCTAGAGTAGCTTTTGGTCAGTGACTGGTGCAATTATGGTAACCTTTGGACACATTGATACGCAATAGGGACAAATTGGGCCTTTTTATTGAGGTAGTGAAGTACAATATCGTGCTACAGTTTTGTAGCTTTTGAGTCACATTGGAATCATGGATCGATTAAGTAGCAACAATGCAGGGCACAACTAAGCCCACTTATAATTATCAACGGATTTATATTATTTGTACCTCTGGCATGAGAACAAATAAACTGAATGTCATTAACTACTAGTTACTCTACATGGATGGAAATTGTTATATTTTGTCATGTTACAAATGTTCAGAGGGCAGTCAGTGAGGTTCAACTGTAGCAACTGGAAGGTTCAGATGTAGCAAGTAATCAGTCTGAGAGGTTGAGCTGTAGCAGGTAATCAGTCTGAGAGGTTGAGCTGTAGCAAGTAATCCGTCTGATAGGTTCCGCTGTAGCAAGTAATCCGTCTGAGAGGTACAGCTGTAGCAATTTATCCGTCAATGAGGTTCAGCTGTAGCAACTAATCCGACTGAGAGGTTCAGCTGTAGCCAGTAATCCGTCTTGGAGGTTCAGCAGTAGCAACTAATCTGTCTGAGAGGTTCAGCTGTGGCAACTTATCTGAGAGGCTTATCTGCATCAAGTAATCCGTCTGGGAGATTCAGCTGTAGCAACTAATCTGTCTGGGAGGTTCAGCTGTAGCAACTAATCTGTCTGGGAGGTTCAGCTGTAGCAACTAATCTGTATCAGTGGTTCAGCTGTAGCAAGTAATCTCTCCGCGAGGTTCAGCTGTAACAACTAATCTGTCTGAGAGGTTCAGCTGTAGTAACTGGAAGGTTCACTTGTTACAACTGGAAGGTTTAACTATCGCAAGTAATTCGTTTGCGAGGTTCAACTGTAGCAACTAATCTGTCTGAGAGGCTCAGCTGTAGCCAGCAATCCGTCTGAGAGGTTCAGTTGTAGTAATGGTCAGTAACAATCGGAGAAATTTAGTTCTAGCAGCTTTTGGGGCGTGAACGGTAAGGCTGTAGTAAATTATCGGTCGGGTTGCTTTGGTTGGTATAATTTAATGGTCTGTGGTTCAGCTGTTGAAAACAGATTGTTCACTGGATGGTTAGGATGCGGTCTGACATGATAACTTGCTGTGTGTTGGAATGTTATAGTTCATATTGGCATTATAACGGTCTGAATGACTTTTCCTCTAGAAAGTACATAAATGCAACATATGTCGACTTTCTTGAGATCCGATAGTCTTCATAACTATGCATGCAATGTAAATGCCATTAATATTGCTTATGTTTTTCTTTGACGAAAAACATGACATACCCATTCAGTAAAGGTACTTTAGTAATTAGGAAAGTGCCGAAATTCAGGTAAACTTCTCTTCGAGGTCATGAATAATACTTTAATAATCAGGAAAATGTCGAAATTCAAGGAAAATTTGCTTTGTGGTCTGAAATAATATCGCCATCAGGTTCAATGTGAATTTGTTTAACGGCCAAACTATTGTTCCTAAAGCAGCTTGATTATACGTGGCATAAACAGCATCACGCACACAAAATCTGAGATGCGATATTCTCATGGGAAATATGCAGGTCCCCTGATCAATAATTCCTATTGACTTTGGTTCTTTACCCATGGCCCGGTGCTATACACAGAGGTCGATCAATCAGATGTGACACCCGAAAACATCGATAAACAAAATAGATCAAGCAACGCTTATTGGTCAGATATGTACTGTGTGCATCTATAAATAAATACGGGAACAATCTTTTGACATAACATCATTATTCAATTCTCCCACGGTTTGTTTGACTGCCATTAAATGAACACACTAAGCGCGTCGGAAAAACAACCCAAGCATGTTCTTGATTTCCAACACTGACCTTCAAACGTTTCATACTGGTTTGTACGAATATTACCCGCGAAGTAGGCAGTTACATTTACTTGCCAGACAACATGGCGGTCATGAGATGCATCCGTAAGTGACACGCACCAGATTTATGCTCTATGCTTTGAACGCTTGTTCATATTTTTCCTCTTTCTTGGCTCTTTGATGGCGCTTTGGCGTTAGTGTATATGTATAGTAATTAACACTGATCTGATATTCAATGCAATTGAGGCGACTTTCTTTCAGGTTCTGCAGCAGTACTTACTGTACAAGTAGTAGTTACATATGTGCCAGGCGCCTTAGTGTATATTAGTAGTGAATATGCCAAAATATATAACAGTGTACCATTGTTGATCTGTTCTAATATTTTATGTAATTGCATTTTTTTAAATTAATTAATTCAAAATTTCGTGCAAACATTAGAAGCGCGATTCATAATTAAGTTAATTGACCAAAAAAGACCAGATAAGTATCACTCCTAGCATAGAATATTTGAACTAATTCTCTGTCCAGCGTGTTCAGTAGGATTAGTACTGATATAGTAGTAATAAGGATAATAACTAATAGTCGTAGTGGGAGTTTTAAAATGGTAGTAACAGTGCCAGTAGAAGTAATAATTTGTCACTTATTAATCAAATCATTTTTTTGGTATAGATATATTTCTTATCATCGTATTTCTCCATGTATCCATCATTTTGTACGCTCGCATAACAGAACTCTGCCATGGATATTTTTTGACGCTTTTCGTCTCTGCATAAACGTTATTCGTCAAAGACTGCAGCTTCACTATGCCCTTATTTTGAGGTTCGAGCGCCTGTTTCTAGACACGTCTTCGACATGCTTGTAATATGTATTAATACTGCGACAGTTAATTTGCTTTTAATACTATGGCCCCGCCTCTCAAATTGCCGCAATGCCCTACCTCTAACCCTTTGGATTTTCTATGAATGAGAAAGGCTTCTCACACGCATCCTGTTGCACTGCAGATTCACATGGCACGAATCCACCGACCGTTTAGATTTTTCAGGACAAAGAAATAAGTCCCAACACCTGATATTGTTTTGCCAATTTCTAGCTGACGCTAAAGCTCATCCTTCGACGAGCGATGTGCGAGTCCCTACGTTGCATTGGCATGTTACATCCGGAATTATCTACCGTAGGCAACCATAGTTGCTTCCTCTTTCCGGCGTTAACACGGTTTTTAACATGTTTTAGACCGTTGCCGGATGTTTTGCCATCGGCGGACATGGAGCTTTTGGGTCGTTACCATAGTGACACAAATGACTCTGGCGGCCCTACTTCTAAACGGCTCCCCTCTGACGGTCACATCACGCTCCACCCGGAAACCTAATATTATATTCGTCCTGGCCGATGACTTAGGCTGGAATGACATAGGTTACCATGGTTCTGACGTCAGGACACCAGTTCTGGATTCGCTGGCGGCATCGGGAGTCAAACTGGACAATTATTACGTTCAGCCAATATGTTCCCCCAGTAGGGGGCAGTTTATGCTCGGCAGATACCAGGTAAGGCAAATTGCCCAATTTACAGCGTTTGCGTTTGCAAGGGGGAACACAAACAATTAATTGGCGCAATTCATCGAAGGTCAAGTACAACGCTTTCTGGTGACAGCAAGTCGCCACCGCCCCCGAAGTAAAATCTCAACTTATTTCTCGATTATCACCCGATTATCACTCGATTATCTTAACAATCACGTCTCAGTCTCAGTCCAACTCAGGCATATATCTATTTATAACCCATATAATATCCTGCATGCGTTTGACTTGATATTCAATATATTAACCGTTTCGTTCCCTTAGATCCACACAGGCTTACAGTCCAACAACCTACCCTCACTCTGTCCCTGCGGCCTGCCGCTGCAGTTCCCCACGATAGCTGACATGATGAAGAAGAGTGGTTACGCCACTCACATCGTGGGCAAGTGGCATCTCGGCTTCTACACGAAGGACCACATGCCCACCCGGCGGGGATTTGATTCCTACTTTGGTAAGAGTGAAACGTGAAGTTTGGAACGCAGCTGGACAAATCGAATTGATAGAAATTGAAGAATTTCAAAACTGAAGAAAACTGAATATATTTAATAAAATGAATAAAAACCACGACTGCGTGGCCGACCCCCGCCCCCCCCCCCCCCCCCGCCACTCCGCTCTCACCCTTCTATGTGTATGACTATTATTTACCTTACAGGCATTTCGCCGACGATCGGCTTGGTGTTCTGGTGTAACGCAATTTTTAACTGAATAAAGTAGGAACAGGCAGGGGTGCAACGTGTGGTAATAGCTGATTAACATATATGTCCTGTCACATTTCACCATTTTGCTTATCATTTTATTTACTACACGTCTTACTTGTGCTAGGATTTTTACTGGCGCAGCAAGGTTATTTCGACCACGTCTTCATCAAGACGTGTTTGAAGGAGAGAGAGTCATGCCACGTGGATTTCCACCACAACATGAAGCCAGTGACCGACAAGGGCGGGCAATACTCGACTCACCTCTTCCGAGACAGAACCATCCAAGTGATTCGAGAACACGCCAAAAATACTCCCGATAAGGTACGAATCAACCCAATATGTCTCGATGTAGGTGAGGCATTCGGAGATAATGCGCAGTGAAATACGCAGTGCAATACGCAGTGTAATACAATACGTAGTGCAATACAATGCGCAATACAATACGCAGTACAATACGCAGTGCAATACGCAGTGCAATACGCAGTGCAATACGCAGTGCAATACGCAGTGCAATACAATACGTAGTGCAATACAATGCGCAATACAATACGCAGTGCAATACAATACGCAGTGCAATACAATACGTAGTGCAATGCAATGCGCAATACAATACGCAGTGCAATACAATACGCAGTGCAATACAATACGCATTGCAATACGCAGTGCAATACGCAGTGCAATACAATACGTAGTGCAATACAATGCGCAATGCAATACGCAGTACAATACGCAGTGCAATACAATACGTAGTGCAATACAATGCGCAATGCAATACGCAGTGCAATACGCGATACAATACGCAGTACAATACGCAGTGCAATACGCAGTGCAATACGCAGTGCAATACGCAGTGCAATACAATACGTAGTGCAACACAATGCGCAATACAATACGCAGTACAATACGCAGTGCAATACGCAGTGCAATACGCAGTGCAATACGCAGTGCAATTCAATACGTAGTGCAATACAATGCGCAATACAATACGCAGTACAATACGCAGTGCAATACGCAGTGCAATACAATACGTAGTGCAATACAATGCGCAATAAAATACGCAGTGCAATACAATACGCAGTGCAATACGCAGTGCAATACAATACGTAGTGCAATACAATGCGCAATACAATACACAGTGCAATACAATACGCAGTGCAATACAATGCGCAAAACAATATGCAGCACAATACGCAGTGCAATACGCAGTGCAATACGCAGTGCAATACAATACGTAGTGCAATACAATGCGCAATACAATATGCAGCACAATACGCAGTGCAATACGCAGTGCAATACGCAGTGCAATACAATACGTAGTGCAATACAATGCGCAATACAATATGCAGCACAATACGCAGTGCAATACGCAGTGCAATACGCAGTGCAATACGCAGTGCAATACAATACGTAGTGCAATACAATGCGCAATACAATACACAGTGCAATACAATACGCAGTGCAATACGCAGTACAATACGCAGTGCAATACAATACGTAGTGCAATGCAATGCGCAATACAATAAGCAGTGCAATACAATGCGCAACGCAATACGCAGTACAATACGCAGTGCAATACAATACGTAGTGCAATACAATGCGCAATGCAATACGCAGTACAATACGCAATACAATACGAAGTACAATACGCAGTGCAATACGCAGTGCAATACGCAGTGCAATGCGCAGTGCAATGCAATACGTAGTGCAATACAATGTGCAATGCAATACGCAGTGCAATACGCAGTGCAATACGCAGTGCAATACGCAGTGCAATACGCAGTGCAATACGCAGTGCAATACGCAGTGCAATACGCAGTGCACTGCGCAGTGCAATACAATACGTAGTGCAATACAATGCGCAATACAATACGCAGTGCAATACGCAGTACATTACGCAGTGCAATACAATACGCAGTGCAATACGCAGTGCAATACGCAGTGCAATGCGCAGTGCAATACGCAGTGCGATACGCAGTGCAATACGCAGTGCAATACGCAGTGCAATACTGGTCGGTCACTCAAAGTATAATACTTTGGTCATCAGTTTGATAATGAAGAAACGTTCGATGATATATTTACAAGTTACCCCTTTAACGACAGGCCATACTACGGCGCAACCACGTACCAGAGAGGGCGTGTGTGACCCAATACCATCATTAGTGGTAGCATCAGTACATTTCGCCCCCTTCCTCTTCAACAGTTGGTTATAGGCCCGGGTTACAGGCCCTTCGAATATACCCAATTTCACCATATATCTGCGCTGTGACCATTTCCTCAATAACACATCTCAGCACTTTATAAACTGTGGTTCCCCATTGTTTTACATAATATTTATGTAACAGTTTCTGTAAACATTGCGAAACTTAAAAGTATTATTTTTCTATTTTTTTATTATTTCACTGTAATGAGGGCCTTTCTCTCAGATGGAAAAATGGAAAAATTGTATTGTCGGCCCGCGAAGAACTGAAAAATGTTGAATTTGTCATAATTATATGGCAAACTTGTTTTTTGACTAATATTGACGAAAACATAAATTGCACAACGATGGCTGTACCCCAATAATCGCAGCATAATGCTTACTTCCGTTGCTCATAACGTTACGATATGTAATTAGATTAGCATGTAAAAGATACGGCTACAATCTCGTAACTCTTCGTGAAACGATCCCCAGCTGTACTGCATGTCCACGATAAAGTAGAATACATCTGCTATACGTGTATCATTTGACCCGTTGTAATGGGTTGCGATTTAAAGACCCCGAGAGACCGCAGTCCGAATACCTCAGAACTAGAGTGTTAGCGTTATAGGTGGCTGTCTGTAGCTGCATTGATGAGCATCTTCGTGTTCCTCGTTTTTCCACAGCCACTGTTTATATACCTGCCCTTCCAAGCCGTGCACGGACCGGTAGAAGCGCCGCAGGAGTACTATGATCAGCTTCCACATATACCAGATGCTGAACGTAGGACCTTCGCCGGTAATTTACAGTTATACGGTTACAGGGGCGGATCGAGGGCGGGGCTCTAAACATTGCGACCTAGCGGGGAGTCCGAGTCGCCTCAGATAGCGTTCCTCTTAAAAAAAGGGGGAAGGATCGACCCCTCAGAAGACCTAAATTTTGCATTGAAACACGGCATTCTGCCCCAAAGAGTCCCCCGCCCCCCGCGCTGGATTCGCCCTTGCCGTTAGTACAGAAAACGCATGGATGAATATACCGTTGACATCACATTAGCGTATTTACTACTAACCGTGATGTCACCCCACCGTCGAAACCACATCTAACAGTGAAGTTTATGAATGTACCATTCAAGCGTATCGAGTGTAGAAGTCGATCTATTACGCATGGGTGACTTCAACTGGTTCGGTCTGTCGATGGTGGCTGTGCAATATACGGTTGATCAATTCTGAAGAGAAGTGAGCCATTTAATTGCATAGTGACATTCAATGTGGCATGAAGTATGACATTCACGTTATTCTACTTCGCAAGAACGTGGTTTCAGTTGCATGAACATGGTTATAAGCGACATATATAGTGTTCTAATGTGCGATGCGAATCTTGTTAAAGCTGTGACATTGGCCCATAGTTTTGACTATTCAACTGTTAAGAGACACTTCATCTGCAATGCATTTTGCGTATTATTTTGACCTTGAATTCGAGATGGCGTCAGGGCATAATCACATGTTATGTAGACAATTCCATAATAACTTGCCATCATTGCAAAAGGAAATATATACCCTCTTAGATTTAGGATTTCTATGCCATTACTCGGTGAATATTTTATTAATTTCCATAGAGGAAGACATCAAAATGTATCTCACTACTCTTTGTACCAGTCATGTTTTTTGCAAGATAACGTCTATTTACACGCATTTTGTATCTACGGTTCATGACAATGTTTCAATCTGGCTTTAACATTTATCATTCTGGCTTAACATTTATCATTCTGGCTTTAACATTTATCATTCTGGCTTGACATTTATTATTCTGGCTTAACATTTATCATTCTGGCTTTAACATTTATCATTCTGGCTTTAACATTTATCTTTCTGACCTTGACATTTATCATTCTGGCTTGAACATTTATCATTCTGGCTTTAGCATTTATCATTCTGGCTTTAACATTTATAATTCTGGCTATAACATTTATCATTCTGGCTTTAACATTTATCATTCTGGCTTTAACATTTATCATTCTGGCTTTAAAATTTATTATTCTGGCTTTAACACAACCGTTAGTGTTGTTCATTCTGTCATCATCATTGCTGTCTCTGGTAACCAGCCATGGCCCTAGCCATGGATTCTGCGGTCGGAGACGTCATTCAGACGCTGAAGGAACACAACATGTGGGAAGACACTCTGATCGCCTTTTCATCTGGTAAGTACATGGTTATCAATGACAAGGTTTGTGCGCTATTGACGCAGTAATAATTAGAGCCACAACGATGATTCTAAATTATTATGAGTTGATGGGCGTGTGGACTAGACCACAGGTGATAACATTTATAGTCAAACCATATTGTGCCATTGAAAACACTTTGCTTGTATTTATGCAGTGACGATTTTACTAACTAGCGTAAACTGCCCTTGTGTAAGTAAGTGTAAGTATTGAGAACGAATATAAAATACGTGTATGAAATAATAAAATTGAAGATAAAAGACAGGGGCGGATCCAGGGGCGACCAACCCAGGAAATGTATACCATTTAACATATGAAAACAGAAAGGGGCCCCCGTATCCAGCATATCTGGATCTGACCTTGAAACCGGCCCCCCGATCCGGATTTTCTGGATCCGCCCCTGAAAGATATGACATTATGTGACTTTTATTTCAGATAATGGGGGACAGATGAGATCACATGGCAATAACTGGCCACTACGCGGCGGTAAAAACACTCTCTGGGAAGGTGGCATCAGAGTCGCGGGTTTCGTCAGCGGTCCTGTCCTGCCAAGAGCTGGGGTCACCAGCCGACACCTGATGCACGTGACAGACTGGTTCCCCACCCTCGTCGGCCTGGCCGGAGGTGACGTCAGCGACATGAATCTGGATGGATACGACATGTGGGACACAATCAGGTCAATACCGTAACTATGCATTGCCTTGTCAATGGCAAGAATGCCATCGGTATTGAATTGAATTGACTCGAAAATAAAACAGAAAATAGCAGCTGATCTGGCATAAAAGCCAACGCAGCTCAAGCTAGCTTGTCCCACGTCCACGTTAAAGCCGCAATTGAACCCCTCCCCGCGTGCTCCCCTAGCCTCCATCCCGCGTTCTTCCGGCGCTTTCAAGCGCATTCAAGCATTCAAGCATTCAAGCTGTGGCTTTTTTAACATGTTCTTCATTACAATATATATTATAGAGAGAGAGAGAGAGAGGGGGGGAGAGAGAGAGAGAGAGAGAGAGAGGGAGAGAGATACGTATACACATATATATAAGTAATTATTTGCGCCACACAACACCCAACAATGCCGTATATTTTTACCTTGAGGAGCAGACTATATCAGAGGTTTTCCCAGGTGAGAAGTATCAAAGCGTTCGCACGGTCATTGATGCATATTGCGCGCATACTTTTTTTGCCCTCTGCTTTATTACTGCCGGCGTTGTCAGTGGGGCACGACCTGACGCTGTCGTGAATACGCCAACGCCCAATTCATACATGCGCCAATAGGGCGACAATAGGGCGACAATAGGGCATGTCAACTCCCGGGGGTTCTACTTAAGGCGAAGCCAAACAAACGAAGTCGCGCTTTTTGTTCAGTGCGCAGTTTAACGCGCCACCTGCCCTAAAAATGGATCGCAATGGGCCTAATGTACAGCTTAAATAAAGAAAAGTTCACTTTTTAGTGTCAATATATTGGTAGACGACCCTTTGAGCTGAGCAAACTTGGCGCAGCTGAATAATTCCTAAATACCTACACTGATCTGTAGTGATCTGGTGCCAAGTATTGCTCCAGTTCTTTTACATTCACAATTGTCATGGGCATTTTCACAAACAGTTCATAAACAGTTCTATGTGTAACCACAAACCGATACTGTTACATTTGCAACAGGAGAACAAGAAACACTTACAACTATCGATAACAGAGCACACATAACACGCACATTGTGTTAGGCTTATATATAGAGAGATTATCATGTAAGCCGCATAAGTGTCACAAATAACAATACAAGGCCCCATTGATATATACATCGATATGCAGTCTTCGTAAAATTAAAACAAGTTTCGAGCTAAAAGGGCTAAATCATATCTGCTTATAAATTCATTCATATGCTGGTATGATGCTAATAAATATTGCATATGAGTTCATCAATTACGTAGTTTTAACAAGATAAATGGAACTGTCAGAAACAAAAGCCGTTTCCCCATTTCAAACAAATTGGGGTTTCTCCACTTGTCAGCGGTAATTCGGCCGTGGGTGACAGCGTTAGACCAGCGAAAATGTTAGGTATTCAACCAGTGGCAGTGCGCCAAACTTACTGAACACAATTATTGATACTGCAAAATACAAGATCAACGGGTGATTAGTCAAGCGAGGAGCAAGTGAATTGCGCAGGAGGAGAATTTCTGTGTCTCTGAACACGTTTGTTTAAGCACGCTTGTCCCCAAACATTGACGCAGCTCGGTGGATTAGAGCTCTCGCATTGAGTGCTCTGGCCACCTGAGAGCCTAACGGCACGGGGATCGGTGGTTTGAGCCCCGCTGTGGCCATGTCTGTTTGGTCGCAGCATAAAGATCCCATGTCTTTCTTCGTCAAGAGTAGGGGGTTACCCCCGGGGACATGGCTCCACTCTCCCTCGCTTCTCACATTGACGCGATATGACCAAAAGTGGTTAAAGCCTCCTGAATATACAACCAACCCCTAGGCACGAACCATTCTGCCTTTCACTCTATGTTTCTCCACACGTGTTTGTTTTGTGGATAGCAAGGGGGCCCCGAGTCCTCGTCGGGAGATCCTGCACAACATCAATCACCTCCACGAGACCAAAGGCGGCCGGCTGAGCGCCAGTCCCTTCGACAACCGTCTGAGAGCGGCCATCAGGGTGGACGAGTGGAAACTCATCACTGGCGACGCAGGTAACGCTTCCATATGGCCCGCCATCCACACATGTATTCTTGGGTTGTTGAAATCAAAAAAATCATTTCTTGATATTAACAAAAAATCTTTCTTTGATATGAACAAAAAATCTTCCTTTGATATCAACAAAAAACATTTTTTGATATCAACAAAAAACATTTTTTTGATATCAACAACAATAAACTTTTGATATCAACAACAATAAACTTTTGATATCAACGAAAATCAATTTTTGATATCAACAAAAAAAAATTTGATATCAACAAAAATCAATTTTTGACATGAACAAGTGATTTCTTGATATTAAAAAAAATCATTCCTTGATATTACCAAAATTCATTTCTTGATATTACCAAAATTCATTCCTTGATATCAACAAAATCACTTCTTGATATCAGCAAGAATCATTTCTTCATATCAACAAAAATCTTTTCTTCTTGATGTCAAGAAATAGATTTTTGATACCGTGCATAAATTTGAACGGATGACGCGATTGGCTATTGTCGATTGTCTCCTGGTAGGCCAACCCAAACGGCCGGTGCGTGGTTCAAACTCCACCTGTGCAAAAGTGTATGTTCTGCACGACAAGGACCTGATGTCATTTAGCAAAAGGATTACGGAGCTACCCCGGGAGATGCGGTCCTTCATAACCCAAACAAATGTGACAGCATATAGAGATCACGGTTAACTAAAACTATAAGTTTTGTGGCTAATTCAGGAACATTAATACATTCTGTATTAATCAATACCATGTTTTGTGAAGGAGAACGATGTCGATTGGCGAATTAGTGTTCCCTACCGTTTATCTTCTATCCTACTCTCATTCACCTCCCCCCTTACCCCACCTCTACCCCGACACCCGACCCCCTCTCCCCGAATCCCCCTCCCTCCTCCCCCCTTCCACCACCTCTACCCCGACCCGCGACCCCCGCACCCACCCTCCCTCCTCCCCCATTCTCCTCCCACCATCTCCACCACAACCACCACGCACACCCTCCCTCCTCCTCCTCCTCCTCTCCCCTACCTCCACCCCACTCTCCTCCCACCACCACCACCACCACCACGCACACACCCTCCCTCCTCCTGCTCCTCCCCTCTACCTCCTCCCCCACTCTCCTCCCACCATCACCACCACCACCACCACCACGCACACACCCTCCCTCCTCCTCCCCTCTACATCCTCCCCCACTCTCCTCCCACCATCACCACCACCACCACCACCACCACGCACACACCCTCCCTCCTCCTGCTCCTCCCCTCTACCTCCTCCCCCACTCTCCTCCCACCATCACCACCACCACCACCACCACCACGCACACACCCTCCCTCCTCCTGCTCCTCCCCTCTACCTCCTCCCCCACTCTCCTCCCACCATCACCACCACCACCACCACCACCACGCACACACCCTCCTTCCTCCTCCCCTCTACCTCCTCCCCCACTCTCCTCCCACCATCACCACCACCACCACCACCACGCACACACCCTCCCTCCTCCTCCCCTCTACCTCCTCCCCCACTCTCCTCCCACCATCACCACCACCACCACCACCACGCACACACCCTCCCTCCTCCTCCCCTCTACCTCCTCCCCCACTCTCCTCCCACCATCACCACCACCACCACCACCACGCACACACCCTCCCTCCTCCTCCCCTCTACCTCCTCCCCCACTCTCCTCCCACCATCACCACCACCACCACCACCACGCACACACCCTCCCTCCTCCTCCCCTCTACCTCCTCCCCCACTCTCCTCCCACCATCACCACCACCACCACCACCACGCACACACCCTCCCTCCTCCTCCCCTCTACCTCCTCCCCCACTCTCCTCCCACCATCACCACCACCACCACCACGCACACACCCTCCCTCCTCCTCCTCTCTACCTCCTCCCCCACTCTCCTCCCACCATCACCACCACCACCACCACGCACACACCCTCCCTCCTCCTCCCCTCTACCTCCTCCCCCACTCTCCTCCCACTATCACCACCACCACCACCACCACGCACACACCCTCCCTCCTCCTCCCCTCTACCTCCTCCCCCACTCTCCTCCCACCATCACCACCACCACCACCACCACCACGCACACACCCTCCCTCCTCCTCCCCTCTACCTCCTCCCCCACTCTCCTCCCACCATCACCACCACCACCACCACGCACACACCCTCCCTCCTCCTGCTCCTCCCCTCTACCTCCTCCCCCACTCTCCTCCCACCATCACCACCACCACCACCACCACGCACACACCCTCCTTCCCTCCTCCTCCTCCCCCCTACCTCCTCCCCCACTCTCCTCCCACCACCATCACCACCACCACGCACACACCCTCCCTCCTCCTCTTCCTCCTCTCCCCTCCCTCCTCCCCCACTCTCCTCCCACCATCACCACCACCACCACGCACACACCCTCCCTCCTCCCCCCCTCTACCTCCTCCCCCACTCTCCTCCCACCATCACCACCACCACCACCACGCACACACCCTGCCTCCTCCTCCTCCTTCCCGCTACCTCCTCTCCCACTCCCCTCCCACCACCATCACCACCACCACCACCACCCCCACCGCGCACCCACCCACCCAGGTCCCAGCGAATGGGTTCTACCGCACGCCATGCGGACATTCTTGAACGGCACCCCGGTGGCCGAGGATCCCGTGAAGAACATGTGGCTGTTCAACGTGGAGGAGGATCCGGACGAGCGGTACGACCTGTCCGAGGAGCGACCTCTGGTGGTCAAGAGGCTGCTCCACAGACTCGCCCACTACGACTCCACGGCGGTCGCCCCGATCCCGGAGTCGAAAAACAAGAGCGGGTTGCCGAAGAATCCCGGAGACGTCTGGGGTCCCTGGATGTAGCAAATCCGGGATCCAGTGTAAAGTGTGAATTAGGAAATATCAAGCGTGAAATAGTGATTGATTATCATATCGATTGCTACGTGTGTGAACCTTAAGTTTGTATAACATACATACTACTAATGCTACTACTAAACAAAATATAAAACGATATACATACTACTGATTTCCTAGCGTAGATTTCTTTAGTAAGTTCAAACTATTGTGGCACTTTCTTATTTTTAATTTTAACAACCTATTGTGGAAAGTTTGTGTGAATAATATATTTTGTCCTGTTCAATCTAACGCCTTGTAGGGGTCTGGAAGGGATATATGGCCACACGCAACACAAGCATGTTTGAAAAATTCGACATCGACATTTTTGAAAGAAAACGTTACTGAACTTCGCCAAAAAGCAACAGGGAACGTCGTGAAAAATCGACATTTGACACTGAGAATTTTGAAAAATCTACACTGGACACTGGACGCTGGACCTTCCCTTCCAGATCCCTCCTTCTGTCATGTCACGCGAAGATATACCCCAAACCCCACTAGGTCGTCTGGGTGCGTCACACAACTGGCGTGTAATGTGCGGAACTTTATTAGTTATGTGTGCTATAGACAGGTGAACAATAAAAGGCAGTGTCTATTTGCCAAATAAATGTAATGCATGTAGTTATTTTAACTCAAAATATCTTGTATTAACCCTCTTGCCGGTGAGTCGATTTGGTGGGTAAATGGTCGTCTGAATATATAACCGCTTTGACATCGTTTCGGAGAGGGGTGGGGGCGTATTGGGCCAACCAGTGTGTTTATGTCTCTCATCGTGTTTGCCGCTTTGTTGTGATCTAGTTTGCATGCATGGTTTTTGTTCCAAGCGACTTGACTCTAGTGGCCCAAGTCCTGCGTCATTTTTGTACTCGATTTATCTTGGGGATATACCCGGACTACCAAAGAAATACATCCATTGACTACGTCGTCGTTATAGCAGAGTGTCCGATCCAATGAATTTTTAATTGGTACTACATTATGTCCTTTGTCTCCCAGCCTGTCTGCCTAACTTGCCGCTCGCTGTCCATGTTAAAACCAGGATTTCACGGTCCGTGACAAAATAATTGTGTTTGAGTACGAAAGCACACCAGTGTAAAAGTAAAACCGAAAAAAATGGACATAAACAACCTCTCTACACCAAACCGCTCCCTTGATTCAATGTCAAAGACGTACGTCTGCTATCTACGGCGTACGTGACAGACAGCGTCTCCCTGACCTTGAGGGGTGACTGTACCAGTGACGCCGTGTTGACACAAACCAAACTGATGATGTTTGCTAAGCCAGTGCAACGGCGGGTGGGCGGGGCCAAGGCGAAGGAAAGGGGGGGGGGGCGGAGGGGGGGAGGGGGCAAGGCGTTTGGGGGACGAGGTTGGGGGGGCCAAGGCGGAGTTTGTGGTGGTGGAGTAGATGGGGGAGGGAGGAGGTGGAGGGAAGGCGGATGGGGGGGGGGGGTGAGGATGGGGAGGGGGTGGGCAAGACGTAATGGAGAGGAGGGGGAGGGTGGAGGTGGGAGGCGAGGCGGAGTGGGAGGCAAGAACTAGAGGTTAGGATGGGGGGGGGCAGGGAGGAGATAGGGGAAGGCATTGGGGGCGGGTGCAGTGTCATATTATGGATGACGTCATCGCTTATATTAATAGAACAGAATCTGTAGGCTACATGGAGGCCTACTACCACTAACTTATTGATAACTTATATATTATTCATATATAAAGCCCTCGCCTGTATGGTTCGTAGGCACAGAGCATTATATAGACCGGTCACGGCACAGGCACAGTAAATCAGTGAAGGGGGGAGGCCGGGGGGGGGGGGTAGGGGGCCCCACAACGCACTACTAAAGACACAAGGCTCCCGCTCACCCCCCACCTTACCCCCCCGAACCTAAGTCCGATTTCTAAGTAATTTATTATTTCATCAAAAGTAAACGAGACCTGTACTGTAGTCCGACAAATAAAGAATTATGCAAAGACAACGCAGGCGAATTCGCGATGTCTCCTTGTTTGCGTTTTCTGGTGGGGTCGCTACTACACGGCAGTACAGGTCTCATTTACTTTTGATGAAATAAATAAATTACTTAGAATCGACTTAGGCATTACGGGGCCCTCAACGCGTAAAGTGCGATTGGGGTTGAAGCGGTGCCTGTCGCTCACTCCGTTGACCTTGTCTTTAGTATGCGTTGTGGGCCCCCTACCCCCCCTCCCGCCCTCCCCCCTCCACTGATTTACTGTGCCTGTGGGTCACGGTCAACATCTACCGCCTTGTCTGGTACAGGGGGGGGGGGGGTGGTTGTGTGTGGGTGGAGGTTGGTGGGGGGGGGGGGGCGGGGGCGTGGGGGGGAGCAATTGATGGATGTGGGACCCCAACGTTTTATCTTAACAGGTTGGCGGTAAACTATAGCTGCCGTGTCTGATATAGGCGAAGCGGCAGTGCGGTGGCGAAGGGTGCACGTGGCCGAGGGGCTGGGCGCATAAAGACCCAATGCGAACGAAAATAAAAATGTAGATAAGAGCAAATATGAGGTATGGTTGCTCTAGAATGTCCGTAACAGCCACTTGTTACAAATTGTTAATATGCGCTACAGGCCAGTAAACACGATATTTCAGGATTCTACATGAATATTCAAATATGACGTCATGTAGCCTACTGGATGCAAGCAAAATGATATACGGCGGTGAGCGAGATATTTTACCCGATTAGTGTTGCCACAGAATGGCAACTGGTCACGAAATAGGCAAACGAAAGCAGACTCAGGATTTAATCATAATCTTCCTTTCCGTTTTGTTTGAAAATAGATTTCAACAGATCTCGCAAGATTTATCAACGCTCTCAGGGCCTGTAAATGGCGATAAAGCCTTTGATTGCAGGGAGAATGAAGGCGTTATTGTGTGTTAGTGAGAGCGGGGAGGGTGACGGCATTACTACCTTATTTTGTAATGCTTACCAACAGTAAATAATTGCGAATAGATTTCGTGTAATAAAAAACAGGGTCATTCAGGCTTTGGTCGGAAACTTCGTCTTGCAAGGGTCCCTGTCGCTATCTTAGAGTCACTCTGCCAGCAGAGGGAGCTCGTTCCTCACATCGCCTCTGTCCCACGTAACTGCTAACATCACGGTTGACCCTCAACAGTGCTGCGGTCACGAATGGTTTTAGAGAGCTGTTAAGGTTGAAATTTGTATTTTCGAAGCAGGATTTCAAAAATATAGACATTCCGTTTTCGTACGATCACAATGGAAGCGTTAAGCGGAAAACATATTTCTAAATAACACGAGGTGAAAGTACAAAGCGCTTAACGCCTTTGACCTCGATCGAACTCTTACATACTTCGAAAGAAATGTGGCCTCTACTTAATCAAGTCGAATGAATATGTCCGGTACGGTACCAGTGACCCAGTAAATACTAAACAGTGATGTACTGGGTGCAAAACTGGGAATATCTATTACATTCATTTTCAATTTTTGCTCATGAAGGATAATTCTGATGGTTAAATTTGACGTGCGGCAGAAGGACTATAGCTTAAGTGTTCGTGCCACGATTGTGTTCAGCTTAGATGTTAACTTCGTTTAGGGAAGACAAACAAATAATAATTGGTTTTAATGGGAGTTTGCAGTTTTTATTCCACGATATCACTATAAACGATGCAGTGCGTAGGCATCTGTTGTCGAGGGCGTGTATTGTTCTCATGGTTGAGTGTTTTTCGTTGAGTTCAAGCCAATGAGCAGAGATAATCTGAGGCTCAATATAAAAGCACATGCGTTTGTATTCCCCTTTGACGTCACTTTCCTCCCTACCAGAATTTAAATCGGCATGTGCGAAAACAAGTGGAAAATTCCCTTCTATTATTTGGGGCATTAGAGCTCAATAATAAATAATAAGCGTGTAAACACAGAAGATTAATATGAGCTCAAGTTGTTTAGGCGTGGCACTAACTGGTTAAGCAGAACGCCTCTGCCGGTAGATCGTCTTAGCGTGTGTAAAACCCACATTCCTCTCCTCAATAATTCAGTAAGTGATGATCTCCAAATCTTTGATTGACTATTTACATGCTCTGTTCCAACATCTGGTGGAATACGTTGACTATAGCATTTTCTCTTTTGCAAAGGGGAAATAAGCGGTGATCGAGGATGCCTATCACACAACATGAATCACACATAGGAATGCCAAGAGCCACGATAACGCGTTCGGCTGTTGTAAACTGTTGTCGGGTCTCAAGCTCCCCGCACGGTGGCCCTACGCAAGCTCCGCTTTTACCGCTGCTGTCGGCCGGGGGCAAATTTCAAGATTCTTGAAAAACGGTCAAATCAGCTGTCATTTTCTGTAACATTATAGTTTTCAACAATCAAACATAAAAATAACGAGCTTTGCGTATTTAATACAGCAAAACACATCTTGTACCCTTTTGAAAAAGTTATCATTGTGACAGAACTCTTTCTTTTCATCACCTGATTTC